>JALAZF010000311.1:0-560000 GCA_022829125.1 Lathyrus tuberosus
AAGAAACTTGGGTGGTGCATTAAAAAATGCTCTTTCATATTTCCATTCATGTCTTCTCCATTCTAGTAATTATTGAATCACAACCTACATTTAATAGAATGAAAAACCAATATATTGCACATTACAACATAAAGTAAACATAAATTATCAGAACAAAAGACCAATATTACTGACCACCCCTGTGGAATTCGCTTCACGTATAACTATTTGACATGCTTATCTCCAATTCTTCGGTTTCTAAGAAAAAAACAAACGAAAAATCAGAACGGTAATTTTACCTGTCACAAGAGTTAACATTCATTCATTTGCTCCTTTTTTTAATTTTTTGGTATCTTTCTCGGTGTGAGGATCCAAAGGCTCCTTGCCTTCAAGAACCTATTAGCAATTGAAAAATACAATCAATAGTACAAACTTGCACAAGGTACTTTTTTGCTAGAAAATTTTGAGAAGGGAAAAATAAACCCTTATTATTTACAACTAACCTCAACCATACATAAAATAAACGTACAAATGCTATCATATAAGCAAACAAAACTATCCTATCATGTGTGGAAATAGCTTACATTTTTGGTATAATTAATGCGCTGCACAGTAACATAAACTTCATTGAGGTTGCAAAAATAATTTTTATTAATATATTGAATCTGTTACCATATTACATATTGAATCAAGTGGAAGCCACCATCAACTTCAACATTGAGGTTGCAAGAGAACCTATTGAAGGTACCTGATTCAATTTATCTTAAAGGAATATAAAAGTTAAGTTTAAATTCTTGTAAATCTTGTTGGAATTAACCCACAATCTATGAGAATTCTTCTTTAATCTTGATCTCAAGATTGTTGACAAACCCACAAACACGCAATGACAATGAAAGAGATTGAGAAAGAACAGCAAGAAAGAAACGAAAGAAAAAATATTTCACTACTACAATTTTGATTTATGATAGCACAAAATTAATAGCATTTTTGTTAACAAATCGCTATTAAAAAAGACACACAAAGATATATAATAATATTTTATATTAAGTGCTATTATATATTGACACTACAATAGCGTTTTTTCTTGAAAATGCTATTATAAGATGTTTAAAAAAAAACAAAACGAAAAATTGTATCAGGAGGTGATGGGTTCGACTCCCTGTACCTCTGAAGTTTAAATCCCGAAAACAAAAATAAAAAAATTTGATGGCTTTAATAGCGCTTTTCAATAAATGCTATTATACGATATCCTTTGTTAGAGTTTTTGAAAAGTGCTATCATAGAGGTTTCTTCTACCAAATTAAAAAGAACGCTCAAATAACTCATAACGCAAAGAAAAAAATCTCATCTAACTCCCATAAAAACCTAGATTAACATTAATCCATGAACTCTCAGTGAACCTCCAAGAGCACAGATTCATTATCGTGGAACTGACCTTATCCCTTATTATCTTCCATCATCTTCTTCTTCCACACAACTTATAAACCTTCCTCTAGAAAGCTCACTTGAACCACCCTCAATTCTTAACCTTTTGGAATTAAAAGCCTTCTTCTCTCCGCGAAACCCAACCTCCATTCAAGAACCCAAAAACCCTAATACCACAACTGATTGAACTCATAACTCAAATCCTAAAATTCGATTGAAACCCTAAGAATTGATTGAACTGATAACTCATAACTCGATTGATTTGTTTCCATAAATCAATTGCAACCCTATAACCATATTCCCACATCGACAATACTTCATGTGTCCAAGACTTTAATCTTCATCTTCATTCCTCGAATTTGACATGGTCACTGATTTCGTCCGTACTATATTCCTCTCCACTTCTCTCCTCATGTAACTAGCTATGAATTAGATTACAGTCATTGTTTTCCTCGAAGTTCAAAATCCTTAGACAGGTAACTTCACATTCATTTCATTTATTTTATTTTTAGAATTAATATACCTTATTAATCCTATGAAGTTACACCTCACTATGTTTTTTGCATTATGGGGTAGTTGCCTTAACTCTTTTCTTTTAGTCAAACATCAGCATGATGAAAATATAAAATAATATTGCAAGTAAGGTTTTAAATAGCGGTTGCGGTGGTGTTGCAGTCGCATAAAGGCTTTCGCAATATCAGTACTGGTGAAAAGATATTGAGTGTGGTAATTGTAGTGTAAGTTAACCATAATCTATTTTTTTTCACAAAAATGACGAATAACGACATCGGTCGTTTTTGCAGTAACGTTTAAAACCTTGATTAAATGAACAACAATGAAAGAGTTCAATTTTGTTCAAACTGTAGGGTCTCATTAGTTTGTGGCCCCATAGGTTATTATATGAATATCACATTTCTGATTTAGATTTACACTTCAGAATGAGTAGTTCAGCCATTTGTTAAAAAAAATGAATGATTAGCCTTAAGTCTTCTGACCTCTAACTTGGAATCACCACTGCAGCCCAACTATTGAAGCAATAACTTTATGGAAAAATTTATGGACTGGCTCTGTTAACACTCAATGCTGGTGCGCACTCTAGGTGTTGTTGCGGGGGTACCGACATCGCGTCATTTCATTGTCAGCCTGAGACCGTAAGTAGTTACGACATTTCATGATGTTTGAATTATTATATATATTATAGCTTTATATAAGGAGCATGTGTTTAAACTTGACAGGATTGGTTAAACTGAATGATAGGGGTAGATTGGACCATCTTTTAAGTAATCCTTAATGGAAAGGACGTGCAACCTAGAATGGAACTTGTTTACTTCTTTTCTCTTTGTTAGCTTATTTGTATTCCCTTTAATACTAGACCAATCATAAAGGTTTAATTGCCAGTATGATTGTTATGGATGATTGATATCATATGTATAATGTATGTGTGTTTTATTATGGAAAAAACACATTATATTTATCAATGGTAAATTTCAAAAATCATATTAATGCCTTTCTATTATTTGAGTTCTTTTTATGGTAAGCTACTTTTTACGGTTCTGTTTTCATAGTTTCGAGTTAAATTTTTTGACATAATTTCGAGCCAGCTCTGGTTTTGCGGTTTCAGTATTGATTCTAAATACTAGCATACAATATTATAAAGCTAAGTAGATAAGTATTTAACTGTTAAAAATGCAGAAAAATACAACTTTTAGTCTTGCCCGCAAGGTGTTCGATAGAAGGCTTTAACCAATATCTCGCATCTTTTGTATTCAATTCAGTTCATGATGTTGAATTATTATTTTGTTGATGATTGTTGTTGTTGCAGGTTGTGGTTTATGAATTGGTATCGAATTTTTCTCGTTAACTGTTAACTGTTAAGCATGCATTATATGTTGTTTCTTACGACCAGGATGTGGATGGACTAGTATAAGAGGTTCAAGAGGCTAGAAGAATCAGATTGCTACATCAGCCAAGCAAGGTATACATTGTTTTTTTCTTTCTCGATAATTTTGCAGATAATTATACTTTTTATGAAAATGTTGTAACAATTTCAGGTTATGGCCATGGAATATGAGCTAGGACTCCTATGGCGTCTTGTTTGGAAAATGTTACAGTATCTAAGTTGCCTTCTAGTTTCTCTGGAGATCTCTGGTCGATGACTACCCTAGCATATCTCTTTCTGGCTGGACTTGTCTCTCCACCACCAGCAAACCCTCCAGAAATGGTGTTTAGTGTGTGCCGAGTTGCCTTTGTCTCGTGACCCTCTTCGGCATCTGAATTCTTCTTTCGGGATGACTTTTCTGGCCCCTGAGCATCTCGGAGAGGACTTCTCTTGTTATTTTGTGGTCGAAAATCCTTCATATATGCCAAGAGATGACCTCTCCGGATTAGAGCTTTAATTTATTTCTAGCTGTTGACAGTCCTCGGTGTGATGTCCCCGTACACGGTGGTAATTACACCAAGCCTCAGGTTGCCTTCCCATGATAGCGTTGGCTCTTTTGGGACGATGAGTCTCTGGTAACAGATTCATATGACCGACTTCTTTAAGGATATCTCCCCTGCTTGTATTTAATTGGGTGAGGTCTCTGTCCGGCACATATGAATGTCTGTATGGTCTGGGAGCATGTCGCTCGCGCGTAGCTCCCTAAGGATGCTCCTTCCTCCTATTTGACGCCTCTTTCTTGCTCTTTTTCTTTTCACTGTTGTCCTGAGCTTTTTTCTCTTGGTTACTTTCTTCTCCTTTAATTTAACAATCTGCCTGAGTAGTGATCTCGTCCATGTTGATAGCCGGCTTCTGAGCTAACGACTCATTAAATTGCCCGACTCGTAATCCTTGTTGAGATACTTTGAGGGTTTCCTCATTGAATCGAGCTAGCACTACGCCAAAAAGTGCTTTTAATAGCGCTTTTTTAAACCTTTGATAGCGCTTTAAAATGCTATAAAAGCCACAGCTATTATAGATTTGATACCTATAATAGCACTTTTAAAGCGCTATTAAAATGGGAGTTTTTAATAGCGCTTCACAATAAACGCTATCATATCAGTGTTCTACGCTACCATACACCTTGTTTGGAGAAGGATTTAATAGCGTTATTTCAAGAAGTGCAATTATAGTCCTAGTATTCAATAGCACTTTTTCTAAAAGCGCTATTATACACACGATCTTTAATAGCATTTTCTAAAAAAATGCTATTAATGTCATTTTATTTATTCTTTAAAAAAATGAAATTTTGTAACTCAATACTGCAGTAAAAAAATCATATATTCTTCTCAAATCCAAATATCAACAGTATTACACATAAGACATGCAATCAATTTTTATTCAAAATAATTACAATTAATATAAATTAATTACAAACGATAAAATTTTATATAATTGTTTGAAGTCAGATACTACAAAATGATGCTAAACTATTTTCTTCTTTTGTTGATAAAAATCAAATTCTAATACAACAATATATGTGGGTAATGATTCAGCTCCAACAGAATTGGTTGGAACAACTTTGGATTTCAATGTGATATTACATTCTTGAATGGAAGAAATAGTAGTTACCAAAATTGAATTGAGGCGACTAGTACAACTCTTTGGAAAGCTCTTATGCAGACCCTGCAATGCAAAGTTACATTTAGTAATTTACAACTCCTTGGTTTGAAAACTAAGCTCATTGGTTAAACAAATTTTACTATATAAATCTATTATCATATGGGCAAAAGATAGCAACAAGAAATTTTCAAATGAGAAATTACCTGTAATATGACTACACTTCCAAACAAATTCCTTAAACTATGATGGTCAGCTACATCAACACTGCAATTCCAAACAAATATTTTGTCATAATATTAGAGCCATGGTATAGATCAAATCCATTGAATAATACATTAGAATTAAAAGTTCTCTAGTTAAAGTTTATGAGTCAAGAAATAATCCAGCATCATTAAAGCACTTTACTCTTGTGGTTCTTGGAAACAATTTCTAGAATTCATAACAATGTAGTATAGCTGATAAACCTCTAGCAAAACATCCAGATAGAAGATTCTAAAAAATAATAGAAAAACCGTGATGCATTTTCTTACTATAAATACAAATTTTGATAGTTCCACACCAGCCTTCTCCCTGTCACCAAAAAAATGTAATCCAGTTTTTATTACTCGTCTAATGTCCTGTTTTATATGAATTAGTTCAAAGTTCATGAATCTCGCAATAGATCACAATCACATACCTCTAGATATATCAACCAACTTTTTGATCCTGAACCGTATCCAGGTGGAAGTGGTAAGCTGGTAAAGATCCATCCATACAAACTACAAAATAGAATATAGTTGTGAATTGCAAATTAAGTTATTCTAAATAATAAAAGGGGTCATATCACCAATAAGTCAGCTATATAATGTTGGAAAGTTGATTTGTAATCTGGAAAATTTTGACTACATATCATCATATCACCAATAAGTCAGGTAGGAGACGACGAAGAAAACCATGCGCATGATGAAGTGGAGAACCTCACTTTTCTTCTCTTTCCCTTTGGAACATTAACCGAATATACACAAATACAAAACTTGGTTTAAGCTCTTTCAAATCGAGCGAGTCCCGCAGTTGATGCACTATAATCAATCAATCCGACACCTTTTTTGTTCTTCGAGTTCAAGCTATGGCAGAATCATCATCTTCCACCACTGTTAGTTTTATAGATAATTTATGGAAATACATTTTAGCTATTTCCAGAATCATGCTTACCATCGTTACTTATGGTGTCTTACAGAAAAAGATCATGAAAATACCACAGGGAGCAGAAAAGGAGTATTTAAAGTATTCACTCTTTCTTGTTTTCTGCAACCGGATCACGACGTCTGTTGTTGCTGCTGGTTCTTTGCAGGCAGATAAAAAAGCATTGGACCGAATGGCTCCCATTTATAAGTATAACCTTGTATCATTATCAAACATACTAACCACAACTTGTCAGTATGAGGCCCTCAAATATGTTAGTTTTCCTGTTCAGACTTTTGCGAAGTGTGCAAAAATGATACCAGTTATGGTATAAGGTACAATTATGATGCAAAAAAGGTATAAGGGACCTGACTATTTATTGTCTTTTTAAGTTACCCTTGGCAGGAACAGACCCGAGTCCACACAGCAGAGGAATGGAAAATACAATTTGAGGCGTTCTTCTAATTGGTGGCTATCTTGGGTTTGATGGCTTTACAAGTACATTCCAAGATAAGATGTTTAGAGGCTATGACATGGCGATAGATAATCTGATATTTTATACATCATCGTCTTCTTGTATTCTTAGTCTGACAGGTCTTGTTGTGCAAGGACAAACGATACTAGCAGTAGAGTTTGTGTACCAGCATCATGATTGTTACTTTGAGATATCATTACTTTCGACTGTTGAAACATTTAGCCAATTCTTCATTTCCTACACAATTCACACTTTTGGTGCTATTAACAGTTGGTGAGCATTTTATTGTCATGTGTGTGGTTTTCCCATCCTCTTAGATGGGAACAGTGGATTGAAGCCGTCATTGTCTTCGTCTCCCTTTATGCAAAAAGTTTATATAAGAAAGCACCTCAGAAGACAACATCCGCAGTAGAGCTTATACAAAACGAGGAATCAGATAATTTGAAGAACAACTCGTGACTGAGATAGAAGCTTGTCTAGTTTTGCAGAGAAAAATATATTCTCCTAGACACAAGCAATGACTCTCAAGACACTCCTAAGAAGCTTGTACAACTCTGATTCAATCCATTTACACCGAATGACAAAACCAAAATCAACCTGTCACGTCCACCCAGAACTATAACAGTAACACAATGTCACGATATCTTGTCTGACATTACACCCTCACCAGAGGCATTCTATCACATACTGCTTCAAACCACAAACAATCTTGATAAACAACTGCACTACTGCAGCAATAGATCCTAAACAGAAGTCCAACTTCCCCTGCCAAAGATAACCAGTGCTCCTTTGCAAGAAGAACACTTTAAAGTAAATAGAAAACATAAGACTCATCTTCATGTCTTCAAGAGCTCACTCCTTGTTCAACACACCTACTGAACGCATTCACTCACTGCTTGATCCATAAGCAATCTATGTACCACAATAGTACACCCATCAGACAGAAGTTCCCCCTATCTTTCATAAATAATGCTCCTTCCAACAAGAAACACCCAAATTCACCACATGTTATCACATGACCAACTTCATCCTCAAATAGTGAGAAAGTACCAGGATTACCATCCTTGTACCATAACCAACAAACTCTTGGATTGATACCAAAATCACCATTGATCCCTCTCATCTTGAACCCATCCATACCCTGTACAAATCCACTTTGAATTTTACAGCCATAAATATCCTTATTCCATGAGAATAAATCCAATTGAACCTGGAATGCTCACGTTCCACAAAGAGACATACAAAATCTCTTAGTTTGTTAGCTCGCCCAGATGTCATTCACTCTTGAAAAACATCAAATACATGCTCCAGAAATCCTCAGCTTACTTGCTTCACAAACACCAAACTGATCCACTTATTTTTAGAGATACTTGCAGTAGAAGAAACCACCTCTCCATAAGCATTCTGACCTCAACAAGAGTCAGATTACCAGATAGACACCCGATGATCCAAGACAGTGTTCACCTCATCATTCTCATGTATGATAAGTTAGAACACTTCTTAGTCAACTGGTGAATATCATCTTCCACAATCTGAATTCCAATTTCAGACAACATGATGATGTTCTAACATCAGTTAGGACATCCTTCTCATATCACAGATACCAAAAACTATGGTTCTTGATACAATTAACAATAGACTTATTATTGCATAGTAATCCAACTGAAGATCTTCAGAGAACACAACTCCTACCAGCTTGATCATCAAGAACTTTAGACAACTGTAGAGAGAAATAAACTCTCAAACTCCCACCAAAGCAAGCTCCTTAAGCGAAGATCCCTTCAATAATCAGCAAGCCAAGAGCAAAACCAGCTCCTCCTTTGGTCTTCAAACAACCACCCTTCTCCACAAAGGTAATTTGTTCCAAGGGCAAGATGAAACACACATCTTGGATTCAAGTGACTATGGTTAAACATAGCCAAGTGTCACACACCTTCCTCCAGATTTCTAAGAGACAAAATACTCTTGGTTCAACCAAGAATCCGGGTCTTTAGAAAACATCCTACTTTTTCCAAAGCAAGACATCTTAGATACACTAAGACTATGAAATGTAGCCTTTACTAGCTTATGCAATGCCTATACATTGCATAGGCTTTTTGGAGCATCCATTCCAATCACATCTGAGAAGATCATCTTCTCTCAAGATGATATACCTCCACTATAACCAGATCCTACAAAGGGAACAATCTGATGATAACCCTGATGTCAGAACATCTGATTTTGACATCAATGTCATGACTTCCAGCTGATGAGCTCAAGTCTGTCTAATACAGTCTTGATCAACTCCCCTTCAGACATACCATCTCGAGGATCCTCTCCATTTCTACAGAACAAGAGTTCCATGCTCTCATACACTTGATTAACATATCAAGATTGAGTAGAGAACCTCCATCCTATGTTAATGGTCCACAACTAATCTTAAGACCAGATACCTTGAAGAGCATCAGCTTTAAGAACTCATCCTCATAAGAACCAAACATGCCAAAGCCTGATTCTTTAGGAAATAATAGTCAAGAGCTACAAGAAATCCAGCTTTCTTTAAGAAGAGAAATCTTCAAGATGCCAGAGATACTGTCCTGGACACTTATCCAGAACCTCCATGTTGAAATGGATCACATGCTCTCAACAGCTGCACTCCAATTCACCTAGATCAAAAATAAATTTATCCAAACAATATTCATCAAGATTAAGATGTCTTCATCTTCACTTCCATCAGCACCATATTCTAGATAAGTTTCTTTCCACGAAACTTCCTAGTCATATTATGTGCCTCTGTAGAACCAGCCAGAAGAAGGTTCCCAACACTTTATGTCAACACACAAAAGTTTGGTTCCCATAACATAAGCTACTCCCCTCCCCTGTCCTAAAGATTCACTCCTTAAATCAACAAGATTCTGCACAAACTCTGCTGATGGGATGTTTCAACATCTGGTTGAACATCAGATTCTTATCTAATGGAATCTTCATTGATGACATTGACTGCATCCAATTTTGAACACCACACACATGGATAATCAACTAAATACCTGTGGATTCCACAAATAGCAATTGATCTTAAATCCTTGATCAGAAGGCCATACATCCAAGAGATATCAACACTTTATGAATACCAATCAAGTATTCTTTAGTGTAGGTACCTTCCTTGCAAAAGCCGAATGTTGAGACATCAAGACTGACGTACACCCTTGACTCATGTTGACTTTGCTGGCACAATCCTATGCATCTTCCTTGTGAAGAACTACTTCAACTAATCTGAAGAAATACTACCTTGCACGACATGGAAGGTGAAAATAAATCACCCCTAAATTCTTCAGATTGATTATCCTCGGGACCATCCTTGATCCAGAAAAGCAACCAGAAGACTCCAGAATTCCATCTTTTCCAGAAACACAAAAAAAAAACAGTCCTCATGACAAGAGATGCCTTTATGAGTGGACTTGAGAGAATTCTCAAATGTCTTTGGCAACTTTATCATGACAAGGGTATTTACCAGTTTCATAAACCAAGAAATTGATAACCTAGACCACTCCTCTTCTGACTTCAAAATACCTAAAGAAACCAACCTTCCAAGTACCAAGACATCAAAAGAAAACAACAACAAACAACTCTCTCCATTCCATTACTCTCTGCTGGAACGACTAGAACTTCAATATATGCTGACACCTTCATGAACAGAGTCTTCAATCTAGCTTTACCAAAGTCCTTTCATCATAAACATATGCATTGGAACAACAACACATCTTTCACAGAAGTAAAAGACAACCAATCAATAGCTGTCATCCTTAATCTAATACCAATCATTCCAAATATCTAATGAATGGTCTGATCGCACAAACACACACCTTGCTTAATGAGCCAGAAAGTATCTCCCAATAACTCATCCAAAAATAGACAGGATGCCTGCTCTGATACCAATTGAAATTCTGGCATGCAGATCACAGATGTCCTAACAACATGTCAAGACATTGATCTCTGCATCACTTTAAAACAATGACAGAATAAACAAGCTGATACTCTGAATATCAGCAAAAGAGTCACAACATGCGTTTCAACATCTGTTACAACATGTTAATCAACAAGCACATACTGAACTGTAAATTTACAGAATGATAATTAACACAAGATATGTTAACCCAGTTCGGTGCAATTCACCTACATCTGGGGGCTACCAAGCAATGAAGAAGAATCCACTATCAGTAGTATAGTTTTATGTAAACAACCTCTTGTTTACAGTAAATAACCTCTGGTTTACCTATCACTACCCAATGAAATCTTTATCATTAAAAATTCGATTTAATTGATAAGAGAACCCCATCTCACTCCCTTTATCACCTCCTGTGATATCTAATAGTTACAATTGACAGCAACTACATCATCCTACTAAAAAGACCCCTCTTTCAATGTAAAGTTCAGCCAAGGTACGTTGACTAACAATCCTACTCGGATTCTATTGGATTTGCTTCATAGATTCATCCAAGAACAATGTACAATTCATTACCTCAAGGCTTTTGCATCTGTATAAACATCTATGTCTACCACAATGTATCCAACTGATACAAAGGGAGACTTACAACACAAGAAAGCCTACGACTCTCAAAACCTTAAGCCCTTATTTCCCTTTACAAAAGTGTTACAAGAGATTAGTAAAATCTGTGTCTACCCTAGGTCTTGGTCTTCCTTTATAACCTTCTGCTGTCTTGGGCTTCCAATCTTCTGTCCTTGATCCACTGCTGAACGCGCCTTGAATCTTGGAACAAAATTAAAATAACCTGCTGTGACAATCATGATGTCGAGTCTTCATGCTGGAACATCTCATCCGACATCTTTGTTTACTTGTAGAAGTCTTCATGTTAGATCTTGTTCTTCATCAAGTTTTACAAAAATTTAGTCAAACCTCAGGAGCTTTCACTATCGATTTTCGTGCGGATTTTAACTTTAGAAATTAAAATAAAATGAAATAACATTTAAAGACTTTATACATAAAAAATATGGAGATGAAAAACAAAAACACATCAATTTAAAAAGATCGAACGACTATTTAAGTCTAAAAATTAATTAATTATAACAAAAATTAATTTGAAAAAAATTAAATTAAATAATTGTTTTTGAAAAATAATGGTTAGTAAATTTGGTGAAAATAATATATAATTTGATGAAATATTTATTTTAAATGAAAAAAATAGTTAACAACAAAATAAAGAAAAAAAAAATAGTCTGTTAAGATATATACAATAGATTTATTAAAAACAAATATGCACGATATTATCCGTGATTTGTGCATGAGAGGTTAAATTCACTTTTTAAATATGAATAATATCCGCTAATTTTTAAATCGATAGACATTGCTGCTGAAACCCTAGTGAATTTCAATGGCTCCGGAAGCAACAACAACAAGGGGAAGAAGGAATAGAGTTTCACCTTCCACACCAGAGACCATCGACCTCAACTCTTTCCGCTCATACGGCAAGCGAACCATCTCCGTCGTCATCAACCTTTCCGATGATGAAGACGACGACATTAAGATCCTCAAATTCACTCCTAAGAACATTCCTCTAACAAAAAGTAAGAGAAATTTCGAAAGAGGAGAGTCTTCTAATTCAAGTAACATTCCATTTGTTTGCGAAATTTGCACGGAAACTAAAACAATGAAGGAAGCTTTCTACATCAGTGGCGGCTGCTCTCATGCTTATTGCTCTGATTGCGTTGCAAATTACATAAATTTCAAGCTTGAAGATAACATTGTCAACATCTCATGTCCAGTTCCCGAATGCAAAGCTTCATTAGAAGCACAGTTTTGCCGGAATATTCTTCCAGCCGAGGTTTTTGAAAAGTGGCGTAAAGCATTGTGCGAGGCTCTGATCAATGTTTCGCAGAAATTCTATTGTCCGTTTCCAGATTGTTCTGCTCTTTTGATCAATGACAAAACCAAGGCGGTTAGAAATTCAGAATGCCCTAACTGTAATAGAAGGTTCTGTGCACAATGTAAGGTTCCTTGGCATGATGGGATCAAATGCAGAAAGTTCCAGAAGCTGAAAGCGGGCGAGAGGGAGAAAGAAGATATTATGTTGATGCGCATGACACAAAAAAAGCACCGGAAGCGATGCCCTAATTGCAAATTTTATGTTGCCAGAACAGCGGGCTGCAACTTCATGCTTTGCAGGTTTTGTTTTTTAAAAATATGATCTCTTGCTTTATGATTTCGTCTTACAATCAGATCAAAATATAAATAACAACTAGCTTTCAACTTTTGATTGCTGGTGTAAGTGTAGGTTTTGTTACAAGTGTGGAGGTACCTACACTGCTGATGGCGGGCACAAATGTTCGAAACTCGTCAATAGGAATCTCATCTATCCGGGTCAACAAAAACAAACTCTCTCTAGAATCTTTCCAGGTAGAGTTTAGACTGGTGGAACAAACTCTTCATCAATTTGATAGATTAATGAGTATAACCAAAGGGAAAACAAAAGAGTTTTATTTTTTTTTATTTTTTTAGCTATCTTTATTTTTGATAGAATGTGTGAATTTTGAAATTAGTTGAAAATTTTATGTGTCTTCTATTGACAGCCCGTCAGTATTTATATTGACCGAGTTTTCTGCTTAGTAAATTTGGTAATGCAAGTTTTGAGTTTTCTTTGAGGTCTATTTTTTTGCCAACAAAGTATGTTTATGCATGTTGGCATGTGTGGAGTAGTTTGGTGATTTGGAAATCGGATACATAAATTGTTGTGGTTAGTTTGGTGGTATTTATTTGATAAATGGTATCATGAACTAGAGCGACAAATAAGCTCTAAACTCATTGGTCTCATTTATCAAACTTTCTACTATTTCCTTTTAATTAACCCGTTACAAATAAGCTCTAAATTCATTGGTCTCATTTATCAAACTTTCTACTATTTTCTTTTAACTAACCCATTTTATTAAGAGATTTTTTTTGGACCTATGCCTATTTTTTTTATAGGTTTAGATGAAATTAAGGACATCCAACAATATTGTGCAGGCTTACTTGTTTAGTATATAAGACTTAAGAAATCATTGTGCAACACTCTGATATATTTTCATAGTTTTCAAACTGTCTATGGACAAATTTAAGTTAATAGATTGAGGAACTTGCTTCAGAACTTGAACTTGGTCCATCTATCCTTGTTCTTGCCGGAATCACTTCAATATCGCCATGATTTAGTCATATATGCTAAGAACTTCGGCTTAAATTCCTAACCTTATAAGGGTTAGGGGCCTTGGTTTTGGGGTATTGTGTTCTGGATTAGGGTGGATATTTTTAAGTGATTTGCTTTTGCTGCTGAACGATTTTCTGGGTTTCTTTCGCTTTTGCTGAGGATCGTATTTCTGGGTTTCCTGGTGTGAGTGTGCTTAGGTTTCTCGCATATAGTTGGGAATCGGGGGTGGACAGAAGTGAGGAAGAAGGAAGGAAGGAGTGGAATACTGAGATGGGATACGTAGTCGAAGGATAAAGGGCATATGGAAGTGGAAGCGGAGAGGATTTCAACTGTGTTTTTTTCGGAAATACCGGATTATACTAAAGCTAAGGATATCTTTGTGCTCTTTGGGTGAGAAGGTGAGGTGATTGAGGTGGTAGTTCCACCCAAGAGGAACAAATTGGGCAAACGATTTGGTTTTGCGAGGTTCCGAGACGTCGAAGACGCTAGGTTCTTAGCGGTTAAACTGGATAACATTATGATAGAGGGGAGGAAGATTCACGCGAATCTTCTGAGGTTTGAGAGGGGTAGTTTGAATATGAAGAGGAAATTGCAGGATGTGCAGTCGGTTCGAGGTAGGCAACCTTTCAAGGGCGAAAACTTCAGAAGATTTGGGGGAGGGTCATTTGTTGGCAACAAATCCTATGCTACTGTGGTTTCAAATGATGGGCAGCGTCAACAACTTAAGGAATAGATCTCTCTGAATTTTAAATCAAAACCTGAAAAGTTGAAGAGACTACAGAAGGCATATGTCGGTAAGGTGACAACCCCAGGTGCTACTTATAATTTGCAGTCCTACTTTGAAATCGAAGGAATTATCTCGATTAATCTAACACCTTTAGGAGGCTATTTATGTCTTTTAGAGGAAGTTAAGGAGGGGTTTATTCTAGACCTTGTTCAAAATGGTAGGAATTGGTGGCAACAGTGGTTTACCGAAATTAAGCCTTGGAAGGAGGATGTGGTCGATGCGGATAGAGTTATGTGGATAAGGGTGTATGGAGTGCCTTGTCACGCATGGGATATGGAGTTTTTCATTGCCTTGGCCAATTCCTTAGGAACTTTCGTTTGTGCAGATGAAAATACGATGAAGCGAGGGTGTTGTGATGTTGGTAGGATAATGGTTAAGATGCCAATGGATAGGAATTTGTGTGAAAGTTTACAGGTGATAATAGATGACACACCTTTCACTTTGGTGTTGAAAGAAGACATTTATGGCCCGGTGAGGATTTTAAAGGAATCCAACGTTTCGAAACTCGATTCTTCTGAAAGTGAGACTGAAGCGAGTTTGTGTGAATCTGAGGATAATTATAAGGAGACAGAGGATAGGGATTCTATTGAGGAATTCAGTCCTGATGTGGAGGCAGTGGTTGAAGGGAATAGAGTGTAGCAGGCTTCTCATTGTTCTGGCGGGGAGGCGGAGAATGAGTCGAATAGAGTGTGCCATATCCTTCAGGAAGCTGATAATTGCCCAACTGGTTCGGAAGAAGTGGCGTCCCCAGTCGAGAATCAGAACAAGGGCGCTTTCGAAACTGCTCTGGATTTATTAAAAACGGTCTCAGTACCTGATTGCAGACGGATAGAGAATGAGGTAGATTGCAAGTCGGTGTCGAAGTCATCCGACAGCAAGGTTTGCTGTTCTTTGGAGCAAATGAGGCATAAATTAATTGGCCCGGATTCTTTAATAGGGGGTAATAGGAGGAAGCCGAAAAGATTGAAATTCAAATACTTTATGGAAGATGGAGGTTATTCCAAAAGGAAGAAAGGCAGGTGTTTAAGTAAGAAAGGTTAGAAAGGTAGGAAGCAAATGGACCCGGTTTTGGCTAATTCAGTGAAGGAATTGACAGCGGCTGTTGCTGTCCAGAGTTCTTTTCCTGGAAGGTGCGTTGAGGGATCGATAAAATATGGGGTGCAATCGGAGGAAACGGACATTGAGAGAAATAATTTGAAGGCTTTGGAGAATATTAATAAGAATGTGGGGGAGAAACTTCGGAATGTAATTAATCGATTAGGGGTTAAAGCAAAAGATTCAAGAATTGATTATAGAAAGAGAATTCTTGAATTGGAGAAAGGGGATAAGGAAAGAATTCTAACTAGGAGGGAGATAGTAAAGATTCCAAGATGATTATAGGATCTTTGAACATAAGAGGGGGTGGATCTTTAGCTAAAAAGAGGGGAGTTAGCTATTTGATTAAAAAGGGGAAGGCGGATTTGTTTCTTTTACAAGAAACTAAATTATCTATTATCAAAGAGGGATCGGCGAAGAGCTTTCGGAGTAATGAAGACATTGGCTTTTCTTATTCGGCTTCGAGAGGAGCTTCGGGAGGGCTTATAATCTTGTGGAAAGAAAGGGAGTTGGAGGTTCTTAATAGTTTTAGGGGTGATGGATATTTGGGCATTAAGGTGAGGTGGCGTGGATATGTTTATTATATTGTTAATGTGCATTCATCTTGTGAGTTAGCCAAAAAGAAAATTCTTTGGAGTGATCTTTTAGCTCTTAAAGAAAAGAACATTGATGGTGAGTGGATCTTTTGTGGCGATTTTAATGCGGTGAAAGATAAGAGTGAAAGAAAAGGTAGGACGGGTTGGAGTAGAGGGTCCGAGATGAAAGAGTTCGGTTCCTTTATTGATGAGAGCCTTTTGATAGATGTTCCTTGCAAAGGAAAAAAATACAGTTGGTATAGTGGGGATGGCAAGGCAATGAGTATAATTGACCGTTTTCTAGTTTCGGAAGACATAATGCATAAATGGGGGATTGTTGGCCAATTGATTGGGTTGCGTGATATATCGGATCATTGTCCGATTTGGTTGGTGTTGGATAATTCTAATTAGGGGCCGAAACCGTTAAAGTTTAACAATGAATGGTTTTCGGATAAAGCTTTTGTCCCGTTTGTTGAGAAGGAATGGAAGAGAATGGAGGTGGTTGGTAGAAGCGATTTTGTGTTGAAGGAAAAGTTGAGATTGCTTAAAGTTAGTTCTAGAAGATGGAATATGGAGGTTTTCTGTAGGTTTGACTTAGAAGTGGAGGAAAGGGTGAAGGATATTAATGAGGCGGATGATCTTCTCTCTTATGTTGATGTTAATGGGGTGGATGGAATTGTAATGAATAGGAAAGAAACTTCTAGTCGTTTTTGGCTTAATTTGAATATTAAGGAGAATATGTTAATCCAAAAGGCTAGGTTGAAGTGGAGTAATGATGGGGATAATAATAGTAGTTTTTCATAGAGTGTGAAGGAAAGGAGGAGGCACAACCACATAGGGTCTATTAATTCGAGTAACGGCATATTGGATTTCGTTAGTTCTGTGAAGGCGGAGGTGTGGGAGCACTTTTCTAGAAAATTTATTGAGGAGGATTCCGAGAAACCTTTTTTAGAAGGATTGTTTTTTAAAAGCATTAGTAGGGAGGAGCGAGAGTCTCTTGAAGCTTTGTTCTCGGAGGAGGAGATTAGGGAGGCGGTGTGGAGTTGTGATGGTTCGAAGAGTCCAGGCCCCGATGGTTATTCTCTTCTCTTCATTCGTAAGTGTTGGTTCTTTTTGAAGGAAGATTTTGTGAAATTTTTCAATGGTTTTCATTCGGGAATAGTCTTGTCCAAAGGTATCACTTCTTCTTTTTTTACTCTTGTTCCGAAAAACACAAATCCCTTGGGGCTAGGTGACTATAGACCGATATGTTTGGTGGGTTGTCTTTACAAAGTCTTATCTAAACTCTTAGCGGGTAGATTGAAAATTGTGTTAGACTCTTTGATTTCGCCTTATCAAATCGCTTTTATTCCCGGTAAACAACTTCTTGATGGGATTATGGTAGCAAACGAGTTGGTTGATTTTTACAAAAAGGAAGGAAAGAGGTGCATTCTTTTCAAAGTGGATTTTGAAAAAGCTTAAGATAAGGTAAGTTGGAACTTTCTAAGAATGTTGATGCGCAGTATGGGTTTTGGTGGCAAATGGATGAATTGGATGGAATTGTTGATTTTTAATAATAATATGTCGGTCCTAGTGAACGGGAGTCCGACAAAGAAGTTTAAAGTGGAGCGTGGTTTAAGGCAAGGGGATCCTTTATCACCTTTTCTTTTCGTCATTGTGGCGGAGGGTCTTTCGAGATTGGTTAATAAGGCGGTGGAAATTGGTGTTTACGAAGGAGCTTTTTTCAATAGGGATTGCTCGGTGGAGATTCTTCAATTTGCGAACGATACTTTATTGGTGGGAGAGAGTAATTGGAATCAAGTGTGGGCGTTTAAGGCGGTGCTTAGGAGTCTTGAGTTGGTTTCGGGATTGGGAATAAATTTCCATAAGAGCAAGCTCATTGGAATCAATTCTAATAGCCAGTGGATTCTTGGAAGCCGCTGCCTCTTTTCTCGCTTGTAGGTTGGAAGATAACAAATTTAATTTTCTTGGGATCCCTATTAGAGTTAATCCGAGAAGGATTTCAACTTGGACTCCTTTGGTGGACAAGATCAAGAATCTTCTCTCAAGTTGGAAGTGTCGTTTTCTTAGCCTTGCGGGTAGAATCACCCTTCTCAAATCCGTTATTAGTGCTTTACCTATCTTTTGGTTATCCTTTTACAAGATGCCGGTAAAGGTACCAAAAGACATTACTTGCTTGCAAATCAATTTCTTGTGGGGTGGTTTGGAGGATAATCGGAGGAAATTCCAAATGTGGTATAATTATGTTTTATTTGTTATATGAAATTCTTTTGGGTAAATGTGATATGATATGCTTATTCTACTGTGGTTTATCATAATTGTGAGTGAATATGCATGTTAAAAAAAGAAGTGAAATAGGTAGAGTGAAAATTCACTACCATAAAACAATATTAGAACCTAGTAATGGCTAGGAAATTGTTGAACAATATAACGACGACGCTCGTGCAAGAGAGGCCAAGGCGTGCGTCTATTACCGAATGTTATAGAAAGAGTTACACTAGTATGGATCATGTTAATTGTGTTGAGTGTAGAAAGACAAAAGAGATCTTAAGGCTAATATGGCCGGGTGATTGTTGAATACAATCTCGTTGGTATATAATCACGTAATCGTAACCATCGCCCTTGAGAGGCATTCATGAGTCTCGAACTCCTCTGAATGCAGGCATTACTACTTGGCAGGTTTAATTCCCAATGTTATAGTACGATGGAACCTACAAGTAGAGACTTGTGATGGCATGAGAGGTCGTGAGAAGTGATGAATTAAGGTGATAATGCGTCCCTTAATTCCGAATCCATTCGTATGCCAAGTAATTACAAGGATCTATGGCTCGGGTCGTCTTCTAGACGTAGAAGCGGACGGGAAGAAGGGATGCCTTGGTAAGGTTAACGATTAGTGATAGATTGTGAGTTGGCAAGACTCAAGAACATGGATCCATATAGTATGTGTGAGTACTCAAAGTCATTCCCTTTCCCTTTTGACTTGAGTTAGGTGTGATAGAACCTTGTAAAGCCGAGGGGACGTATAAGATAGGGAACTCGCTGAGATTGATGTATCTCACCCCATGTTGTTGTTTACATCACAGGTACTGCAGGTTCGGCGAAGGGTAAGGACAAAGTTGTTTGACTTTTCCTTACGGATTGTAGCTTTTGTGTGGCAAGGCTTCCGTTGTGGAGTTTATTTTGAGATCATTGTTGATCTAGTTCTTAGTTTTTATCATTTTGAACATCTTGTATATATAATGCCATAGTTTTTTTATTAGGTATTTTGGGCATGTATATGTATAATGTGTTAACTAGGAACTTATTGTATTTCAGTACCAAAGTGTTAATTCATGTATTGTATTATATATGGGTGTTACACCGTCCAAATTACAAACTACTATGAAAGAGGACACGGTGGTCGGAGCGATGGGAATCACCACTGCGTTCAAAATTAGAAAATAAATAAATAAATTTATGTAAAATAAAATAAAATTTGAAAGAATTAAAGTGAGTCAATTATTTTATAACTATATTTAAAAAATGGGTGTTCAAAAATATGGTTAACTAAATTGTATACTAGAATCAAATTGCATTGCACTATAAAAAAACTGAATCATATTTAAATGGTTAATGAAATGAACCATTTAATTAAAACAATTCAAATTCAGTTTAGAACCGGTTCAGAACCAATTTTCTTTTATAAACTGGTTTACTTATATATATTAATTAGTTTTTAATAAAAGGAATAAAATTTTTACTGAAAGTAAAAAAAAAATAATAAAAATTTTAAAAAAAATTCAAAAATTAAAAAAAATATTTCTAGAAAAATATTTTTTTTCATGAAAATAATTATTTTCAAGGTAAAAAAAAAACTAATATCAATTTTGTCAGAAAAATCATATGTTTTCGAAAATACAAAACATGGATTTTTTTGGAAGTACAATAAATCGATTTTTTTTTCAAAAATACGAAAAAAAATCTAGTTTTTTCAAAAATACAAAATATCGAGTATTTTTGGAAATATGAAAAAGTCGAGTTTTTTTTGGAAATATGAAAAAGTCAAGATTTTTCGGAAATATGAAAAACTCGATTTTTTTCTAAAATATGAAAAAGTCGAGTTTTTTCAGAAATTTGAAAAAGTCGAGTTTTTCGAAAACATGAAAAAGTCAAGTTTTTTCGGAAATATTAAAAAGTCGGGTTTTTTCAAAAATATGGAAAAGTCTAATTTTCTTCGGAAATTTAAAAAAATCGAGTTTTTTTCGAAAATATAAAAAAGTCGAGTTTTTTGATAAATATGAAACAGATGAGTTTTTCCGGAAATATGAAAGGATCAAGTTTTTCGAAAATATGAAAAAGTCGAGTTTTTTCGGAAATATGAAAAAATAGTTTTTTTTTTCAGAAATATGAAAAAGTCGAGATTTTTAGGGAATATGAAATAGTCGAGATTTTTCAGAAATATGAAAAAGTCGGGGTTTTTCAGAAATATAAAAAAAACGAGTTTTCAAAAATAAGAAAAAGTCGATTTTTTCCAGAAATATGAAAAAATCAAGTTTTTTTGGAAATATGAAGAAGTCGTGTTTTTTCGGAAATATGAAAAAATCGAGTTTTTTCAAAATATGAAAAAGTCGAGATTTTTCATAAATATGAAAAACTCGAGTTTTTTTCTGAAATATGAAAAAGTCGAGTTTTTACAAAAATATGAAAAAGTATAGTTTTTCCGGAAATATGAAAAAGTCGATTTTTTTCATAAATATTAAAAAGTCGAGTTTTTTTGGAAATATGAAAATTTCGAGTTTTTTCAAAAAATGAAAATGTCGAGTTTTTTCATAATAGAAGTTTAACTCTACAAAATTTTTAAACTTTTGTAAATTTTAAAAAATATATTTAGTATATATGTGAATTTAAAATGAGTTTCTTAAATGTAAAATGAACCATGATCACATGATTTTAATTGATTAAAATAAATTAGATATTGTGTTGATAGTAATCCGTTAGTTAAAAAATTTGATTATTAAAAAATTTGATATCAATATATATTCTACAATTTATTCAAAATTGAATTTTATAGTGAATTAATATAAAACAACAGAAAAAAAAATTTAAAAGATGGACATTAAAATGAACACTTTACATCTAATATATCACAGATATGTTCACATCTACAAATGAACCGTCTACAGTTGATATCTCATAGATACATTCACATCTATCCGTAAAATATTTATAACTTATAAAAATATTTATAATTTATTACCGTTTATAAAAATATTTATAATTTATTTTATGTTTGTACGTGTAAATTTATTTCAGATTGTATAAATTTTATATATATACACATATAAATTTAAAATGAGTTAGTTATATGCAAAATAGACAGTGATCATCTATATTGAATAATTATATATAAATAAAACAAAATTGTAAAATAGAGATAAAAAAATAAAATTTTGATATTTGAAAATAAGTATTTTGTTTCACAAATAAAGGTAAATGTTGATTAAATATTAAAATAAAAAGTATTATGGTGATAATGACCTGTAAGATAGAAAATGAATTGTATATAATATTATTCAATTTGATATAATAAATTATTAATTTCATGGAAATAAGAAAATACATGATATTAGGAATTTATTATTGCTGCAGCGATGAAGTGTGATGTTCAAGTCACTTATTGTGTATTGAATGATATTACTATATATTTTTTAATACTATATTTTTGAAGTGATATTTCGCAACGTAGCGTGTGAATACAGACGATACCCTGCGATAGCACGGATATTATTTGAATTGGAAACATAATTTTATTCAGAGTTGTAGTTTTAGAATTTACTCATCTGAATTCAACTGGGTTTTGGTAATTACTAGAATTGCAGGCATAATCTACGGGTAGATGTGAACGTATCTATGAGATACCGATTGTAGACCGATCATTTTAATGTTTATCTATTACATCTATGAGATACCTGTTGTAGACTGATCATTTGAATTAAGTTTGATATATTTACTCATGCTATTGTAGGAATGAAAAAATCTATCAGGATTTGTTGACATTTTTGTATTAGTATTTAATTGAAATGCACTTTAAAAGGATTTTACACTGACAGTTAATCAAAATCTTTAGATGTTAGAAGAAATTTGACTTTTATTTTAATCATTAATAAAATAGTACTAATGGATGATGGTGATGAACTGACAGTGTTTTTTACACTGACAGTGAATACAGTGAATAGTAATTAATCTCTTTTGTATTATATAAAATACACGCTATTATTTTACAATAATAATGTGATAATGGTACATGTCAATTATATTAAGAAAAAAAAAGTTAATTTACGAGAAAAAATAGCAAATATATTAAAATTAAAATTAAAATTAAGTTTAAATCATCTTTTGGTCTCTTTAAGAAAAATTTGTCAAAAAAAAAAAACCTGTTTGAAATTGTGGCATGCAGACCACAGATGTCCTAACAACATATCAAGACATTGATCTCTGCATCAATTTAAAACAAGGACAGAATAAACAAGCCGATACTCTGAATATCAACAAAAGAGTCACAACAGATGTTTCACCTCCTGTGATATCTAAAAGTTACAATCAACAGCAACTGCATCATCTACTTGAAATACCCCTCTTTCAATGTAAAGTTCAACCAAACTACCTTAACTAACAATCCTACTCGAATTCTATTGGATTTGCTTCAAAGCTTCATCCAAGAACAATATATAATTCATTACCTCAAGGCTTCTGAATCTGTATAAACATTTATGTCTACCACAATTTATCCAACTGATACAAAGGGAGACTTACAACACAAGAAAGCCTACGACTCTCAAAACCCTAAACCCTTATTTCCCTTTACAAAAGTGTTACAAGAGATTAGTAAAATATGTGTCTACCCTAGGTCTTGGTCTTCCTTTACACTACTAGAAACTTCACCTTTAGTGATCGATTTAGTGACCGAAAAAGATTAAAAATCGGTCACTACATAGTTTAGCGACCAATAAAGCGACCGATTTTGAGACCACTTTGACAACTGAAATTGTAATCGATTTTGGTGACTAATATTGTGACCGAAATTATATATGTTTAGTGACATATTTAAATAGTTTTTCATTATTTTTTCTTTAAAAATTGGTATTTAAAAAATTAATTTAATATTCTTTCATTCACTAAATCGGTCTCTATTATTTTATTTTTTAAAATAAGTATCTTTTAAATGATAAAACAATTTTTTTTATATCTCTGAAATAAATTTGGCATAATTGAAAACAATTAAGTATATTACACATTAAAATTACACATTTTATTGTATTTAACAAAATAACAATATAATAAATATTTTTAAATATTCATAAAATATATAACAATAAAACACATTTTAAAATCTTACGAAATACTCGTCAAAAAATTTAACAAAAGAATATAAATAAAGGATATTTCAAAGTATTCAACAAATAGTACAAATAATTATTGTATTTCAAACTATTTCTTAATACACAGTATGAGTCCAACATGCATAAGACATGTGCTATGATAAGTTTTTAAATGATAAAATAGAAGCAACATGATAATGATAATAGTGTCTAACTAGACAACTCTATAGCATTAACCAAATCGTTACTGTTTAATCTGTAGCCTTTCCTAAATAAAGAACCTTTGTATCAATCAATAATCAATTTATTTATTTCTTGAAGATATATAAATTGTGAAAGAGAAAGGTATATTATCTTCAAGATTACAACTTCTAGTTACAAGTGTTGGATATCATCTTCAAGATTTGCAATAAAAGTTTTTCTCAAGAAGACTATGTAGACTCATTATCACCCTTTTCATATGAGAATTTCTTATCACACCACTCTTGTTTCTTAGGCACCATCTGAATTTCCGGTTTTGCCCCCTGATTTCGGATGTACATATCCGGACGCACCGATTTTTTTAAAATTTTCAATTTTTATCCGATGTGCACATCCGGAAGATATTCGTATTTCTTTCTTTAACTTCCGTAGAGGTGCTTGATATTTGCCGCTTCTTTCGCAACTCAAAATTACAAAAGCTTTTCTTCTATCCGACCCATTATCCGATCTTCCGATATTTACACCGAAGCCAAGCTCAATAGACGTCCTACGAATGTATGTGATCATACTTTCACGATCATCAAAGTCTTGCTTGTTGTTAAAGTCACCGCCGACATCGACCGACTTTACGAGCATACCTTCATCTTTCGGGGAAATCGGCGCAACTAATTCTTTTGCCATGTTATCGGAATGCACCATATCTATTTATAAACAATAATAGAACAATTAATATGTATAAATAAGATATATTCAAAAATGCTGAAAACTTAAATTAATTAGCTTCAGGCATTTTTCCGGATGTGCACATCCGGAAATGTTCATGCTCAATTCTTTCCGGATGTGCACATCCGGAAGCAACGTAACTTGTTTTCCAAAAAATGTAGATTGATAATGTGAGCAATGTAGTGGATGAAGTTGAATGTTTACCTGGAATTCAGTCTTTCCTTGCTCCCTTTGATTTGTTGCACCAAAAACTTGAACTTTTTGAGCGAGAAATGGGATTGATAAAGTAGGGTTTTTTGAGTTGGTGAGAGTGAGTGTAGTAGGAGAAATGTTGAGAACGGGAAGGGGAAGTGATCATGCAGCTTCAAATATATCACATTTTTCCGTCCGGATATACAGATCCGGAGGTCTTCCGGATATGCACATCCGGAACAACTTTTTATTTTTTTAAGGATACGGTGCGTCCGGATGTGCACATCCGGAATCAGGGGACAAAAAAATAATTTTATGTAGTACCTAAGAAACTTGGGTGGTGCATTAAAAAATGCTCTTTCATATTTCCATTCATGTCTTCTCCATTCTAGTAATTATTGAATCACAACCTACATTTAATAGAATGAAAAACCAATATATTGCACATTACAACATAAAGTAAACATAAATTATCAGAACAAAAGACCAATATTACTGACCACCCCTGTGGAATTCGCTTCACGTATAACTATTTGACATGCTTATCTCCAATTCTTCGGTTTCTAAGAAAAAAACAAACGAAAAATCAGAACGGTAATTTTACCTGTCACAAGAGTTAACATTCATTCATTTGCTCCTTTTTTTAATTTTTTGGTATCTTTCTCGGTGTGAGGATCCAAAGGCTCCTTGCCTTCAAGAACCTATTAGCAATTGAAAAATACAATCAATAGTACAAACTTGCACAAGGTACTTTTTTGCTAGAAAATTTTGAGAAGGGAAAAATAAACCCTTATTATTTACAACTAACCTCAACCATACATAAAATAAACGTACAAATGCTATCATATAAGCAAACAAAACTATCCTATCATGTGTGGAAATAGCTTACATTTTTGGTATAATTAATGCGCTGCACAGTAACATAAACTTCATTGAGGTTGCAAAAATAATTTTTATTAATATATTGAATCTGTTACCATATTACATATTGAATCAAGTGGAAGCCACCATCAACTTCAACATTGAGGTTGCAAAGAGAACCTATTGAAGGTACCTGATTCAATTTATCTTAAAGGAATATAAAAGTTAAGTTTAAATTCTTGTAAATCTTGTTGGAATTAACCCACAATCTATGAGAATTCTTCTTTAATCTTGATCTCAAGATTGTTGACAAACCCACAAACACGCAATGACAATGAAAGAGATTGAGAAAGAACAGCAAGAAAGAAACGAAAGAAAAAATATTTCACTACTACAATTTTGATTTATGATAGCACAAAATTAATAGCATTTTTGTTAACAAATCGCTATTAAAAAAGACACACAAAGATATATAATAATATTTTATATTAAGTGCTATTATATATTGACACTACAATAGCGTTTTTTCTTGAAAATGCTATTATAAGATGTTTAAAAAAAAACAAAACGAAAAATTGTATCAGGAGGTGATGGGTTCGACTCCCTGTACCTCTGAAGTTTAAATCCCGAAAACAAAAATAAAAAAAATTTGATGGCTTTAATAGCGCTTTTCAATAAATGCTATTATACGATATCCTTTGTTAGAGTTTTTGAAAAGTGCTATCATAGAGGTTTCTTCTACCAAATTAAAAAGAACGCTCAAATAACTCATAACGCAAAGAAAAAAATCTCATCTAACTCCCATAAAAACCTAGATTAACATTAATCCATGAACTCTCAGTGAACCTCCAAGAGCACAGATTCATTATCGTGGAACTGACCTTATCCCTTATTATCTTCCATCATCTTCTTCTTCCACACAACTTATAAACCCTTCCTCTAGAAAGCTCACTTGAACCACCCTCAATTCTTAACCTTTTGGAATTAAAAGCCTTCTTCTCTCCGCGAAACCCAACCTCCATTCAAGAACCCAAAAACCCTAATACCACAACTGATTGAACTCATAACTCAAATCCTAAAATTCGATTGAAACCCTAAGAATTGATTGAACTGATAACTCATAACTCGATTGATTTGTTTCCATAAATCAATTGCAACCCTATAACCATATTCCCACATCGACAATACTTCATGTGTCCAAGACTTTAATCTTCATCTTCATTCCTCGAATTTGACATGGTCACTGATTTCGTCCGTACTATATTCCTCTCCACTTCTCTCCTCATGTAACTAGCTATGAATTAGATTACAGTCATTGTTTTCCTCGAAGTTCAAAATCCTTAGACAGGTAACTTCACATTCATTTCATTTATTTTATTTTTAGAATTAATATACCTTATTAATCCTATGAAGTTACACCTCACTATGTTTTTTGCATTATGGGGTAGTTGCCTTAACTCTTTTCTTTTAGTCAAACATCAGCATGATGAAAATATAAAATAATATTGCAAGTAAGGTTTTAAATAGCGGTTGCGGTGGTGTTGCAGTCGCATAAAGGCTTTCGCAATATCAGTACTGGTGAAAAGATATTGAGTGTGGTAATTGTAGTGTAAGTTAACCATAATCTATTTTTTTTCACAAAAATGACGAATAACGACATCGGTCGTTTTTGCAGTAACGTTTAAAACCTTGATTAAATGAACAACAATGAAAGAGTTCAATTTTGTTCAAACTGTAGGGTCTCATTAGTTTGTGGCCCCATAGGTTATTATATGAATATCACATTTCTGATTTAGATTTACACTTCAGAATGAGTAGTTCAGCCATTTGTTAAAAAAAATGAATGATTAGCCTTAAGTCTTCTGACCTCTAACTTGGAATCACCACTGCAGCCCAACTATTGAAGCAATAACTTTATGGAAAAATTTATGGACTGGCTCTGTTAACACTCAATGCTGGTGCGCACTCTAGGTGTTGTTGCGGGGTACCGACATCGCGTCATTTCATTGTCAGCCTGAGACCGTAAGTAGTTACGACATTTCATGATGTTTGAATTATTATATATATTATAGCTTTATATAAGGAGCATGTGTTTAAACTTGACAGGATTGGTTAAACTGAATGATAGGGGTAGATTGGACCATCTTTTAAGTAATCCTTAATGGAAAGGACGTGCAACCTAGAATGGAACTTGTTTACTTCTTTTCTCTTTGTTAGCTTATTTGTATTCCCTTTAATACTAGACCAATCATAAAGGTTTAATTGCCAGTATGATTGTTATGGATGATTGATATCATATGTATAATGTATGTGTGTTTTATTATGGAAAAAACACATTATATTTATCAATGGTAAATTTCAAAAAATCATATTAATGCCTTTCTATTATTTGAGTTCTTTTTATGGTAAGCTACTTTTTACGGTTCTGTTTTCATAGTTTCGAGTTAAATTTTTTGACATAATTTCGAGCCAGCTCTGGTTTTGCGGTTTCAGTATTGATTCTAAATACTAGCATACAATATTATAAAGCTAAGTAGATAAGTATTTAACTGTTAAAAATGCAGAAAAATACAACTTTTAGTCTTGCCCGCAAGGTGTTCGATAGAAGGCTTTAACCAATATCTCGCATCTTTTGTATTCAATTCAGTTCATGATGTTGAATTATTATTTTGTTGATGATTGTTGTTGTTGCAGGTTGTGGTTTATGAATTGGTATCGAATTTTTCTCGTTAACTGTTAACTGTTAAGCATGCATTATATGTTGTTTCTTACGACCAGGATGTGGATGGACTAGTATAAGAGGTTCAAGAGGCTAGAAGAATCAGATTGCTACATCAGCCAAGCAAGGTATACATTGTTTTTTTCTTTCTCGATAATTTTGCAGATAATTATACTTTTTATGAAAATGTTGTAACAATTTCAGGTTATGGCCATGGAATATGAGCTAGGACTCCTATGGCGTCTTGTTTGGAAAATGTTACAGTATCTAAGTTGCCTTCTAGTTTCTCTGGAGATCTCTGGTCGATGACTACCCTAGCATATCTCTTTCTGGCTGGACTTGTCTCTCCACCACCAGCAAACCCTCCAGAAATGGTGTTTAGTGTGTGCCGAGTTGCCTTTGTCTCGTGACCCTCTTCGGCATCTGAATTCTTCTTTCGGGATGACTTTTCTGGCCCCTGAGCATCTCGGAGAGGACTTCTCTTGTTATTTTGTGGTCGAAAATCCTTCATATATGCCAAGAGATGACCTCTCCAGATTAGAGCTTTAATTTATTTCTAGCTGTTGACAGTCCTCGGTGTGATGTCCCCGTACACGGTGGTAATTACACCAAGCCTCAGGTTGCCTTCCCATGATAGCGTTGGCTCTTTTGGGACGATGAGTCTCTGGTAACAGATTCATATGACCGACTTCTTTAAGGATATCTCCCCTGCTTGTATTTAATTGGGTGAGGTCTCTGTCCGGCACATATGAATGTCTGTATGGTCTGGGAGCATGTCGCTCGCGCGTAGCTCCCTAAGGATGCTCCTTCCTCCTATTTGACGCCTCTTTCTTGCTCTTTTTCTTTTCACTGTTGTCCTGAGCTTTTTTCTCTTGGTTACTTTCTTCTCCTTTAATTTAACAATCTGCCTGAGTAGTGATCTCGTCCATGTTGATAGCCGGCTTCTGAGCTAACGACTCATTAAATTGCCCGACTCGTAATCCTTGTTGAGATACTTTGAGGGTTTCCTCATTGAATCGAGCTAGCACTACGCCAAAAAGTGCTTTTAATAGCGCTTTTTTAAACCTTTGATAGCGCTTTAAAATGCTATAAAAGCCACAGCTATTATAGATTTGATACCTATAATAGCACTTTTAAAGCGCTATTAAAATGGGAGTTTTTAATAGCGCTTCACAATAAACGCTATCATATCAGTGTTCTACGCTACCATACACCTTGTTTGGAGAAGGATTTAATAGCGTTATTTCAAGAAGTGCAATTATAGTCCTAGTATTCAATAGCACTTTTTCTAAAAGCGCTATTATACACACGATCTTTAATAGCATTTTCTAAAAAAATGCTATTAATGTCATTTTATTTATTCTTTAAAAAAATGAAATTTTGTAACTCAATACTGCAGTAAAAAAATCATATATTCTTCTCAAATCCAAATATCAACAGTATTACACATAAGACATGCAATCAATTTTTATTCAAAATAATTACAATTAATATAAATTAATTACAAACGATAAAATTTTATATAATTGTTTGAAGTCAGATACTACAAAATGATGCTAAACTATTTTCTTCTTTTGTTGATAAAAATCAAATTCTAATACAACAATATATGTGGGTAATGATTCAGCTCCAACAGAATTGGTTGGAACAACTTTGGATTTCAATGTGATATTACATTCTTGAATGGAAGAAATAGTAGTTACCAAAATTGAATTGAGGCGACTAGTACAACTCTTTGGAAAGCTCTTATGCAGACCCTGCAATGCAAAGTTACATTTAGTAATTTACAACTCCTTGGTTTGAAAACTAAGCTCATTGGTTAAACAAATTTTACTATATAAATCTATTATCATATGGGCAAAAGATAGCAACAAGAAATTTTCAAATGAGAAATTACCTGTAATATGACTACACTTCCAAACAAATTCCTTAAACTATGATGGTCAGCTACATCAACACTGCAATTCCAAACAAATATTTTGTCATAATATTAGAGCCATGGTATAGATCAAATCCATTGAATAATACATTAGAATTAAAAGTTCTCTAGTTAAAGTTTATGAGTCAAGAAATAATCCAGCATCATTAAAGCACTTTACTCTTGTGGTTCTTGGAAACAATTTCTAGAATTCATAACAATGTAGTATAGCTGATAAACCTCTAGCAAAACATCCAGATAGAAGATTCTAAAAAATAATAGAAAAACCGTGATGCATTTTCTTACTATAAATACAAATTTTGATAGTTCCACACCAGCCTTCTCCCTGTCACCAAAAAAATGTAATCCAGTTTTTATTACTCGTCTAATGTCCTGTTTTATATGAATTAGTTCAAAGTTCATGAATCTCGCAATAGATCACAATCACATACCTCTAGATATATCAACCAACTTTTTGATCCTGAACCGTATCCAGGTGGAAGTGGTAAGCTGGTAAAGATCCATCCATACAAACTACAAAATAGAATATAGTTGTGAATTGCAAATTAAGTTATTCTAAATAATAAAAGGGGTCATATCACCAATAAGTCAGCTATATAATGTTGGAAAGTTGATTTGTAATCTGGAAAATTTTGACTACATATCATCATATCACCAATAAGTCAGGTAGGAGACGACGAAGAAAACCATGCGCATGATGAAGTGGAGAACCTCACTTTTCTTCTCTTTCCCTTTGGAACATTAACCGAATATACACAAATACAAAACTTGGTTTAAGCTCTTTCAAATCGAGCGAGTCCCGCAGTTGATGCACTATAATCAATCAATCCGACACCTTTTTTGTTCTTCGAGTTCAAGCTATGGCAGAATCATCATCTTCCACCACTGTTAGTTTTATAGATAATTTATGGAAATACATTTTAGCTATTTCCAGAATCATGCTTACCATCGTTACTTATGGTGTCTTACAGAAAAAGATCATGAAAATACCACAGGGAGCAGAAAAGGAGTATTTAAAGTATTCACTCTTTCTTGTTTTCTGCAACCGGATCACGACGTCTGTTGTTGCTGCTGGTTCTTTGCAGGCAGATAAAAAAGCATTGGACCGAATGGCTCCCATTTATAAGTATAACCTTGTATCATTATCAAACATACTAACCACAACTTGTCAGTATGAGGCCCTCAAATATGTTAGTTTTCCTGTTCAGACTTTTGCGAAGTGTGCAAAAATGATACCAGTTATGGTATAAGGTACAATTATGATGCAAAAAAGGTATAAGGGACCTGACTATTTATTGTCTTTTTAAGTTACCCTTGGCAGGAACAGACCCGAGTCCACACAGCAGAGGAATGGAAAATACAATTTGAGGCGTTCTTCTAATTGGTGGCTATCTTGGGTTTGATGGCTTTACAAGTACATTCCAAGATAAGATGTTTAGAGGCTATGACATGGCGATAGATAATCTGATATTTTATACATCATCGTCTTCTTGTATTCTTAGTCTGACAGGTCTTGTTGTGCAAGGACAAACGATACTAGCAGTAGAGTTTGTGTACCAGCATCATGATTGTTACTTTGAGATATCATTACTTTCGACTGTTGAAACATTTAGCCAATTCTTCATTTCCTACACAATTCACACTTTTGGTGCTATTAACAGTTGGTGAGCATTTTATTGTCATGTGTGTGGTTTTCCCATCCTCTTAGATGGGAACAGTGGATTGAAGCCGTCATTGTCTTCGTCTCCCTTTATGCAAAAAGTTTATATAAGAAAGCACCTCAGAAGACAACATCCGCAGTAGAGCTTATACAAAACGAGGAATCAGATAATTTGAAGAACAACTCGTGACTGAGATAGAAGCTTGTCTAGTTTTGCAGAGAAAAATATATTCTCCTAGACACAAGCAATGACTCTCAAGACACTCCTAAGAAGCTTGTACAACTCTGATTCAATCCATTTACACCGAATGACAAAACCAAAATCAACCTGTCACGTCCACCCAGAACTATAACAGTAACACAATGTCACGATATCTTGTCTGACATTACACCCTCACCAGAGGCATTCTATCACATACTGCTTCAAACCACAAACAATCTTGATAAACAACTGCACTACTGCAGCAATAGATCCTAAACAGAAGTCCAACTTCCCCTGCCAAAGATAACCAGTGCTCCTTTGCAAGAAGAACACTTTAAAGTAAATAGAAAACATAAGACTCATCTTCATGTCTTCAAGAGCTCACTCCTTGTTCAACACACCTACTGAACGCATTCACTCACTGCTTGATCCATAAGCAATCTATGTACCACAATAGTACACCCATCAGACAGAAGTTCCCCCTATCTTTCATAAATAATGCTCCTTCCAACAAGAAACACCCAAATTCACCACATGTTATCACATGACCAACTTCATCCTCAAATAGTGAGAAAGTACCAGGATTACCATCCTTGTACCATAACCAACAAACTCTTGGATTGATACCAAAATCACCATTGATCCCTCTCATCTTGAACCCATCCATACCCTGTACAAATCCACTTTGAATTTTACAGCCATAAATATCCTTATTCCATGAGAATAAATCCAATTGAACCTGGAATGCTCACGTTCCACAAAGAGACATACAAAATCTCTTAGTTTGTTAGCTCGCCCAGATGTCATTCACTCTTGAAAAACATCAAATACATGCTCCAGAAATCCTCAGCTTACTTGCTTCACAAACACCAAACTGATCCACTTATTTTTAGAGATACTTGCAGTAGAAGAAACCACCTCTCCATAAGCATTCTGACCTCAACAAGAGTCAGATTACCAGATAGACACCCGATGATCCAAGACAGTGTTCACCTCATCATTCTCATGTATGATAAGTTAGAACACTTCTTAGTCAACTGGTGAATATCATCTTCCACAATCTGAATTCCAATTTCAGACAACATGATGATGTTCTAACATCAGTTAGGACATCCTTCTCATATCACAGATACCAAAAACTATGGTTCTTGATACAATTAACAATAGACTTATTATTGCATAGTAATCCAACTGAAGATCTTCAGAGAACACAACTCCTACCAGCTTGATCATCAAGAACTTTAGACAACTGTAGAGAGAAATAAACTCTCAAACTCCCACCAAAGCAAGCTCCTTAAGCGAAGATCCCTTCAATAATCAGCAAGCCAAGAGCAAAACCAGCTCCTCCTTTGGTCTTCAAACAACCACCCTTCTCCACAAAGGTAATTTGTTCCAAGGGCAAGATGAAACACACATCTTGGATTCAAGTGACTATGGTTAAACATAGCCAAGTGTCACACACCTTCCTCCAGATTTCTAAGAGACAAAATACTCTTGGTTCAACCAAGAATCCGGGTCTTTAGAAAACATCCTACTTTTTCCAAAGCAAGACATCTTAGATACACTAAGACTATGAAATGTAGCCTTTACTAGCTTATGCAATGCCTATACATTGCATAGGCTTTTTGGAGCATCCATTCCAATCACATCTGAGAAGATCATCTTCTCTCAAGATGATATACCTCCACTATAACCAGATCCTACAAAGGGAACAATCTGATGATAACCCTGATGTCAGAACATCTGATTTTGACATCAATGTCATGACTTCCAGCTGATGAGCTCAAGTCTGTCTAATACAGTCTTGATCAACTCCCCTTCAGACATACCATCTCGAGGATCCTCTCCATTTCTACAGAACAAGAGTTCCATGCTCTCATACACTTGATTAACATATCAAGATTGAGTAGAGAACCTCCATCCTATGTTAATGGTCCACAACTAATCTTAAGACCAGATACCTTGAAGAGCATCAGCTTTAAGAACTCATCCTCATAAGAACCAAACATGCCAAAGCCTGATTCTTTAGGAAATAATAGTCAAGAGCTACAAGAAATCCAGCTTTCTTTAAGAAGAGAAATCTTCAAGATGCCAGAGATACTGTCCTGGACACTTATCCAGAACCTCCATGTTGAAATGGATCACATGCTCTCAACAGCTGCACTCCAATTCACCTAGATCAAAAATAAATTTATCCAAACAATATTCATCAAGATTAAGATGTCTTCATCTTCACTTCCATCAGCACCATATTCTAGATAAGTTTCTTTCCACGAAACTTCCTAGTCATATTATGTGCCTCTGTAGAACCAGCCAGAAGAAGGTTCCCAACACTTTATGTCAACACACAAAAGTTTGGTTCCCATAACATAAGCTACTCCCCTCCCCTGTCCTAAAGATTCACTCCTTAAATCAACAAGATTCTGCACAAACTCTGCTGATGGGATGTTTCAACATCTGGTTGAACATCAGATTCTTATCTAATGGAATCTTCATTGATGACATTGACTGCATCCAATTTTGAACACCACACACATGGATAATCAACTAAATACCTGTGGATTCCACAAATAGCAATTGATCTTAAATCCTTGATCAGAAGGCCATACATCCAAGAGATATCAACACATTATGAATACCAATCAAGTATTCTTTAGTGTAGGTACCTTCCTTGCAAAAGCCGAATGTTGAGACATCAAGACTGACGTACACCCTTGACTCATGTTGACTTTGCTGGCACAATCCTATGCATCTTCCTTGTGAAGAACTACTTCAACTAATCTGAAGAAATACTACCTTGCACGACATGGAAGGTGAAAATAAATCACCCCTAAATTCTTCAGATTGATTATCCTCGGGACCATCCTTGATCCAGAAAAGCAACCAGAAGACTCCAGAATTCCATCTTTTCCAGAAACACAAAAAAAAAACAGTCCTCATGACAAGAGATGCCTTTATGAGTGGACTTGAGAGAATTCTCAAATGTCTTTGGCAACTTTATCATGACAAGGGTATTTACCAGTTTCATAAACCAAGAAATTGATAACCTAGACCACTCCTCTTCTGACTTCAAAATACCTAAAGAAACCAACCTTCCAAGTACCAAGACATCAAAAGAAAACAACAACAAACAACTCTCTCCATTCCATTACTCTCTGCTGGAACGACTAGAACTTCAATATATGCTGACACCTTCATGAACAGAGTCTTCAATCTAGCTTTACCAAAGTCCTTTCATCATAAACATATGCATTGGAACAACAACACATCTTTCACAGAAGTAAAAGACAACCAATCAATAGCTGTCATCCTTAATCTAATACCAATCATTCCAAATATCTAATGAATGGTCTGATCGCACAAACACACACCTTGCTTAATGAGCCAGAAAGTATCTCCCAATAACTCATCCAAAAATAGACAGGATGCCTGCTCTGATACCAATTGAAATTCTGGCATGCAGATCACAGATGTCCTAACAACATGTCAAGACATTGATCTCTGCATCACTTTAAAACAATGACAGAATAAACAAGCTGATACTCTGAATATCAGCAAAAGAGTCACAACATGCATTTCAACATCTGTTACAACATGTTAATCAACAAGCACATACTGAACTGTAAATTTACAGAATGATAATTAACACAAGATATGTTAACCCAGTTCGGTGCAATTCACCTACATCTGGGGGCTACCAAGCAATGAAGAAGAATCCACTATCAGTAGTATAGTTTTATGTAAACAACCTCTTGTTTACAGTAAATAACCTCTGGTTTACCTATCACTACCCAATGAAATCTTTATCATTAAAAATTCGATTTAATTGATAAGAGAACCCCATCTCACTCCCTTTATCACCTCCTGTGATATCTAATAGTTACAATTGACAGCAACTACATCATCCTACTAAAAAGACCCCTCTTTCAATGTAAAGTTCAGCCAAGGTACGTTGACTAACAATCCTACTCGGATTCTATTGGATTTGCTTCATAGATTCATCCAAGAACAATGTACAATTCATTACCTCAAGGCTTTTGCATCTGTATAAACATCTATGTCTACCACAATGTATCCAACTGATACAAAGGGAGACTTACAACACAAGAAAGCCTACGACTCTCAAAACCTTAAGCCCTTATTTCCCTTTACAAAAGTGTTACAAGAGATTAGTAAAATCTGTGTCTACCCTAGGTCTTGGTCTTCCTTTATAACCTTCTGCTGTCTTGGGCTTCCAATCTTCTGTCCTTGATCCACTGCTGAACGCGCCTTGAATCTTGGAACAAAATTAAAATAACCTGCTGTGACAATCATGATGTCGAGTCTTCATGCTGGAACATCTCATCCGACATCTTTGTTTACTTGTAGAAGTCTTCATGTTAGATCTTGTTCTTCATCAAGTTTTACAAAAATTTAGTCAAACCTCAGGAGCTTTCACTATCGATTTTCGTGCGGATTTTAACTTTAGAAATTAAAATAAAATGAAATAACATTTAAAGACTTTATACATAAAAAATATGGAGATGAAAAACAAAAACACATCAATTTAAAAAGATCGAACGACTATTTAAGTCTAAAAATTAATTAATTATAACAAAAATTAATTTGAAAAAAATTAAATTAAATAATTGTTTTTGAAAAATAATGGTTAGTAAATTTGGTGAAAATAATATATAATTTGATGAAATATTTATTTTAAATGAAAAAAATAGTTAACAACAAAATAAAGAAAAAAAAAATAGTCTGTTAAGATATATACAATAGATTTATTAAAAACAAATATGCACGATATTATCCGTGATTTGTGCATGAGAGGTTAAATTCACTTTTTAAATATGAATAATATCCGCTAATTTTTAAATCGATAGACATTGCTGCTGAAACCCTAGTGAATTTCAATGGCTCCGGAAGCAACAACAACAAGGGGAAGAAGGAATAGAGTTTCACCTTCCACACCAGAGACCATCGACCTCAACTCTTTCCGCTCATACGGCAAGCGAACCATCTCCGTCGTCATCAACCTTTCCGATGATGAAGACGACGACATTAAGATCCTCAAATTCACTCCTAAGAACATTCCTCTAACAAAAAGTAAGAGAAATTTCGAAAGAGGAGAGTCTTCTAATTCAAGTAACATTCCATTTGTTTGCGAAATTTGCACGGAAACTAAAACAATGAAGGAAGCTTTCTACATCAGTGGCGGCTGCTCTCATGCTTATTGCTCTGATTGCGTTGCAAATTACATAAATTTCAAGCTTGAAGATAACATTGTCAACATCTCATGTCCAGTTCCCGAATGCAAAGCTTCATTAGAAGCACAGTTTTGCCGGAATATTCTTCCAGCCGAGGTTTTTGAAAAGTGGCGTAAAGCATTGTGCGAGGCTCTGATCAATGTTTCGCAGAAATTCTATTGTCCGTTTCCAGATTGTTCTGCTCTTTTGATCAATGACAAAACCAAGGCGGTTAGAAATTCAGAATGCCCTAACTGTAATAGAAGGTTCTGTGCACAATGTAAGGTTCCTTGGCATGATGGGATCAAATGCAGAAAGTTCCAGAAGCTGAAAGCGGGCGAGAGGGAGAAAGAAGATATTATGTTGATGCGCATGACACAAAAAAAGCACCGGAAGCGATGCCCTAATTGCAAATTTTATGTTGCCAGAACAGCGGGCTGCAACTTCATGCTTTGCAGGTTTTGTTTTTTAAAAATATGATCTCTTGCTTTATGATTTCGTCTTACAATCAGATCAAAATATAAATAACAACTAGCTTTCAACTTTTGATTGCTGGTGTAAGTGTAGGTTTTGTTACAAGTGTGGAGGTACCTACACTGCTGATGGCGGGCACAAATGTTCGAAACTCGTCAATAGGAATCTCATCTATCCGGGTCAACAAAAACAAACTCTCTCTAGAATCTTTCCAGGTAGAGTTTAGACTGGTGGAACAAACTCTTCATCAATTTGATAGATTAATGAGTATAACCAAAGGGAAAACAAAAGAGTTTTATTTTTTTTTATTTTTTTAGCTATCTTTATTTTTGATAGAATGTGTGAATTTTGAAATTAGTTGAAAATTTTATGTGTCTTCTATTGACAGCCCGTCAGTATTTATATTGACCGAGTTTTCTGCTTAGTAAATTTGGTAATGCAAGTTTTGAGTTTTCTTTGAGGTCTATTTTTTTGCCAACAAAGTATGTTTATGCATGTTGGCATGTGTGGAGTAGTTTGGTGATTTGGAAATCGGATACATAAATTGTTGTGGTTAGTTTGGTGGTATTTATTTGATAAATGGTATCATGAACTAGAGCGACAAATAAGCTCTAAACTCATTGGTCTCATTTATCAAACTTTCTACTATTTCCTTTTAATTAACCCGTTACAAATAAGCTCTAAATTCATTGGTCTCATTTATCAAACTTTCTACTATTTTCTTTTAACTAACCCATTTTATTAAGAGATTTTTTTTGGACCTATGCCTATTTTTTTTATAGGTTTAGATGAAATTAAGGACATCCAACAATATTGTGCAGGCTTACTTGTTTAGTATATAAGACTTAAGAAATCATTGTGCAACACTCTGATATATTTTCATAGTTTTCAAACTGTCTATGGACAAATTTAAGTTAATAGATTGAGGAACTTGCTTCAGAACTTGAACTTGGTCCATCTATCCTTGTTCTTGCCGGAATCACTTCAATATCGCCATGATTTAGTCATATATGCTAAGAACTTCGGCTTAAATTCCTAACCTTATAAGGGTTAGGGGCCTTGGTTTTGGGGTATTGTGTTCTGGATTAGGGTGGATATTTTTAAGTGATTTGCTTTTGCTGCTGAACGATTTTCTGGGTTTCTTTCGCTTTTGCTGAGGATCGTATTTCTGGGTTTCCTGGTGTGAGTGTGCTTAGGTTTCTCGCATATAGTTGGGAATCGGGGGTGGACAGAAGTGAGGAAGAAGGAAGGAAGGAGTGGAATACTGAGATGGGATACGTACTCGAAGGATAAAGGGCATATGGAAGTGGAAGCGGAGAGGATTTCAACTGTGTTTTTTTCGGAAATACCGGATTATACTAAAGCTAAGGATATCTTTGTGCTCTTTGGGTGAGAAGGTGAGGTGATTGAGGTGGTAGTTCCACCCAAGAGGAACAAATTGGGCAAACGATTTGGTTTTGCGAGGTTCCGAGACGTCGAAGACGCTAGGTTCTTAGCGGTTAAACTGGATAACATTATGATAGAGGGGAGGAAGATTCACGCGAATCTTCTGAGGTTTGAGAGGGGTAGTTTGAATATGAAGAGGAAATTGCAGGATGTGCAGTCGGTTCGAGGTAGGCAACCTTTCAAGGGCGAAAACTTCAGAAGATTTGGGGGAGGGTCATTTGTTGGCAACAAATCCTATGCTACTGTGGTTTCAAATGATGGGCAGCGTCAACAACTTAAGGAATAGATCTCTCTGAATTTTAAATCAAAACCTGAAAAGTTGAAGAGACTACAGAAGGCATATGTCGGTAAGGTGACAACCCCAGGTGCTACTTATAATTTGCAGTCCTACTTTGAAATCGAAGGAATTATCTCGATTAATCTAACACCTTTAGGAGGCTATTTATGTCTTTTAGAGGAAGTTAAGGAGGGGTTTATTCTAGACCTTGTTCAAAATGGTAGGAATTGGTGGCAACAGTGGTTTACCGAAATTAAGCCTTGGAAGGAGGATGTGGTCGATGCGGATAGAGTTATGTGGATAAGGGTGTATGGAGTGCCTTGTCACGCATGGGATATGGAGTTTTTCATTGCCTTGGCCAATTCCTTAGGAACTTTCGTTTGTGCAGATGAAAATACGATGAAGCGAGGGTGTTGTGATGTTGGTAGGATAATGGTTAAGATGCCAATGGATAGGAATTTGTGTGAAAGTTTACAGGTGATAATAGATGACACACCTTTCACTTTGGTGTTGAAAGAAGACATTTATGGCCCGGTGAGGATTTTAAAGGAATCCAACGTTTCGAAACTCGATTCTTCTGAAAGTGAGACTGAAGCGAGTTTGTGTGAATCTGAGGATAATTATAAGGAGACAGAGGATAGGGATTCTATTGAGGAATTCAGTCCTGATGTGGAGGCAGTGGTTGAAGGGAATAGAGTGTAGCAGGCTTCTCATTGTTCTGGCGGGGAGGCGGAGAATGAGTCGAATAGAGTGTGCCATATCCTTCAGGAAGCTGATAATTGCCCAACTGGTTCGGAAGAAGTGGCGTCCCCAGTCGAGAATCAGAACAAGGGCGCTTTCGAAACTGCTCTGGATTTATTAAAAACGGTCTCAGTACCTGATTGCAGACGGATAGAGAATGAGGTAGATTGCAAGTCGGTGTCGAAGTCATCCGACAGCAAGGTTTGCTGTTCTTTGGAGCAAATGAGGCATAAATTAATTGGCCCGGATTCTTTAATAGGGGGTAATAGGAGGAAGCCGAAAAGATTGAAATTCAAATACTTTATGGAAGATGGAGGTTATTCCAAAAGGAAGAAAGGCAGGTGTTTAAGTAAGAAAGGTTAGAAAGGTAGGAAGCAAATGGACCCGGTTTTGGCTAATTCAGTGAAGGAATTGACAGCGGCTGTTGCTGTCCAGAGTTCTTTTCCTGGAAGGTGCGTTGAGGGATCGATAAAATATGGGGTGCAATCGGAGGAAACGGACATTGAGAGAAATAATTTGAAGGCTTTGGAGAATATTAATAAGAATGTGGGGGAGAAACTTCGGAATGTAATTAATCGATTAGGGGTTAAAGCAAAAGATTCAAGAATTGATTATAGAAAGAGAATTCTTGAATTGGAGAAAGGGGATAAGGAAAGAATTCTAACTAGGAGGGAGATAGTAAAGATTCCAAGATGATTATAGGATCTTTGAACATAAGAGGGGGTGGATCTTTAGCTAAAAAGAGGGGAGTTAGCTATTTGATTAAAAAGGGGAAGGCGGATTTGTTTCTTTTACAAGAAACTAAATTATCTATTATCAAAGAGGGATCGGCGAAGAGCTTTCGGAGTAATGAAGACATTGGCTTTTCTTATTCGGCTTCGAGAGGAGCTTCGGGAGGGCTTATAATCTTGTGGAAAGAAAGGGAGTTGGAGGTTCTTAATAGTTTTAGGGGTGATGGATATTTGGGCATTAAGGTGAGGTGGCGTGGATATGTTTATTATATTGTTAATGTGCATTCATCTTGTGAGTTAGCCAAAAAGAAAATTCTTTGGAGTGATCTTTTAGCTCTTAAAGAAAAGAACATTGATGGTGAGTGGATCTTTTGTGGCGATTTTAATGCGGTGAAAGATAAGAGTGAAAGAAACGGTAGGACGGGTTGGAGTAGAGGGTCCGAGATGAAAGAGTTCGGTTCCTTTATTGATGAGAGCCTTTTGATAGATGTTCCTTGCAAAGGAAAAAAATACAGTTGGTATAGTGGGGATGGCAAGGCAATGAGTATAATTGACCGTTTTCTAGTTTCGGAAGACATAATGCATAAATGGGGGATTGTTGGCCAATTGATTGGGTTGCGTGATATATCGGATCATTGTCCGATTTGGTTGGTGTTGGATAATTCTAATTAGGGGCCGAAACCGTTAAAGTTTAACAATGAATGGTTTTCGGATAAAGCTTTTGTCCCGTTTGTTGAGAAGGAATGGAAGAGAATGGAGGTGGTTGGTAGAAGCGATTTTGTGTTGAAGGAAAAGTTGAGATTGCTTAAAGTTAGTTCTAGAAGATGGAATATGGAGGTTTTCTGTAGGTTTGACTTAGAAGTGGAGGAAAGGGTGAAGGATATTAATGAGGCGGATGATCTTCTCTCTTATGTTGATGTTAATGGGGTGGATGGAATTGTAATGAATAGGAAAGAAACTTCTAGTCGTTTTTGGCTTAATTTGAATATTAAGGAGAATATGTTAATCCAAAAGGCTAGGTTGAAGTGGAGTAATGATGGGGATAATAATAGTAGTTTTTCATAGAGTGTGAAGGAAAGGAGGAGGCACAACCACATAGGGTCTATTAATTCGAGTAACGGCATATTGGATTTCGTTAGTTCTGTGAAGGCGGAGGTGTGGGAGCACTTTTCTAGAAAATTTATTGAGGAGGATTCCGAGAAACCTTTTTTAGAAGGATTGTTTTTTAAAAGCATTAGTAGGGAGGAGCGAGAGTCTCTTGAAGCTTTGTTCTCGGAGGAGGAGATTAGGGAGGCGGTGTGGAGTTGTGATGGTTCGAAGAGTCCAGGCCCCGATGGTTATTCTCTTCTCTTCATTCGTAAGTGTTGGTTCTTTTTGAAGGAAGATTTTGTGAAATTTTTCAATGGTTTTCATTCGGGAATAGTCTTGTCCAAAGGTATCACTTCTTCTTTTTTTACTCTTGTTCCGAAAAACACAAATCCCTTGGGGCTAGGTGACTATAGACCGATATGTTTGGTGGGTTGTCTTTACAAAGTCTTATCTAAACTCTTAGCGGGTAGATTGAAAATTGTGTTAGACTCTTTGATTTCGCCTTATCAAATCGCTTTTATTCCCGGTAAACAACTTCTTGATGGGATTATGGTAGCAAACGAGTTGGTTGATTTTTACAAAAAGGAAGGAAAGAGGTGCATTCTTTTCAAAGTGGATTTTGAAAAAGCTTAAGATAAGGTAAGTTGGAACTTTCTAAGAATGTTGATGCGCAGTATGGGTTTTGGTGGCAAATGGATGAATTGGATGGAATTGTTGATTTTTAATAATAATATGTCGGTCCTAGTGAACGGGAGTCCGACAAAGAAGTTTAAAGTGGAGCGTGGTTTAAGGCAAGGGGATCCTTTATCACCTTTTCTTTTCGTCATTGTGGCGGAGGGTCTTTCGAGATTGGTTAATAAGGCGGTGGAAATTGGTGTTTACGAAGGAGCTTTTTTCAATAGGGATTGCTCGGTGGAGATTCTTCAATTTGCGAACGATACTTTATTGGTGGGAGAGAGTAATTGGAATCAAGTGTGGGCGTTTAAGGCGGTGCTTAGGAGTCTTGAGTTGGTTTCGGGATTGGGAATAAATTTCCATAAGAGCAAGCTCATTGGAATCAATTCTAATAGCCAGTGGATTCTTGGAAGCCGCTGCCTCTTTTCTCGCTTGTAGGTTGGAAGATAACAAATTTAATTTTCTTGGGATCCCTATTAGAGTTAATCCGAGAAGGATTTCAACTTGGACTCCTTTGGTGGACAAGATCAAGAATCTTCTCTCAAGTTGGAAGTGTCGTTTTCTTAGCCTTGCGGGTAGAATCACCCTTCTCAAATCCGTTATTAGTGCTTTACCTATCTTTTGGTTATCCTTTTACAAGATGCCGGTAAAGGTACCAAAAGACATTACTTGCTTGCAAATCAATTTCTTGTGGGGTGGTTTGGAGGATAATCGGAGGAAATTCCAAATGTGGTATAATTATGTTTTATTTGTTATATGAAATTCTTTTGGGTAAATGTGATATGATATGCTTATTCTACTGTGGTTTATCATAATTGTGAGTGAATATGCATGTTAAAAAAAGAAGTGAAATAGGTAGAGTGAAAATTCACTACCATAAAACAATATTAGAACCTAGTAATGGCTAGGAAATTGTTGAACAATATAACGACGACGCTCGTGCAAGAGAGGCCAAGGCGTGCGTCTATTACCGAATGTTATAGAAAGAGTTACACTAGTATGGATCATGTTAATTGTGTTGAGTGTAGAAAGACAAAAGAGATCTTAAGGCTAATATGGCCGGGTGATTGTTGAATACAATCTCGTTGGTATATAATCACGTAATCGTAACCATCGCCCTTGAGAGGCATTCATGAGTCTCGAACTCCTCTGAATGCAGGCATTACTACTTGGCAGGTTTAATTCCCAATGTTATAGTACGATGGAACCTACAAGTAGAGACTTGTGATGGCATGAGAGGTCGTGAGAAGTGATGAATTAAGGTGATAATGCGTCCCTTAATTCCGAATCCATTCGTATGCCAAGTAATTACAAGGATCTATGGCTCGGGTCGTCTTCTAGACGTAGAAGCGGACGGGAAGAAGGGATGCCTTGGTAAGGTTAACGATTAGTGATAGATTGTGAGTTGGCAAGACTCAAGAACATGGATCCATATAGTATGTGTGAGTACTCAAAGTCATTCCCTTTCCCTTTTGACTTGAGTTAGGTGTGATAGAACCTTGTAAAGCCGAGGGGACGTATAAGATAGGGAACTCGCTGAGATTGATGTATCTCACCCCATGTTGTTGTTTACATCACAGGTACTGCAGGTTCGGCGAAGGGTAAGGACAAAGTTGTTTGACTTTTCCTTACGGATTGTAGCTTTTGTGTGGCAAGGCTTCCGTTGTGGAGTTTATTTTGAGATCATTGTTGATCTAGTTCTTAGTTTTTATCATTTTGAACATCTTGTATATATAATGCCATAGTTTTTTTATTAGGTATTTTGGGCATGTATATGTATAATGTGTTAACTAGGAACTTATTGTATTTCAGTACCAAAGTGTTAATTCATGTATTGTATTATATATGGGTGTTACACCGTCCAAATTACAAACTACTATGAAAGAGGACACGGTGGTCGGAGCGATGGGAATCACCACTGCGTTCAAAATTAGAAAATAAATAAATAAATTTATGTAAAATAAAATAAAATTTGAAAGAATTAAAGTGAGTCAATTATTTTATAACTATATTTAAAAAATGGGTGTTCAAAAATATGGTTAACTAAATTGTATACTAGAATCAAATTGCATTGCACTATAAAAAAACTGAATCATATTTAAATGGTTAATGAAATGAACCATTTAATTAAAACAATTCAAATTCAGTTTAGAACCGGTTCAGAACCAATTTTCTTTTATAAACTGGTTTACTTATATATATTAATTAGTTTTTAATAAAAGGAATAAAATTTTTACTGAAAGTAAAAAAAAAATAATAAAAATTTTAAAAAAAATTCAAAAATTAAAAAAAATATTTCTAGAAAAATATTTTTTTTCATGAAAATAATTATTTTCAAGGTAAAAAAAAAACTAATATCAATTTTGTCAGAAAAATCATATGTTTTCGAAAATACAAAACATGGATTTTTTTGGAAGTACAATAAATCGATTTTTTTTTCAAAAATACGAAAAAAAATCTAGTTTTTTCAAAAATACAAAATATCGAGTATTTTTGGAAATATGAAAAAGTCGAGTTTTTTTTGGAAATATGAAAAAGTCAAGATTTTTCGGAAATATGAAAAACTCGATTTTTTTCTAAAATATGAAAAAGTCGAGTTTTTTCAGAAATTTGAAAAAGTCGAGTTTTTCGAAAACATGAAAAAGTCAAGTTTTTTCGGAAATATTAAAAAGTCGGGTTTTTTCAAAAATATGGAAAAGTCTAATTTTCTTCGGAAATTTAAAAAAATCGAGTTTTTTTCGAAAATATAAAAAAGTCGAGTTTTTTGATAAATATGAAACAGATGAGTTTTTCCGGAAATATGAAAGGATCAAGTTTTTCGAAAATATGAAAAAGTCGAGTTTTTTCGGAAATATGAAAAAATAGTTTTTTTTTTCAGAAATATGAAAAAGTCGAGATTTTTAGGGAATATGAAATAGTCGAGATTTTTCAGAAATATGAAAAAGTCGGGGTTTTTCAGAAATATAAAAAAAACGAGTTTTCAAAAATAAGAAAAAGTCGATTTTTTCCAGAAATATGAAAAAATCAAGTTTTTTTGGAAATATGAAGAAGTCGTGTTTTTTCGGAAATATGAAAAAATCGAGTTTTTTCAAAATATGAAAAAGTCGAGATTTTTCATAAATATGAAAAACTCGAGTTTTTTTCTGAAATATGAAAAAGTCGAGTTTTTACAAAAATATGAAAAAGTATAGTTTTTCCGGAAATATGAAAAAGTCGATTTTTTTCATAAATATTAAAAAGTCGAGTTTTTTTGGAAATATGAAAATTTCGAGTTTTTTCAAAAAATGAAAATGTCGAGTTTTTTCATAATAGAAGTTTAACTCTACAAAATTTTTAAACTTTTGTAAATTTTAAAAAATATATTTAGTATATATGTGAATTTAAAATGAGTTTCTTAAATGTAAAATGAACCATGATCACATGATTTTAATTGATTAAAATAAATTAGATATTGTGTTGATAGTAATCCGTTAGTTAAAAAATTTGATTATTAAAAAATTTGATATCAATATATATTCTACAATTTATTCAAAATTGAATTTTATAGTGAATTAATATAAAACAACAGAAAAAAAAATTTAAAAGATGGACATTAAAATGAACACTTTACATCTAATATATCACAGATATGTTCACATCTACAAATGAACCGTCTACAGTTGATATCTCATAGATACATTCACATCTATCCGTAAAATATTTATAACTTATAAAAATATTTATAATTTATTACCGTTTATAAAAATATTTATAATTTATTTTATGTTTGTACGTGTAAATTTATTTCAGATTGTATAAATTTTATATATATACACATATAAATTTAAAATGAGTTAGTTATATGCAAAATAGACAGTGATCATCTATATTGAATAATTATATATAAATAAAACAAAATTGTAAAATAGAGATAAAAAAATAAAATTTTGATATTTGAAAATAAGTATTTTGTTTCACAAATAAAGGTAAATGTTGATTAAATATTAAAATAAAAAGTATTATGGTGATAATGACCTGTAAGATAGAAAATGAATTGTATATAATATTATTCAATTTGATATAATAAATTATTAATTTCATGGAAATAAGAAAATACATGATATTAGGAATTTATTATTGCTGCAGCGATGAAGTGTGATGTTCAAGTCACTTATTGTGTATTGAATGATATTACTATATATTTTTTAATACTATATTTTTGAAGTGATATTTCGCAACGTAGCGTGTGAATACAGACGATACCCTGCGATAGCACGGATATTATTTGAATTGGAAACATAATTTTATTCAGAGTTGTAGTTTTAGAATTTACTCATCTGAATTCAACTGGGTTTTGGTAATTACTAGAATTGCAGGCATAATCTACGGGTAGATGTGAACGTATCTATGAGATACCGATTGTAGACCGATCATTTTAATGTTTATCTATTACATCTATGAGATACCTGTTGTAGACTGATCATTTGAATTAAGTTTGATATATTTACTCATGCTATTGTAGGAATGAAAAAATCTATCAGGATTTGTTGACATTTTTGTATTAGTATTTAATTGAAATGCACTTTAAAAGGATTTTACACTGACAGTTAATCAAAATCTTTAGATGTTAGAAGAAATTTGACTTTTATTTTAATCATTAATAAAATAGTACTAATGGATGATGGTGATGAACTGACAGTGTTTTTTACACTGACAGTGAATACAGTGAATAGTAATTAATCTCTTTTGTATTATATAAAATACACGCTATTATTTTACAATAATAATGTGATAATGGTACATGTCAATTATATTAAGAAAAAAAAAGTTAATTTACGAGAAAAAATAGCAAATATATTAAAATTAAAATTAAAATTAAGTTTAAATCATCTTTTGGTCTCTTTAAGAAAAATTTGTCAAAAAAAAAAAACCTGTTTGAAATTGTGGCATGCAGACCACAGATGTCCTAACAACATATCAAGACATTGATCTCTGCATCAATTTAAAACAAGGACAGAATAAACAAGCCGATACTCTGAATATCAACAAAAGAGTCACAACAGATGTTTCACCTCCTGTGATATCTAAAAGTTACAATCAACAGCAACTGCATCATCTACTTGAAATACCCCTCTTTCAATGTAAAGTTCAACCAAACTACCTTAACTAACAATCCTACTCGAATTCTATTGGATTTGCTTCAAAGCTTCATCCAAGAACAATATATAATTCATTACCTCAAGGCTTCTGAATCTGTATAAACATTTATGTCTACCACAATTTATCCAACTGATACAAAGGGAGACTTACAACACAAGAAAGCCTACGACTCTCAAAACCCTAAACCCTTATTTCCCTTTACAAAAGTGTTACAAGAGATTAGTAAAATATGTGTCTACCCTAGGTCTTGGTCTTCCTTTACACTACTAGAAACTTCACCTTTAGTGATCGATTTAGTGACCGAAAAAGATTAAAAATCGGTCACTACATAGTTTAGCGACCAATAAAGCGACCGATTTTGAGACCACTTTGACAACTGAAATTGTAATCGATTTTGGTGACTAATATTGTGACCGAAATTATATATGTTTAGTGACATATTTAAATAGTTTTTCATTATTTTTTCTTTAAAAATTGGTATTTAAAAAATTAATTTAATATTCTTTCATTCACTAAATCGGTCTCTATTATTTTATTTTTTAAAATAAGTATCTTTTAAATGATAAAACAATTTTTTTTATATCTCTGAAATAAATTTGGCATAATTGAAAACAATTAAGTATATTACACATTAAAATTACACATTTTATTGTATTTAACAAAATAACAATATAATAAATATTTTTAAATATTCATAAAATATATAACAATAAAACACATTTTAAAATCTTACGAAATACTCGTCAAAAAATTTAACAAAAGAATATAAATAAAGGATATTTCAAAGTATTCAACAAATAGTACAAATAATTATTGTATTTCAAACTATTTCTTAATACACAGTATGAGTCCAACATGCATAAGACATGTGCTATGATAAGTTTTTAAATGATAAAATAGAAGCAACATGATAATGATAATAGTGTCTAACTAGACAACTCTATAGCATTAACCAAATCGTTACTGTTTAATCTGTAGCCTTTCCTAAATAAAGAACCTTTGTATCAATCAATAATCAATTTATTTATTTCTTGAAGATATATAAATTGTGAAAGAGAAAGGTATATTATCTTCAAGATTACAACTTCTAGTTACAAGTGTTGGATATCATCTTCAAGATTTGCAATAAAAGTTTTTCTCAAGAAGACTATGTAGACTCATTATCACCCTTTTCATATGAGAATTTCTTATCACACCACTCTTGTTTCTTAGGCACCATCTGAATTTCCGGTTTTGCCCCCTGATTTCGGATGTACATATCCGGACGCACCGATTTTTTTAAAATTTTCAATTTTTATCCGATGTGCACATCCGGAAGATATTCGTATTTCTTTCTTTAACTTCCGTAGAGGTGCTTGATATTTGCCGCTTCTTTCGCAACTCAAAATTACAAAAGCTTTTCTTCTATCCGACCCATTATCCGATCTTCCGATATTTACACCGAAGCCAAGCTCAATAGACGTCCTACGAATGTATGTGATCATACTTTCACGATCATCAAAGTCTTGCTTGTTGTTAAAGTCACCGCCGACATCGACCGACTTTACGAGCATACCTTCATCTTTCGGGGAAATCGGCGCAACTAATTCTTTTGCCATGTTATCGGAATGCACCATATCTATTTATAAACAATAATAGAACAATTAATATGTATAAATAAGATATATTCAAAAATGCTGAAAACTTAAATTAATTAGCTTCAGGCATTTTTCCGGATGTGCACATCCGGAAATGTTCATGCTCAATTCTTTCCGGATGTGCACATCCGGAAGCAACGTAACTTGTTTTCCAAAAAATGTAGATTGATAATGTGAGCAATGTAGTGGATGAAGTTGAATGTTTACCTGGAATTCAGTCTTTCCTTGCTCCCTTTGATTTGTTGCACCAAAAACTTGAACTTTTTGAGCGAGAAATGGGATTGATAAAGTAGGGTTTTTTGAGTTGGTGAGAGTGAGTGTAGTAGGAGAAATGTTGAGAACGGGAAGGGGAAGTGATCATGCAGCTTCAAATATATCACATTTTTCCGTCCGGATATACAGATCCGGAGGTCTTCCGGATATGCACATCCGGAACAACTTTTTATTTTTTTAAGGATACGGTGCGTCCGGATGTGCACATCCGGAATCAGGGGACAAAAAAATAATTTTATGTAGTACCTAAGAAACTTGGGTGGTGCATTAAAAAATGCTCTTTCATATTTCCATTCATGTCGTCTCCATTCTAGTAATTATTGAATCACAACCTACATTTAATAGAATGAAAAACCAATATATTGCACATTACAACATAAAGTAAACATAAATTATCAGAACAAAAGACCAATATTACTGACCACCCCTGTGGAATTCGCTTCACGTATAACTATTTGACATGCTTATCTCCAATTCTTCGGTTTCTAAGAAAAAAACAAACGAAAAATCAGAACGGTAATTTTACCTGTCACAAGAGTTAACATTCATTCATTTGCTCCTTTTTTTAATTTTTTGGTATCTTTCTCGGTGTGAGGATCCAAAGGCTCCTTGCCTTCAAGAACCTATTAGCAATTGAAAAATACAATCAATAGTACAAACTTGCACAAGGTACTTTTTTGCTAGAAAATTTTGAGAAGGGAAAAATAAACCCTTATTATTTACAACTAACCTCAACCATACATAAAATAAACGTACAAATGCTATCATATAAGCAAACAAAACTATCCTATCATGTGTGGAAATAGCTTACATTTTTGGTATAATTAATGCGCTGCACAGTAACATAAACTTCATTGAGGTTGCAAAAATAATTTTTATTAATATATTGAATCTGTTACCATATTACATATTGAATCAAGTGGAAGCCACCATCAACTTCAACATTGAGGTTGCAAAGAGAACCTATTGAAGGTACCTGATTCAATTTATCTTAAAGGAATATAAAAGTTAAGTTTAAATTCTTGTAAATCTTGTTGGAATTAACCCACAATCTATGAGAATTCTTCTTTAATCTTGATCTCAAGATTGTTGACAAACCCACAAACACGCAATGACAATGAAAGAGATTGAGAAAGAACAGCAAGAAAGAAACGAAAGAAAAAATATTTCACTACTACAATTTTGATTTATGATAGCACAAAATTAATAGCATTTTTGTTAACAAATCGCTATTAAAAAAGACACACAAAGATATATAATAATATTTTATATTAAGTGCTATTATATATTGACACTACAATAGCGTTTTTTCTTGAAAATGCTATTATAAGATGTTTAAAAAAAAACAAAACGAAAAATTGTATCAGGAGGTGATGGGTTCGACTCCCTGTACCTCTGAAGTTTAAATCCCGAAAACAAAAATAAAAAAAATTTGATGGCTTTAATAGCGCTTTTCAATAAATGCTATTATACGATATCCTTTGTTAGAGTTTTTGAAAAGTGCTATCATAGAGGTTTCTTCTACCAAATTAAAAAGAACGCTCAAATAACTCATAACGCAAAGAAAAAAATCTCATCTAACTCCCATAAAAACCTAGATTAACATTAATCCATGAACTCTCAGTGAACCTCCAAGAGCACAGATTCATTATCGTGGAACTGACCTTATCCCTTATTATCTTCCATCATCTTCTTCTTCCACACAACTTATAAACCCTTCCTCTAGAAAGCTCACTTGAACCACCCTCAATTCTTAACCTTTTGGAATTAAAAGCCTTCTTCTCTCCGCGAAACCCAACCTCCATTCAAGAACCCAAAAACCCTAATACCACAACTGATTGAACTCATAACTCAAATCCTAAAATTCGATTGAAACCCTAAGAATTGATTGAACTGATAACTCATAACTCGATTGATTTGTTTCCATAAATCAATTGCAACCCTATAACCATATTCCCACATCGACAATACTTCATGTGTCCAAGACTTTAATCTTCATCTTCATTCCTCGAATTTGACATGGTCACTGATTTCGTCCGTACTATATTCCTCTCCACTTCTCTCCTCATGTAACTAGCTATGAATTAGATTACAGTCATTGTTTTCCTCGAAGTTCAAAATCCTTAGACAGGTAACTTCACATTCATTTCATTTATTTTATTTTTAGAATTAATATACCTTATTAATCCTATGAAGTTACACCTCACTATGTTTTTTGCATTATGGGGTAGTTGCCTTAACTCTTTTCTTTTAGTCAAACATCAGCATGATGAAAATATAAAATAATATTGCAAGTAAGGTTTTAAATAGCGGTTGCGGTGGTGTTGCAGTCGCATAAAGGCTTTCGCAATATCAGTACTGGTGAAAAGATATTGAGTGTGGTAATTGTAGTGTAAGTTAACCATAATCTATTTTTTTTCACAAAAATGACGAATAACGACATCGGTCGTTTTTGCAGTAACGTTTAAAACCTTGATTAAATGAACAACAATGAAAGAGTTCAATTTTGTTCAAACTGTAGGGTCTCATTAGTTTGTGGCCCCATAGGTTATTATATGAATATCACATTTCTGATTTAGATTTACACTTCAGAATGAGTAGTTCAGCCATTTGTTAAAAAAAATGAATGATTAGCCTTAAGTCTTCTGACCTCTAACTTGGAATCACCACTGCAGCCCAACTATTGAAGCAATAACTTTATGGAAAAATTTATGGACTGGCTCTGTTAACACTCAATGCTGGTGCGCACTCTAGGTGTTGTTGCGGGGTACCGACATCGCGTCATTTCATTGTCAGCCTGAGACCGTAAGTAGTTACGACATTTCATGATGTTTGAATTATTATATATATTATAGCTTTATATAAGGAGCATGTGTTTAAACTTGACAGGATTGGTTAAACTGAATGATAGGGGTAGATTGGACCATCTTTTAAGTAATCCTTAATGGAAAGGACGTGCAACCTAGAATGGAACTTGTTTACTTCTTTTCTCTTTGTTAGCTTATTTGTATTCCCTTTAATACTAGACCAATCATAAAGGTTTAATTGCCAGTATGATTGTTATGGATGATTGATATCATATGTATAATGTATGTGTGTTTTATTATGGAAAAAACACATTATATTTATCAATGGTAAATTTCAAAAAATCATATTAATGCCTTTCTATTATTTGAGTTCTTTTTATGGTAAGCTACTTTTTACGGTTCTGTTTTCATAGTTTCGAGTTAAATTTTTTGACATAATTTCGAGCCAGCTCTGGTTTTGCGGTTTCAGTATTGATTCTAAATACTAGCATACAATATTATAAAGCTAAGTAGATAAGTATTTAACTGTTAAAAATGCAGAAAAATACAACTTTTAGTCTTGCCCGCAAGGTGTTCGATAGAAGGCTTTAACCAATATCTCGCATCTTTTGTATTCAATTCAGTTCATGATGTTGAATTATTATTTTGTTGATGATTGTTGTTGTTGCAGGTTGTGGTTTATGAATTGGTATCGAATTTTTCTCGTTAACTGTTAACTGTTAAGCATGCATTATATGTTGTTTCTTACGACCAGGATGTGGATGGACTAGTATAAGAGGTTCAAGAGGCTAGAAGAATCAGATTGCTACATCAGCCAAGCAAGGTATACATTGTTTTTTTCTTTCTCGATAATTTTGCAGATAATTATACTTTTTATGAAAATGTTGTAACAATTTCAGGTTATGGCCATGGAATATGAGCTAGGACTCCTATGGCGTCTTGTTTGGAAAATGTTACAGTATCTAAGTTGCCTTCTAGTTTCTCTGGAGATCTCTGGTCGATGACTACCCTAGCATATCTCTTTCTGGCTGGACTTGTCTCTCCACCACCAGCAAACCCTCCAGAAATGGTGTTTAGTGTGTGCCGAGTTGCCTTTGTCTCGTGACCCTCTTCGGCATCTGAATTCTTCTTTCGGGATGACTTTTCTGGCCCCTGAGCATCTCGGAGAGGACTTCTCTTGTTATTTTGTGGTCGAAAATCCTTCATATATGCCAAGAGATGACCTCTCCGGATTAGAGCTTTAATTTATTTCTAGCTGTTGACAGTCCTCGGTGTGATGTCCCCGTACACGGTGGTAATTACACCAAGCCTCAGGTTGCCTTCCCATGATAGCGTTGGCTCTTTTGGGACGATGAGTCTCTGGTAACAGATTCATATGACCGACTTCTTTAAGGATATCTCCCCTGCTTGTATTTAATTGGGTGAGGTCTCTGTCCGGCACATATGAATGTCTGTATGGTCTGGGAGCATGTCGCTCGCGCGTAGCTCCCTAAGGATGCTCCTTCCTCCTATTTGACGCCTCTTTCTTGCTCTTTTTCTTTTCACTGTTGTCCTGAGCTTTTTTCTCTTGGTTACTTTCTTCTCCTTTAATTTAACAATCTGCCTGAGTAGTGATCTCGTCCATGTTGATAGCCGGCTTCTGAGCTAACGACTCATTAAATTGCCCGACTCGTAATCCTTGTTGAGATACTTTGAGGGTTTCCTCATTGAATCGAGCTAGCACTACGCCAAAAAGTGCTTTTAATAGCGCTTTTTTAAACCTTTGATAGCGCTTTAAAATGCTATAAAAGCCACAGCTATTATAGATTTGATACCTATAATAGCACTTTTAAAGCGCTATTAAAATGGGAGTTTTTAATAGCGCTTCACAATAAACGCTATCATATCAGTGTTCTACGCTACCATACACCTTGTTTGGAGAAGGATTTAATAGCGTTATTTCAAGAAGTGCAATTATAGTCCTAGTATTCAATAGCACTTTTTCTAAAAGCGCTATTATACACACGATCTTTAATAGCATTTTCTAAAAAAATGCTATTAATGTCATTTTATTTATTCTTTAAAAAAATGAAATTTTGTAACTCAATACTGCAGTAAAAAAATCATATATTCTTCTCAAATCCAAATATCAACAGTATTACACATAAGACATGCAATCAATTTTTATTCAAAATAATTACAATTAATATAAATTAATTACAAACGATAAAATTTTATATAATTGTTTGAAGTCAGATACTACAAAATGATGCTAAACTATTTTCTTCTTTTGTTGATAAAAATCAAATTCTAATACAACAATATATGTGGGTAATGATTCAGCTCCAACAGAATTGGTTGGAACAACTTTGGATTTCAATGTGATATTACATTCTTGAATGGAAGAAATAGTAGTTACCAAAATTGAATTGAGGCGACTAGTACAACTCTTTGGAAAGCTCTTATGCAGACCCTGCAATGCAAAGTTACATTTAGTAATTTACAACTCCTTGGTTTGAAAACTAAGCTCATTGGTTAAACAAATTTTACTATATAAATCTATTATCATATGGGCAAAAGATAGCAACAAGAAATTTTCAAATGAGAAATTACCTGTAATATGACTACACTTCCAAACAAATTCCTTAAACTATGATGGTCAGCTACATCAACACTGCAATTCCAAACAAATATTTTGTCATAATATTAGAGCCATGGTATAGATCAAATCCATTGAATAATACATTAGAATTAAAAGTTCTCTAGTTAAAGTTTATGAGTCAAGAAATAATCCAGCATCATTAAAGCACTTTACTCTTGTGGTTCTTGGAAACAATTTCTAGAATTCATAACAATGTAGTATAGCTGATAAACCTCTAGCAAAACATCCAGATAGAAGATTCTAAAAAATAATAGAAAAACCGTGATGCATTTTCTTACTATAAATACAAATTTTGATAGTTCCACACCAGCCTTCTCCCTGTCACCAAAAAAATGTAATCCAGTTTTTATTACTCGTCTAATGTCCTGTTTTATATGAATTAGTTCAAAGTTCATGAATCTCGCAATAGATCACAATCACATACCTCTAGATATATCAACCAACTTTTTGATCCTGAACCGTATCCAGGTGGAAGTGGTAAGCTGGTAAAGATCCATCCATACAAACTACAAAATAGAATATAGTTGTGAATTGCAAATTAAGTTATTCTAAATAATAAAAGGGGTCATATCACCAATAAGTCAGCTATATAATGTTGGAAAGTTGATTTGTAATCTGGAAAATTTTGACTACATATCATCATATCACCAATAAGTCAGGTAGGAGACGACGAAGAAAACCATGCGCATGATGAAGTGGAGAACCTCACTTTTCTTCTCTTTCCCTTTGGAACATTAACCGAATATACACAAATACAAAACTTGGTTTAAGCTCTTTCAAATCGAGCGAGTCCCGCAGTTGATGCACTATAATCAATCAATCCGACACCTTTTTTGTTCTTCGAGTTCAAGCTATGGCAGAATCATCATCTTCCACCACTGTTAGTTTTATAGATAATTTATGGAAATACATTTTAGCTATTTCCAGAATCATGCTTACCATCGTTACTTATGGTGTCTTACAGAAAAAGATCATGAAAATACCACAGGGAGCAGAAAAGGAGTATTTAAAGTATTCACTCTTTCTTGTTTTCTGCAACCGGATCACGACGTCTGTTGTTGCTGCTGGTTCTTTGCAGGCAGATAAAAAAGCATTGGACCGAATGGCTCCCATTTATAAGTATAACCTTGTATCATTATCAAACATACTAACCACAACTTGTCAGTATGAGGCCCTCAAATATGTTAGTTTTCCTGTTCAGACTTTTGCGAAGTGTGCAAAAATGATACCAGTTATGGTATAAGGTACAATTATGATGCAAAAAAGGTATAAGGGACCTGACTATTTATTGTCTTTTTAAGTTACCCTTGGCAGGAACAGACCCGAGTCCACACAGCAGAGGAATGGAAAATACAATTTGAGGCGTTCTTCTAATTGGTGGCTATCTTGGGTTTGATGGCTTTACAAGTACATTCCAAGATAAGATGTTTAGAGGCTATGACATGGCGATAGATAATCTGATATTTTATACATCATCGTCTTCTTGTATTCTTAGTCTGACAGGTCTTGTTGTGCAAGGACAAACGATACTAGCAGTAGAGTTTGTGTACCAGCATCATGATTGTTACTTTGAGATATCATTACTTTCGACTGTTGAAACATTTAGCCAATTCTTCATTTCCTACACAATTCACACTTTTGGTGCTATTAACAGTTGGTGAGCATTTTATTGTCATGTGTGTGGTTTTCCCATCCTCTTAGATGGGAACAGTGGATTGAAGCCGTCATTGTCTTCGTCTCCCTTTATGCAAAAAGTTTATATAAGAAAGCACCTCAGAAGACAACATCCGCAGTAGAGCTTATACAAAACGAGGAATCAGATAATTTGAAGAACAACTCGTGACTGAGATAGAAGCTTGTCTAGTTTTGCAGAGAAAAATATATTCTCCTAGACACAAGCAATGACTCTCAAGACACTCCTAAGAAGCTTGTACAACTCTGATTCAATCCATTTACACCGAATGACAAAACCAAAATCAACCTGTCACGTCCACCCAGAACTATAACAGTAACACAATGTCACGATATCTTGTCTGACATTACACCCTCACCAGAGGCATTCTATCACAAACTGCTTCAAACCACAAACAATCTTGATAAACAACTGCACTACTGCAGCAATAGATCCTAAACAGAAGTCCAACTTCCCCTGCCAAAGATAACCAGTGCTCCTTTGCAAGAAGAACACTTTAAAGTAAATAGAAAACATAAGACTCATCTTCATGTCTTCAAGAGCTCACTCCTTGTTCAACACACCTACTGAACGCATTCACTCACTGCTTGATCCATAAGCAATCTATGTACCACAATAGTACACCCATCAGACAGAAGTTCCCCCTATCTTTCATAAATAATGCTCCTTCCAACAAGAAACACCCAAATTCACCACATGTTATCACATGACCAACTTCATCCTCAAATAGTGAGAAAGTACCAGGATTACCATCCTTGTACCATAACCAACAAACTCTTGGATTGATACCAAAATCACCATTGATCCCTCTCATCTTGAACCCATCCATACCCTGTACAAATCCACTTTGAATTTTACAGCCATAAATATCCTTATTCCATGAGAATAAATCCAATTGAACCTGGAATGCTCACGTTCCACAAAGAGACATACAAAATCTCTTAGTTTGTTAGCTCGCCCAGATGTCATTCACTCTTGAAAAACATCAAATACATGCTCCAGAAATCCTCAGCTTACTTGCTTCACAAACACCAAACTGATCCACTTATTTTTAGAGATACTTGCAGTAGAAGAAACCACCTCTCCATAAGCATTCTGACCTCAACAAGAGTCAGATTACCAGATAGACACCCGATGATCCAAGACAGTGTTCACCTCATCATTCTCATGTATGATAAATTAGAACACTTCTTAGTCAACTGGTGAATATCATCTTCCACAATCTGAATTCCAATTTCAGACAACATGATGATGTTCTAACATCAGTTAGGACATCCTTCTCATATCACAGATACCAAAAACTATGGTTCTTGATACAATTAACAATAGACTTATTATTGCATAGTAATCCAACTGAAGATCTTCAGAGAACACAACTCCTACCAGCTTGATCATCAAGAACTTTAGACAACTGTAGAGAGAAATAAACTCTCAAACTCCCACCAAAGCAAGCTCCTTAAGCGAAGATCCCTTCAATAATCAGCAAGCCAAGAGCAAAACCAGCTCCTCCTTTGGTCTTCAAACAACCACCCTTCTCCACAAAGGTAATTTGTTCCAAGGGCAAGATGAAACACACATCTTGGATTCAAGTGACTATGGTTAAACATAGCCAAGTGTCACACACCTTCCTCCAGATTTCTAAGAGACAAAATACTCTTGGTTCAACCAAGAATCCGGGTCTTTAGAAAACATCCTACTTTTTCCAAAGCAAGACATCTTAGATACACTAAGACTATGAAATGTAGCCTTTACTAGCTTATGCAATGCCTATACATTGCATAGGCTTTTTGGAGCATCCATTCCAATCACATCTGAGAAGATCATCTTCTCTCAAGATGATATACCTCCACTATAACCAGATCCTACAAAGGGAACAATCTGATGATAACCCTGATGTCAGAACATCTGATTTTGACATCAATGTCATGACTTCCAGCTGATGAGCTCAAGTCTGTCTAATACAGTCTTGATCAACTCCCCTTCAGACATACCATCTCGAGGATCCTCTCCATTTCTACAGAACAAGAGTTCCATGCTCTCATACACTTGATTAACATATCAAGATTGAGTAGAGAACCTCCATCCTATGTTAATGGTCCACAACTAATCTTAAGACCAGATACCTTGAAGAGCATCAGCTTTAAGAACTCATCCTCATAAGAACCAAACATGCCAAAGCCTGATTCTTTAGGAAATAATAGTCAAGAGCTACAAGAAATCCAACTTTCTTTAAGAAGAGAAATCTTCAAGATGCCAGAGATACTGTCCTGGACACTTATCCAGAACCTCCATGTTGAAATGGATCACATGCTCTCAACAGCTGCACTCCAATTCACCTAGATCAAAAATAAATTTATCCAAACAATATTCATCAAGATTAAGATGTCTTCATCTTCACTTCCATCAGCACCATATTCTAGATAAGTTTCTTTCCACGAAACTTCCTAGTCATATTATGTGCCTCTGTAGAACCAGCCAGAAGAAGGTTCCCAACACTTTATGTCAACACACAAAAGTTTGGTTCCCATAACATAAGCTACTCCCCTCCCCTGTCCTAAAGATTCACTCCTTAAATCAACAAGATTCTGCACAAACTCTGCTGATGGGATGTTTCAACATCTGGTTGAACATCAGATTCTTATCTAATGGAATCTTCATTGATGACATTGACTGCATCCAATTTTGAACACCACACACATGGATAATCAACTAAATACCTGTGGATTCCACAAATAGCAATTGATCTTAAATCCTTGATCAGAAGGCCATACATCCAAGAGATATCAACACTTTATGAATACCAATCAAGTATTCTTTAGTGTAGGTACCTTCCTTGCAAAAGCCGAATGTTGAGACATCAAGACTGACGTACACCCTTGACTCATGTTGACTTTGCTGGCACAATCCTATGCATCTTCCTTGTGAAGAACTACTTCAACTAATCTGAAGAAATACTACCTTGCACGACATGGAAGGTGAAAATAAATCACCCCTAAATTCTTCAGATTGATTATCCTCGGGACCATCCTTGATCCAGAAAAGCAACCAGAAGACTCCAGAATTCCATCTTTTCCAGAAACACAAAAAAAAAACAGTCCTCATGACAAGAGATGCCTTTATGAGTGGACTTGAGAGAATTCTCAAATGTCTTTGGCAACTTTATCATGACAAGGGTATTTACCAGTTTCATAAACCAAGAAATTGATAACCTAGACCACTCCTCTTCTGACTTCAAAATACCTAAAGAAACCAACCTTCCAAGTACCAAGACATCAAAAGAAAACAACAACAAACAACTCTCTCCATTCCATTACTCTCTGCTGGAACGACTAGAACTTCAATATATGCTGACACCTTCATGAACAGAGTCTTCAATCTAGCTTTACCAAAGTCCTTTCATCATAAACATATGCATTGGAACAACAACACATCTTTCACAGAAGTAAAAGACAACCAATCAATAGCTGTCATCCTTAATCTAATACCAATCATTCCAAATATCTAATGAATGGTCTGATCGCACAAACACACACCTTGCTTAATGAGCCAGAAAGTATCTCCCAATAACTCATCCAAAAATAGACAGGATGCCTGCTCTGATACCAATTGAAATTCTGGCATGCAGATCACAGATGTCCTAACAACATGTCAAGACATTGATCTCTGCATCACTTTAAAACAATGACAGAATAAACAAGCTGATACTCTGAATATCAGCAAAAGAGTCACAACATGCGTTTCAACATCTGTTACAACATGTTAATCAACAAGCACATACTGAACTGTAAATTTACAGAATGATAATTAACACAAGATATGTTAACCCAGTTCGGTGCAATTCACCTACATCTGGGGGCTACCAAGCAATGAAGAAGAATCCACTATCAGTAGTATAGTTTTATGTAAACAACCTCTTGTTTACAGTAAATAACCTCTGGTTTACCTATCACTACCCAATGAAATCTTTATCATTAAAAATTCGATTTAATTGATAAGAGAACCCCATCTCACTCCCTTTATCACCTCCTGTGATATCTAATAGTTACAATTGACAGCAACTACATCATCCTACTAAAAAGACCCCTCTTTCAATGTAAAGTTCAGCCAAGGTACGTTGACTAACAATCCTACTCGGATTCTATTGGATTTGCTTCATAGATTCATCCAAGAACAATGTACAATTCATTACCTCAAGGCTTTTGCATCTGTATAAACATCTATGTCTACCACAATGTATCCAACTGATACAAAGGGAGACTTACAACACAAGAAAGCCTACGACTCTCAAAACCTTAAGCCCTTATTTCCCTTTACAAAAGTGTTACAAGAGATTAGTAAAATCTGTGTCTACCCTAGGTCTTGGTCTTCCTTTATAACCTTCTGCTGTCTTGGGCTTCCAATCTTCTGTCCTTGATCCACTGCTGAACGCGCCTTGAATCTTGGAACAAAATTAAAATAACCTGCTGTGACAATCATGATGTCGAGTCTTCATGCTGGAACATCTCATCCGACATCTTTGTTTACTTGTAGAAGTCTTCATGTTAGATCTTGTTTTTCATCAAGTTTTACAAAAATTTAGTCAAACCTCAGGAGTTTTCACTATCGATTTTCGTGCGGATTTTAACTTTAGAAATTAAAATAAAATGAAATAACATTTAAAGACTTTATACATAAAAAATATGGAGATGAAAAACAAAAACACATCAATTTAAAAAGATCGAACGACTATTTAAGTCTAAAAATTAATTAATTATAACAAAAATTAATTTGAAAAAAATTAAATTAAATAATTGTTTTTGAAAAATAATGGTTAGTAAATTTGGTGAAAATAATATATAATTTGATGAAATATTTATTTTAAATGAAAAAAATAGTTAACAACAAAATAAAGAAAAAAAAAATAGTCTGTTAAGATATATACAATAGATTTATTAAAAACAAATATGCACGATATTATCCGTGATTTGTGCATGAGAGGTTAAATTCACTTTTTAAATATGAATAATATCCGCTAATTTTTAAATCGATAGACATTGCTGCTGAAACCCTAGTGAATTTCAATGGCTCCGGAAGCAACAACAACAAGGGGAAGAAGGAATAGAGTTTCACCTTCCACACCAGAGACCATCGACCTCAACTCTTTCCGCTCATACGGCAAGCGAACCATCTCCGTCGTCATCAACCTTTCCGATGATGAAGACGACGACATTAAGATCCTCAAATTCACTCCTAAGAACATTCCTCTAACAAAAAGTAAGAGAAATTTCGAAAGAGGAGAGTCTTCTAATTCAAGTAACATTCCATTTGTTTGCGAAATTTGCACGGAAACTAAAACAATGAAGGAAGCTTTCTACATCAGTGGCGGCTGCTCTCATGCTTATTGCTCTGATTGCGTTGCAAATTACATAAATTTCAAGCTTGAAGATAACATTGTCAACATCTCATGTCCAGTTCCCGAATGCAAAGCTTCATTAGAAGCACAGTTTTGCCGGAATATTCTTCCAGCCGAGGTTTTTGAAAAGTGGCGTAAAGCATTGTGCGAGGCTCTGATCAATGTTTCGCAGAAATTCTATTGTCCGTTTCCAGATTGTTCTGCTCTTTTGATCAATGACAAAACCAAGGCGGTTAGAAATTCAGAATGCCCTAACTGTAATAGAAGGTTCTGTGCACAATGTAAGGTTCCTTGGCATGATGGGATCAAATGCAGAAAGTTCCAGAAGCTGAAAGCGGGCGAGAGGGAGAAAGAAGATATTATGTTGATGCGCATGACACAAAAAAAGCACTGGAAGCGATGCCCTAATTGCAAATTTTATGTTGCCAGAACAGCGGGCTGCAACTTCATGCTTTGCAGGTTTTGTTTTTTAAAAATATGATCTCTTGCTTTATGATTTCGTCTTACAATCAGATCAAAATATAAATAACAACTAGCTTTCAACTTTTGATTGCTGGTGTAAGTGTAGGTTTTGTTACAAGTGTGGAGGTACCTACACTGCTGATGGCGGGCACAAATGTTCGAAACTCGTCAATAGGAATCTCATCTATCCGGGTCAACAAAAACAAACTCTCTCTAGAATCTTTCCAGGTAGAGTTTAGACTGGTGGAACAAACTCTTCATCAATTTGATAGATTAATGAGTATAACCAAAGGGAAAACAAAAGAGTTTTATTTTTTTTTATTTTTTTAGCTATCTTTATTTTTGATAGAATGTGTGAATTTTGAAATTAGTTGAAAATTTTATGTGTCTTCTATTGACAGCCCGTCAGTATTTATATTGACCGAGTTTTCTGCTTAGTAAATTTGGTAATGCAAGTTTTGAGTTTTCTTTGAGGTCTATTTTTTTGCCAACAAAGTATGTTTATGCATGTTGGCATGTGTGGAGTAGTTTGGTGATTTGGAAATCGGATACATAAATTGTTGTGGTTAGTTTGGTGGTATTTATTTGATAAATGGTATCATGAACTAGAGCGACAAATAAGCTCTAAACTCATTGGTCTCATTTATCAAACTTTCTACTATTTCCTTTTAATTAACCCGTTACAAATAAGCTCTAAATTCATTGGTCTCATTTATCAAACTTTCTACTATTTTCTTTTAACTAACCCATTTTATTAAGAGATTTTTTTTGGACCTATGCCTATTTTTTTTATAGGTTTAGATGAAATTAAGGACATCCAACAATATTGTGCAGGCTTACTTGTTTAGTATATAAGACTTAAGAAATCATTGTGCAACACTCTGATATATTTTCATAGTTTTCAAACTGTCTATGGACAAATTTAAGTTAATAGATTGAGGAACTTGCTTCAGAACTTGAACTTGGTCCATCTATCCTTGTTCTTGCCGGAATCACTTCAATATCGCCATGATTTAGTCATATATGCTAAGAACTTCGGCTTAAATTCCTAACCTTATAAGGGTTAGGGGCCTTGGTTTTGGGGTATTGTGTTCTGGATTAGGGTGGATATTTTTAAGTGATTTGCTTTTGCTGCTGAACGATTTTCTGGGTTTCTTTCGCTTTTGCTGAGGATCGTATTTCTGGGTTTCCTGGTGTGAGTGTGCTTAGGTTTCTCGCATATAGTTGGGAATCGGGGGTGGACAGAAGTGAGGAAGAAGGAAGGAAGGAGTGGAATACTGAGATGGGATACGTACTCGAAGGATAAAGGGCATATGGAAGTGGAAGCGGAGAGGATTTCAACTGTGTTTTTTTCGGAAATACCGGATTATACTAAAGCTAAGGATATCTTTGTGCTCTTTGGGTGAGAAGGTGAGGTGATTGAGGTGGTAGTTCCACCCAAGAGGAACAAATTGGGCAAACGATTTGGTTTTGCGAGGTTCCGAGACGTCGAAGACGCTAGGTTCTTAGCGGTTAAACTGGATAACATTATGATAGAGGGGAGGAAGATTCACGCGAATCTTCTGAGGTTTGAGAGGGGTAGTTTGAATATGAAGAGGAAATTGCAGGATGTGCAGTCGGTTCGAGGTAGGCAACCTTTCAAGGGCGAAAACTTCAGAAGATTTGGGGGAGGGTCATTTGTTGGCAACAAATCCTATGCTACTGTGGTTTCAAATGATGGGCAGCGTCAACAACTTAAGGAATAGATCTCTCTGAATTTTAAATCAAAACCTGAAAAGTTGAAGAGACTACAGAAGGCATATGTCGGTAAGGTGACAACCCCAGGTGCTACTTATAATTTGCAGTCCTACTTTGAAATCGAAGGAATTATCTCGATTAATCTAACACCTTTAGGAGGCTATTTATGTCTTTTAGAGGAAGTTAAGGAGGGGTTTATTCTAGACCTTGTTCAAAATGGTAGGAATTGGTGGCAACAGTGGTTTACCGAAATTAAGCCTTGGAAGGAGGATGTGGTCGATGCGGATAGAGTTATGTGGATAAGGGTGTATGGAGTGCCTTGTCACGCATGGGATATGGAGTTTTTCATTGCCTTGGCCAATTCCTTAGGAACTTTCGTTTGTGCAGATGAAAATACGATGAAGCGAGGGTGTTGTGATGTTGGTAGGATAATGGTTAAGATGCCAATGGATAGGAATTTGTGTGAAAGTTTACAGGTGATAATAGATGACACACCTTTCACTTTGGTGTTGAAAGAAGACATTTATGGCCCGGTGAGGATTTTAAAGGAATCCAACGTTTCGAAACTCGATTCTTCTGAAAGTGAGACTGAAGCGAGTTTGTGTGAATCTGAGGATAATTATAAGGAGACAGAGGATAGGGATTCTATTGAGGAATTCAGTCCTGATGTGGAGGCAGTGGTTGAAGGGAATAGAGTGTAGCAGGCTTCTCATTGTTCTGGCGGGGAGGCGGAGAATGAGTCGAATAGAGTGTGCCATATCCTTCAGGAAGCTGATAATTGCCCAACTGGTTCGGAAGAAGTGGCGTCCCCAGTCGAGAATCAGAACAAGGGCGCTTTCGAAACTGCTCTGGATTTATTAAAAACGGTCTCAGTACCTGATTGCAGACGGATAGAGAATGAGGTAGATTGCAAGTCGGTGTCGAAGTCATCCGACAGCAAGGTTTGCTGTTCTTTGGAGCAAATGAGGCATAAATTAATTGGCCCGGATTCTTTAATAGGGGTTAATAGGAGGAAGCCGAAAAGATTGAAATTCAAATACTTTATGGAAGATGGAGGTTATTCCAAAAGGAAGAAAGGCAGGTGTTTAAGTAAGAAAGGTTCGAAAGGTAGGAAGCAAATGGACCCGGTTTTGGCTAATTCAGTGAAGGAATTGACAGCGGCTGTTGCTGTCCAGAGTTCTTTTCCTGGAAGGTGCGTTGAGGGATCGATAAAATATGGGGTGCAATCGGAGGAAACGGACATTGAGAGAAATAATTTGAAGGCTTTGGAGAATATTAATAAGAATGTGGGGGAGAAACTTCGGAATGTAATTAATCGATTAGGGGTTAAAGCAAAAGATTCAAGAATTGATTATAGAAAGAGAATTCTTGAATTGGAGAAAGGGGATAAGGAAAGAATTCTAACTAGGAGGGAGATAGTAAAGATTCCAAGATGATTATAGGATCTTTGAACATAAGAGGGGGTGGATCTTTAGCTAAAAAGAGGGGAGTTAGCTATTTGATTAAAAAGGGGAAGGCGGATTTGTTTCTTTTACAAGAAACTAAATTATCTATTATCAAAGAGGGATCGGCGAAGAGCTTTCGGAGTAATGAAGACATTGGCTTTTCTTATTCGGCTTCGAGAGGAGCTTCGGGAGGGCTTATAATCTTGTGGAAAGAAAGGGAGTTGGAGGTTCTTAATAGTTTTAGGGGTGATGGATATTTGGGCATTAAGGTGAGGTGGCGTGGATATGTTTATTATATTGTTAATGTGCATTCATCTTGTGAGTTAGCCAAAAAGAAAATTCTTTGGAGTGATCTTTTAGCTCTTAAAGAAAAGAACATTGATGGTGAGTGGATCTTTTGTGGCGATTTCAATGCGGTGAAAGATAAGAGTGAAAGAAAAGGTAGGACGGGTTGGAGTAGAGGGTCCGAGATGAAAGAGTTCGGTTCCTTTATTGATGAGAGCCTTTTGATAGATGTTCCTTGCAAAGGAAAAAAATACAGTTGGTATAGTGGGGATGGCAAGGCAATGAGTATAATTGACCGTTTTCTAGTTTCGGAAGACATAATGCATAAATGGGGGATTGTTGGCCAATTGATTGGGTTGCGTGATATATCGGATCATTGTCCGATTTGGTTGGTGTTGGATAATTCTAATTAGGGGCCGAAACCGTTAAAGTTTAACAATGAATGGTTTTCGGATAAAGCTTTTGTCCCGTTTGTTGAGAAGGAATGGAAGAGAATGGAGGTGGTTGGTAGAAGCGATTTTGTGTTGAAGGAAAAGTTGAGATTGCTTAAAGTTAGTTCTAGAAGATGGAATATGGAGGTTTTCTGTAGGTTTGACTTAGAAGTGGAGGAAAGGGTGAAGGATATTAATGAGGCGGATGATCTTCTCTCTTATGTTGATGTTAATGGGGTGGATGGAATTGTAATGAATAGGAAAGAAACTTCTAGTCGTTTTTGGCTTAATTTGAATATTAAGGAGAATATGTTAATCCAAAAGGCTAGGTTGAAGTGGAGTAATGATGGGGATAATAATAGTAGTTTTTCATAGAGTGTGAAGGAAAGGAGGAGGCACAACCACATAGGGTCTATTAATTCGAGTAACGGCATATTGGATTTCGTTAGTTCTGTGAAGGCGGAGGTGTGGGAGCACTTTTCTAGAAAATTTATTGAGGAGGATTCCGAGAAACCTTTTTTAGAAGGATTGTTTTTTAAAAGCATTAGTAGGGAGGAGCGAGAGTCTCTTGAAGCTTTGTTCTCGGAGGAGGAGATTAGGGAGGCGGTGTGGAGTTGTGATGGTTCGAAGAGTCCAGGCCCCGATGGTTATTCTCTTCTCTTCATTCGTAAGTGTTGGTTCTTTTTGAAGGAAGATTTTGTGAAATTTTTCAATGGTTTTCATTCGGGAATAGTCTTGTCCAAAGGTATCACTTCTTCTTTTTTTACTCTTGTTCCGAAAAACACAAATCCCTTGGGGCTAGGTGACTATAGACCGATATGTTTGGTGGGTTGTCTTTACAAAGTCTTATCTAAACTCTTAGCGGGTAGATTGAAAATTGTGTTAGACTCTTTGATTTCGCCTTATCAAATCGCTTTTATTCCCGGTAAACAACTTCTTGATGGGATTATGGTAGCAAACGAGTTGGTTGATTTTTACAAAAAGGAAGGAAAGAGGTGCATTCTTTTCAAAGTGGATTTTGAAAAAGCTTAAGATAAGGTAAGTTGGAACTTTCTAAGAATGTTGATGCGCAGTATGGGTTTTGGTGGCAAATGGATGAATTGGATGGAATTGTTGATTTTTAATAATAATATGTCGGTCCTAGTGAACGGGAGTCCGACAAAGAAGTTTAAAGTGGAGCGTGGTTTAAGGCAAGGGGATCCTTTATCACCTTTTCTTTTCGTCATTGTGGCGGAGGGTCTTTCGAGATTGGTTAATAAGGCGGTGGAAATTGGTGTTTACGAAGGAGCTTTTTTCAATAGGGATTGCTCGGTGGAGATTCTTCAATTTGCGAACGATACTTTATTGGTGGGAGAGAGTAATTGGAATCAAGTGTGGGCGTTTAAGGCGGTGCTTAGGAGTCTTGAGTTGGTTTCGGGATTGGGAATAAATTTCCATAAGAGCAAGCTCATTGGAATCAATTCTAATAGCCAGTGGATTCTTGGAAGCCGCTGCCTCTTTTCTCGCTTGTAGGTTGGAAGATAACAAATTTAATTTTCTTGGGATCCCTATTAGAGTTAATCCGAGAAGGATTTCAACTTGGACTCCTTTGGTGGACAAGATCAAGAATCTTCTCTCAAGTTGGAAGTGTCGTTTTCTTAGCCTTGCGGGTAGAATCACCCTTCTCAAATCCGTTATTAGTGCTTTACCTATCTTTTGGTTATCCTTTTACAAGATGCCGGTAAAGGTACCAAAAGACATTACTTGCTTGCAAATCAATTTCTTGTGGGGTGGTTTGGAGGATAATCGGAGGAAATTCCAAATGTGGTATAATTATGTTTTATTTGTTATATGAAATTCTTTTGGGTAAATGTGATATGATATGCTTATTCTACTGTGGTTTATCATAATTGTGAGTGAATATGCATGTTAAAAAAAGAAGTGAAATAGGTAGAGTGAAAATTCACTACCATAAAACAATATTAGAACCTAGTAATGGCTAGGAAATTGTTGAACAATATAACGACGACGCTCGTGCAAGAGAGGCCAAGGCGTGCGTCTATTACCGAATGTTATAGAAAGAGTTACACTAGTATGGATCATGTTAATTGTGTTGAGTGTAGAAAGACAAAAGAGATCTTAAGGCTAATATGGCCGGGTGATTGTTGAATACAATCTCGTTGGTATATAATCACGTAATCGTAACCATCGCCCTTGAGAGGCATTCATGAGTCTCGAACTCCTCTGAATGCAGGCATTACTACTTGGCAGGTTTAATTCCCAATGTTATAGTACGATGGAACCTACAAGTAGAGACTTGTGATGGCATGAGAGGTCGTGAGAAGTGATGAATTAAGGTGATAATGCGTCCCTTAATTCCGAATCCATTCGTATGCCAAGTAATTACAAGGATCTATGGCTCGGGTCGTCTTCTAGACGTAGAAGCGGACGGGAAGAAGGGATGCCTTGGTAAGGTTAACGATTAGTGATAGATTGTGAGTTGGCAAGACTCAAGAACATGGATCCATATAGTATGTGTGAGTACTCAAAGTCATTCCCTTTCCCTTTTGACTTGAGTTAGGTGTGATAGAACCTTGTAAAGCCGAGGGGACGTATAAGATAGGGAACTCGCTGAGATTGATGTATCTCACCCCATGTTGTTGTTTACATCACAGGTACTGCAGGTTCGGCGAAGGGTAAGGACAAAGTTGTTTGACTTTTCCTTACGGATTGTAGCTTTTGTGTGGCAAGGCTTCCGTTGTGGAGTTTATTTTGAGATCATTGTTGATCTAGTTCTTAGTTTTTATCATTTTGAACATCTTGTATATATAATGCCATAGTTTTTTTATTAGGTATTTTGGGCATGTATATGTATAATGTGTTAACTAGGAACTTATTGTATTTCAGTACCAAAGTGTTAATTCATGTATTGTATTATATATGGGTGTTACACCGTCCAAATTACAAACTACTATGAAAGAGGACACGGTGGTCGGAGCGATGGGAATCACCACTGCGTTCAAAATTAGAAAATAAATAAATAAATTTATGTAAAATAAAATAAAATTTGAAAGAATTAAAGTGAGTCAATTATTTTATAACTATATTTAAAAAATGGGTGTTCAAAAATATGGTTAACTAAATTGTATACTAGAATCAAATTGCATTGCACTATAAAAAAACTGAATCATATTTAAATGGTTAATGAAATGAACCATTTAATTAAAACAATTCAAATTCAGTTTAGAACCGGTTCAGAACCAATTTTCTTTTATAAACTGGTTTACTTATATATATTAATTAGTTTTTAATAAAAGGAATAAAATTTTTACTGAAAGTAAAAAAAAAATAATAAAAATTTTAAAAAAAATTCAAAAATTAAAAAAAATATTTCTAGAAAAATATTTTTTTTCATGAAAATAATTATTTTCAAGGTAAAAAAAAAACTAATATCAATTTTGTCAGAAAAATCATATGTTTTCGAAAATACAAAACATGGATTTTTTTGGAAGTACAATAAATCGATTTTTTTTTCAAAAATACGAAAAAAAATCTAGTTTTTTCAAAAATACAAAATATCGAGTATTTTTGGAAATATGAAAAAGTCGAGTTTTTTTTGGAAATATGAAAAAGTCAAGATTTTTCGGAAATATGAAAAACTCGATTTTTTTCTAAAATATGAAAAAGTCGAGTTTTTTCAGAAATTTGAAAAAGTCGAGTTTTTCGAAAACATGAAAAAGTCAAGTTTTTTCGGAAATATTAAAAAGTCGGGTTTTTTCAAAAATATGGAAAAGTCTAATTTTCTTCGGAAATTTAAAAAAATCGAGTTTTTTTCGAAAATATAAAAAAGTCGAGTTTTTTGATAAATATGAAACAGATGAGTTTTTCCGGAAATATGAAAGGATCAAGTTTTTCGAAAATATGAAAAAGTCGAGTTTTTTCGGAAATATGAAAAAATAGTTTTTTTTTTCAGAAATATGAAAAAGTCGAGATTTTTAGGGAATATGAAATAGTCGAGATTTTTCAGAAATATGAAAAAGTCGGGGTTTTTCAGAAATATAAAAAAAACGAGTTTTCAAAAATAAGAAAAAGTCGATTTTTTCCAGAAATATGAAAAAATCAAGTTTTTTTGGAAATATGAAGAAGTCGTGTTTTTTCGGAAATATGAAAAAATCGAGTTTTTTCAAAATATGAAAAAGTCGAGATTTTTCATAAATATGAAAAACTCGAGTTTTTTTCTGAAATATGAAAAAGTCGAGTTTTTACAAAAATATGAAAAAGTATAGTTTTTCCGGAAATATGAAAAAGTCGATTTTTTTCATAAATATTAAAAAGTCGAGTTTTTTTGGAAATATGAAAATTTCGAGTTTTTTCAAAAAATGAAAATGTCGAGTTTTTTCATAATAGAAGTTTAACTCTACAAAATTTTTAAACTTTTGTAAATTTTAAAAAATATATTTAGTATATATGTGAATTTAAAATGAGTTTCTTAAATGTAAAATGAACCATGATCACATGATTTTAATTGATTAAAATAAATTAGATATTGTGTTGATAGTAATCCGTTAGTTAAAAAATTTGATTATTAAAAAATTTGATATCAATATATATTCTACAATTTATTCAAAATTGAATTTTATAGTGAATTAATATAAAACAACAGAAAAAAAAATTTAAAAGATGGACATTAAAATGAACACTTTACATCTAATATATCACAGATATGTTCACATCTACAAATGAACCGTCTACAGTTGATATCTCATAGATACATTCACATCTATCCGTAAAATATTTATAACTTATAAAAATATTTATAATTTATTACCGTTTATAAAAATATTTATAATTTATTTTATGTTTGTACGTGTAAATTTATTTCAGATTGTATAAATTTTATATATATACACATATAAATTTAAAATGAGTTAGTTATATGCAAAATAGACAGTGATCATCTATATTGAATAATTATATATAAATAAAACAAAATTGTAAAATAGAGATAAAAAAATAAAATTTTGATATTTGAAAATAAGTATTTTGTTTCACAAATAAAGGTAAATGTTGATTAAATATTAAAATAAAAAGTATTATGGTGATAATGACCTGTAAGATAGAAAATGAATTGTATATAATATTATTCAATTTGATATAATAAATTATTAATTTCATGGAAATAAGAAAATACATGATATTAGGAATTTATTATTGCTGCAGCGATGAAGTGTGATGTTCAAGTCACTTATTGTGTATTGAATGATATTACTATATATTTTTTAATACTATATTTTTGAAGTGATATTTCGCAACGTAGCGTGTGAATACAGACGATACCCTGCGATAGCACGGATATTATTTGAATTGGAAACATAATTTTATTCAGAGTTGTAGTTTTAGAATTTACTCATCTGAATTCAACTGGGTTTTGGTAATTACTAGAATTGCAGGCATAATCTACGGGTAGATGTGAACGTATCTATGAGATACCGATTGTAGACCGATCATTTTAATGTTTATCTATTACATCTATGAGATACCTGTTGTAGACTGATCATTTGAATTAAGTTTGATATATTTACTCATGCTATTGTAGGAATGAAAAAATCTATCAGGATTTGTTGACATTTTTGTATTAGTATTTAATTGAAATGCACTTTAAAAGGATTTTACACTGACAGTTAATCAAAATCTTTAGATGTTAGAAGAAATTTGACTTTTATTTTAATCATTAATAAAATAGTACTAATGGATGATGGTGATGAACTGACAGTGTTTTTTACACTGACAGTGAATACAGTGAATAGTAATTAATCTCTTTTGTATTATATAAAATACACGCTATTATTTTACAATAATAATGTGATAATGGTACATGTCAATTATATTAAGAAAAAAAAAGTTAATTTACGAGAAAAAATAGCAAATATATTAAAATTAAAATTAAAATTAAGTTTAAATCATCTTTTGGTCTCTTTAAGAAAAATTTGTCAAAAAAAAAAAACCTGTTTGAAATTGTGGCATGCAGACCACAGATGTCCTAACAACATATCAAGACATTGATCTCTGCATCAATTTAAAACAAGGACAGAATAAACAAGCCGATACTCTGAATATCAACAAAAGAGTCACAACAGATGTTTCACCTCCTGTGATATCTAAAAGTTACAATCAACAGCAACTGCATCATCTACTTGAAATACCCCTCTTTCAATGTAAAGTTCAACCAAACTACCTTAACTAACAATCCTACTCGAATTCTATTGGATTTGCTTCAAAGCTTCATCCAAGAACAATATATAATTCATTACCTCAAGGCTTCTGAATCTGTATAAACATTTATGTCTACCACAATTTATCCAACTGATACAAAGGGAGACTTACAACACAAGAAAGCCTACGACTCTCAAAACCCTAAACCCTTATTTCCCTTTACAAAAGTGTTACAAGAGATTAGTAAAATATGTGTCTACCCTAGGTCTTGGTCTTCCTTTACACTACTAGAAACTTCACCTTTAGTGATCGATTTAGTGACCGAAAAAGATTAAAAATCGGTCACTACATAGTTTAGCGACCAATAAAGCGACCGATTTTGAGACCACTTTGACAACTGAAATTGTAATCGATTTTGGTGACTAATATTGTGACCGAAATTATATATGTTTAGTGACATATTTAAATAGTTTTTCATTATTTTTTCTTTAAAAATTGGTATTTAAAAAATTAATTTAATATTCTTTCATTCACTAAATCGGTCTCTATTATTTTATTTTTTAAAATAAGTATCTTTTAAATGATAAAACAATTTTTTTTATATCTCTGAAATAAATTTGGCATAATTGAAAACAATTAAGTATATTACACATTAAAATTACACATTTTATTGTATTTAACAAAATAACAATATAATAAATATTTTTAAATATTCATAAAATATATAACAATAAAACACATTTTAAAATCTTACGAAATACTCGTCAAAAAATTTAACAAAAGAATATAAATAAAGGATATTTCAAAGTATTCAACAAATAGTACAAATAATTATTGTATTTCAAACTATTTCTTAATACACAGTATGAGTCCAACATGCATAAGACATGTGCTATGATAAGTTTTTAAATGATAAAATAGAAGCAACATGATAATGATAATAGTGTCTAACTAGACAACTCTATAGCATTAACCAAATCGTTACTGTTTAATCTGTAGCCTTTCCTAAATAAAGAACCTTTGTATCAATCAATAATCAATTTATTTATTTCTTGAAGATATATAAATTGTGAAAGAGAAAGGTATATTATCTTCAAGATTACAACTTCTAGTTACAAGTGTTGGATATCATCTTCAAGATTTGCAATAAAAGTTTTTCTCAAGAAGACTATGTAGACTCATTATCACCCTTTTCATATGAGAATTTCTTATCACACCACTCTTGTTTCTTAGGCACCATCTGAATTTCCGGTTTTGCCCCCTGATTTCGGATGTACATATCCGGACGCACCGATTTTTTTAAAATTTTCAATTTTTATCCGATGTGCACATCCGGAAGATATTCGTATTTCTTTCTTTAACTTCCGTAGAGGTGCTTGATATTTGCCGCTTCTTTCGCAACTCAAAATTACAAAAGCTTTTCTTCTATCCGACCCATTATCCGATCTTCCGATATTTACACCGAAGCCAAGCTCAATAGACGTCCTACGAATGTATGTGATCATACTTTCACGATCATCAAAGTCTTGCTTGTTGTTAAAGTCACCGCCGACATCGACCGACTTTACGAGCATACCTTCATCTTTCGGGGAAATCGGCGCAACTAATTCTTTTGCCATGTTATCGGAATGCACCATATCTATTTATAAACAATAATAGAACAATTAATATGTATAAATAAGATATATTCAAAAATGCTGAAAACTTAAATTAATTAGCTTCAGGCATTTTTCCGGATGTGCACATCCGGAAATGTTCATGCTCAATTCTTTCCGGATGTGCACATCCGGAAGCAACGTAACTTGTTTTCCAAAAAATGTAGATTGATAATGTGAGCAATGTAGTGGATGAAGTTGAATGTTTACCTGGAATTCAGTCTTTCCTTGCTCCCTTTGATTTGTTGCACCAAAAACTTGAACTTTTTGAGCGAGAAATGGGATTGATAAAGTAGGGTTTTTTGAGTTGGTGAGAGTGAGTGTAGTAGGAGAAATGTTGAGAACGGGAAGGGGAAGTGATCATGCAGCTTCAAATATATCACATTTTTCCGTCCGGATATACAGATCCGGAGGTCTTCCGGATATGCACATCCGGAACAACTTTTTATTTTTTTAAGGATACGGTGCGTCCGGATGTGCACATCCGGAATCAGGGGACAAAAAAATAATTTTATGTAGTACCTAAGAAACTTGGGTGGTGCATTAAAAAATGCTCTTTCATATTTCCATTCATGTCGTCTCCATTCTAGTAATTATTGAATCACAACCTACATTTAATAGAATGAAAAACCAATATATTGCACATTACAACATAAAGTAAACATAAATTATCAGAACAAAAGACCAATATTACTGACCACCCCTGTGGAATTCGCTTCACGTATAACTATTTGACATGCTTATCTCCAATTCTTCGGTTTCTAAGAAAAAAACAAACGAAAAATCAGAACGGTAATTTTACCTGTCACAAGAGTTAACATTCATTCATTTGCTCCTTTTTTTAATTTTTTGGTATCTTTCTCGGTGTGAGGATCCAAAGGCTCCTTGCCTTCAAGAACCTATTAGCAATTGAAAAATACAATCAATAGTACAAACTTGCACAAGGTACTTTTTTGCTAGAAAATTTTGAGAAGGGAAAAATAAACCCTTATTATTTACAACTAACCTCAACCATACATAAAATAAACGTACAAATGCTATCATATAAGCAAACAAAACTATCCTATCATGTGTGGAAATAGCTTACATTTTTGGTATAATTAATGCGCTGCACAGTAACATAAACTTCATTGAGGTTGCAAAAATAATTTTTATTAATATATTGAATCTGTTACCATATTACATATTGAATCAAGTGGAAGCCACCATCAACTTCAACATTGAGGTTGCAAAGAGAACCTATTGAAGGTACCTGATTCAATTTATCTTAAAGGAATATAAAAGTTAAGTTTAAATTCTTGTAAATCTTGTTGGAATTAACCCACAATCTATGAGAATTCTTCTTTAATCTTGATCTCAAGATTGTTGACAAACCCACAAACACGCAATGACAATGAAAGAGATTGAGAAAGAACAGCAAGAAAGAAACGAAAGAAAAAATATTTCACTACTACAATTTTGATTTATGATAGCACAAAATTAATAGCATTTTTGTTAACAAATCGCTATTAAAAAAGACACACAAAGATATATAATAATATTTTATATTAAGTGCTATTATATATTGACACTACAATAGCGTTTTTTCTTGAAAATGCTATTATAAGATGTTTAAAAAAAAACAAAACGAAAAATTGTATCAGGAGGTGATGGGTTCGACTCCCTGTACCTCTGAAGTTTAAATCCCGAAAACAAAAATAAAAAAAATTTGATGGCTTTAATAGCGCTTTTCAATAAATGCTATTATACGATATCCTTTGTTAGAGTTTTTGAAAAGTGCTATCATAGAGGTTTCTTCTACCAAATTAAAAAGAACGCTCAAATAACTCATAACGCAAAGAAAAAAATCTCATCTAACTCCCATAAAAACCTAGATTAACATTAATCCATGAACTCTCAGTGAACCTCCAAGAGCACAGATTCATTATCGTGGAACTGACCTTATCCCTTATTATCTTCCATCATCTTCTTCTTCCACACAACTTATAAACCCTTCCTCTAGAAAGCTCACTTGAACCACCCTCAATTCTTAACCTTTTGGAATTAAAAGCCTTCTTCTCTCCGCGAAACCCAACCTCCATTCAAGAACCCAAAAACCCTAATACCACAACTGATTGAACTCATAACTCAAATCCTAAAATTCGATTGAAACCCTAAGAATTGATTGAACTGATAACTCATAACTCGATTGATTTGTTTCCATAAATCAATTGCAACCCTATAACCATATTCCCACATCGACAATACTTCATGTGTCCAAGACTTTAATCTTCATCTTCATTCCTCGAATTTGACATGGTCACTGATTTCGTCCGTACTATATTCCTCTCCACTTCTCTCCTCATGTAACTAGCTATGAATTAGATTACAGTCATTGTTTTCCTCGAAGTTCAAAATCCTTAGACAGGTAACTTCACATTCATTTCATTTATTTTATTTTTAGAATTAATATACCTTATTAATCCTATGAAGTTACACCTCACTATGTTTTTTGCATTATGGGGTAGTTGCCTTAACTCTTTTCTTTTAGTCAAACATCAGCATGATGAAAATATAAAATAATATTGCAAGTAAGGTTTTAAATAGCGGTTGCGGTGGTGTTGCAGTCGCATAAAGGCTTTCGCAATATCAGTACTGGTGAAAAGATATTGAGTGTGGTAATTGTAGTGTAAGTTAACCATAATCTATTTTTTTTCACAAAAATGACGAATAACGACATCGGTCGTTTTTGCAGTAACGTTTAAAACCTTGATTAAATGAACAACAATGAAAGAGTTCAATTTTGTTCAAACTGTAGGGTCTCATTAGTTTGTGGCCCCATAGGTTATTATATGAATATCACATTTCTGATTTAGATTTACACTTCAGAATGAGTAGTTCAGCCATTTGTTAAAAAAAATGAATGATTAGCCTTAAGTCTTCTGACCTCTAACTTGGAATCACCACTGCAGCCCAACTATTGAAGCAATAACTTTATGGAAAAATTTATGGACTGGCTCTGTTAACACTCAATGCTGGTGCGCACTCTAGGTGTTGTTGCGGGGTACCGACATCGCGTCATTTCATTGTCAGCCTGAGACCGTAAGTAGTTACGACATTTCATGATGTTTGAATTATTATATATATTATAGCTTTATATAAGGAGCATGTGTTTAAACTTGACAGGATTGGTTAAACTGAATGATAGGGGTAGATTGGACCATCTTTTAAGTAATCCTTAATGGAAAGGACGTGCAACCTAGAATGGAACTTGTTTACTTCTTTTCTCTTTGTTAGCTTATTTGTATTCCCTTTAATACTAGACCAATCATAAAGGTTTAATTGCCAGTATGATTGTTATGGATGATTGATATCATATGTATAATGTATGTGTGTTTTATTATGGAAAAAACACATTATATTTATCAATGGTAAATTTCAAAAAATCATATTAATGCCTTTCTATTATTTGAGTTCTTTTTATGGTAAGCTACTTTTTACGGTTCTGTTTTCATAGTTTCGAGTTAAATTTTTTGACATAATTTCGAGCCAGCTCTGGTTTTGCGGTTTCAGTATTGATTCTAAATACTAGCATACAATATTATAAAGCTAAGTAGATAAGTATTTAACTGTTAAAAATGCAGAAAAATACAACTTTTAGTCTTGCCCGCAAGGTGTTCGATAGAAGGCTTTAACCAATATCTCGCATCTTTTGTATTCAATTCAGTTCATGATGTTGAATTATTATTTTGTTGATGATTGTTGTTGTTGCAGGTTGTGGTTTATGAATTGGTATCGAATTTTTCTCGTTAACTGTTAACTGTTAAGCATGCATTATATGTTGTTTCTTACGACCAGGATGTGGATGGACTAGTATAAGAGGTTCAAGAGGCTAGAAGAATCAGATTGCTACATCAGCCAAGCAAGGTATACATTGTTTTTTTCTTTCTCGATAATTTTGCAGATAATTATACTTTTTATGAAAATGTTGTAACAATTTCAGGTTATGGCCATGGAATATGAGCTAGGACTCCTATGGCGTCTTGTTTGGAAAATGTTACAGTATCTAAGTTGCCTTCTAGTTTCTCTGGAGATCTCTGGTCGATGACTACCCTAGCATATCTCTTTCTGGCTGGACTTGTCTCTCCACCACCAGCAAACCCTCCAGAAATGGTGTTTAGTGTGTGCCGAGTTGCCTTTGTCTCGTGACCCTCTTCGGCATCTGAATTCTTCTTTCGGGATGACTTTTCTGGCCCCTGAGCATCTCGGAGAGGACTTCTCTTGTTATTTTGTGGTCGAAAATCCTTCATATATGCCAAGAGATGACCTCTCCGGATTAGAGCTTTAATTTATTTCTAGCTGTTGACAGTCCTCGGTGTGATGTCCCCGTACACGGTGGTAATTACACCAAGCCTCAGGTTGCCTTCCCATGATAGCGTTGGCTCTTTTGGGACGATGAGTCTCTGGTAACAGATTCATATGACCGACTTCTTTAAGGATATCTCCCCTGCTTGTATTTAATTGGGTGAGGTCTCTGTCCGGCACATATGAATGTCTGTATGGTCTGGGAGCATGTCGCTCGCGCGTAGCTCCCTAAGGATGCTCCTTCCTCCTATTTGACGCCTCTTTCTTGCTCTTTTTCTTTTCACTGTTGTCCTGAGCTTTTTTCTCTTGGTTACTTTCTTCTCCTTTAATTTAACAATCTGCCTGAGTAGTGATCTCGTCCATGTTGATAGCCGGCTTCTGAGCTAACGACTCATTAAATTGCCCGACTCGTAATCCTTGTTGAGATACTTTGAGGGTTTCCTCATTGAATCGAGCTAGCACTACGCCAAAAAGTGCTTTTAATAGCGCTTTTTTAAACCTTTGATAGCGCTTTAAAATGCTATAAAAGCCACAGCTATTATAGATTTGATACCTATAATAGCACTTTTAAAGCGCTATTAAAATGGGAGTTTTTAATAGCGCTTCACAATAAACGCTATCATATCAGTGTTCTACGCTACCATACACCTTGTTTGGAGAAGGATTTAATAGCGTTATTTCAAGAAGTGCAATTATAGTCCTAGTATTCAATAGCACTTTTTCTAAAAGCGCTATTATACACACGATCTTTAATAGCATTTTCTAAAAAAATGCTATTAATGTCATTTTATTTATTCTTTAAAAAAATGAAATTTTGTAACTCAATACTGCAGTAAAAAAATCATATATTCTTCTCAAATCCAAATATCAACAGTATTACACATAAGACATGCAATCAATTTTTATTCAAAATAATTACAATTAATATAAATTAATTACAAACGATAAAATTTTATATAATTGTTTGAAGTCAGATACTACAAAATGATGCTAAACTATTTTCTTCTTTTGTTGATAAAAATCAAATTCTAATACAACAATATATGTGGGTAATGATTCAGCTCCAACAGAATTGGTTGGAACAACTTTGGATTTCAATGTGATATTACATTCTTGAATGGAAGAAATAGTAGTTACCAAAATTGAATTGAGGCGACTAGTACAACTCTTTGGAAAGCTCTTATGCAGACCCTGCAATGCAAAGTTACATTTAGTAATTTACAACTCCTTGGTTTGAAAACTAAGCTCATTGGTTAAACAAATTTTACTATATAAATCTATTATCATATGGGCAAAAGATAGCAACAAGAAATTTTCAAATGAGAAATTACCTGTAATATGACTACACTTCCAAACAAATTCCTTAAACTATGATGGTCAGCTACATCAACACTGCAATTCCAAACAAATATTTTGTCATAATATTAGAGCCATGGTATAGATCAAATCCATTGAATAATACATTAGAATTAAAAGTTCTCTAGTTAAAGTTTATGAGTCAAGAAATAATCCAGCATCATTAAAGCACTTTACTCTTGTGGTTCTTGGAAACAATTTCTAGAATTCATAACAATGTAGTATAGCTGATAAACCTCTAGCAAAACATCCAGATAGAAGATTCTAAAAAATAATAGAAAAACCGTGATGCATTTTCTTACTATAAATACAAATTTTGATAGTTCCACACCAGCCTTCTCCCTGTCACCAAAAAAATGTAATCCAGTTTTTATTACTCGTCTAATGTCCTGTTTTATATGAATTAGTTCAAAGTTCATGAATCTCGCAATAGATCACAATCACATACCTCTAGATATATCAACCAACTTTTTGATCCTGAACCGTATCCAGGTGGAAGTGGTAAGCTGGTAAAGATCCATCCATACAAACTACAAAATAGAATATAGTTGTGAATTGCAAATTAAGTTATTCTAAATAATAAAAGGGGTCATATCACCAATAAGTCAGCTATATAATGTTGGAAAGTTGATTTGTAATCTGGAAAATTTTGACTACATATCATCATATCACCAATAAGTCAGGTAGGAGACGACGAAGAAAACCATGCGCATGATGAAGTGGAGAACCTCACTTTTCTTCTCTTTCCCTTTGGAACATTAACCGAATATACACAAATACAAAACTTGGTTTAAGCTCTTTCAAATCGAGCGAGTCCCGCAGTTGATGCACTATAATCAATCAATCCGACACCTTTTTTGTTCTTCGAGTTCAAGCTATGGCAGAATCATCATCTTCCACCACTGTTAGTTTTATAGATAATTTATGGAAATACATTTTAGCTATTTCCAGAATCATGCTTACCATCGTTACTTATGGTGTCTTACAGAAAAAGATCATGAAAATACCACAGGGAGCAGAAAAGGAGTATTTAAAGTATTCACTCTTTCTTGTTTTCTGCAACCGGATCACGACGTCTGTTGTTGCTGCTGGTTCTTTGCAGGCAGATAAAAAAGCATTGGACCGAATGGCTCCCATTTATAAGTATAACCTTGTATCATTATCAAACATACTAACCACAACTTGTCAGTATGAGGCCCTCAAATATGTTAGTTTTCCTGTTCAGACTTTTGCGAAGTGTGCAAAAATGATACCAGTTATGGTATAAGGTACAATTATGATGCAAAAAAGGTATAAGGGACCTGACTATTTATTGTCTTTTTAAGTTACCCTTGGCAGGAACAGACCCGAGTCCACACAGCAGAGGAATGGAAAATACAATTTGAGGCGTTCTTCTAATTGGTGGCTATCTTGGGTTTGATGGCTTTACAAGTACATTCCAAGATAAGATGTTTAGAGGCTATGACATGGCGATAGATAATCTGATATTTTATACATCATCGTCTTCTTGTATTCTTAGTCTGACAGGTCTTGTTGTGCAAGGACAAACGATACTAGCAGTAGAGTTTGTGTACCAGCATCATGATTGTTACTTTGAGATATCATTACTTTCGACTGTTGAAACATTTAGCCAATTCTTCATTTCCTACACAATTCACACTTTTGGTGCTATTAACAGTTGGTGAGCATTTTATTGTCATGTGTGTGGTTTTCCCATCCTCTTAGATGGGAACAGTGGATTGAAGCCGTCATTGTCTTCGTCTCCCTTTATGCAAAAAGTTTATATAAGAAAGCACCTCAGAAGACAACATCCGCAGTAGAGCTTATACAAAACGAGGAATCAGATAATTTGAAGAACAACTCGTGACTGAGATAGAAGCTTGTCTAGTTTTGCAGAGAAAAATATATTCTCCTAGACACAAGCAATGACTCTCAAGACACTCCTAAGAAGCTTGTACAACTCTGATTCAATCCATTTACACCGAATGACAAAACCAAAATCAACCTGTCACGTCCACCCAGAACTATAACAGTAACACAATGTCACGATATCTTGTCTGACATTACACCCTCACCAGAGGCATTCTATCACAAACTGCTTCAAACCACAAACAATCTTGATAAACAACTGCACTACTGCAGCAATAGATCCTAAACAGAAGTCCAACTTCCCCTGCCAAAGATAACCAGTGCTCCTTTGCAAGAAGAACACTTTAAAGTAAATAGAAAACATAAGACTCATCTTCATGTCTTCAAGAGCTCACTCCTTGTTCAACACACCTACTGAACGCATTCACTCACTGCTTGATCCATAAGCAATCTATGTACCACAATAGTACACCCATCAGACAGAAGTTCCCCCTATCTTTCATAAATAATGCTCCTTCCAACAAGAAACACCCAAATTCACCACATGTTATCACATGACCAACTTCATCCTCAAATAGTGAGAAAGTACCAGGATTACCATCCTTGTACCATAACCAACAAACTCTTGGATTGATACCAAAATCACCATTGATCCCTCTCATCTTGAACCCATCCATACCCTGTACAAATCCACTTTGAATTTTACAGCCATAAATATCCTTATTCCATGAGAATAAATCCAATTGAACCTGGAATGCTCACGTTCCACAAAGAGACATACAAAATCTCTTAGTTTGTTAGCTCGCCCAGATGTCATTCACTCTTGAAAAACATCAAATACATGCTCCAGAAATCCTCAGCTTACTTGCTTCACAAACACCAAACTGATCCACTTATTTTTAGAGATACTTGCAGTAGAAGAAACCACCTCTCCATAAGCATTCTGACCTCAACAAGAGTCAGATTACCAGATAGACACCCGATGATCCAAGACAGTGTTCACCTCATCATTCTCATGTATGATAAATTAGAACACTTCTTAGTCAACTGGTGAATATCATCTTCCACAATCTGAATTCCAATTTCAGACAACATGATGATGTTCTAACATCAGTTAGGACATCCTTCTCATATCACAGATACCAAAAACTATGGTTCTTGATACAATTAACAATAGACTTATTATTGCATAGTAATCCAACTGAAGATCTTCAGAGAACACAACTCCTACCAGCTTGATCATCAAGAACTTTAGACAACTGTAGAGAGAAATAAACTCTCAAACTCCCACCAAAGCAAGCTCCTTAAGCGAAGATCCCTTCAATAATCAGCAAGCCAAGAGCAAAACCAGCTCCTCCTTTGGTCTTCAAACAACCACCCTTCTCCACAAAGGTAATTTGTTCCAAGGGCAAGATGAAACACACATCTTGGATTCAAGTGACTATGGTTAAACATAGCCAAGTGTCACACACCTTCCTCCAGATTTCTAAGAGACAAAATACTCTTGGTTCAACCAAGAATCCGGGTCTTTAGAAAACATCCTACTTTTTCCAAAGCAAGACATCTTAGATACACTAAGACTATGAAATGTAGCCTTTACTAGCTTATGCAATGCCTATACATTGCATAGGCTTTTTGGAGCATCCATTCCAATCACATCTGAGAAGATCATCTTCTCTCAAGATGATATACCTCCACTATAACCAGATCCTACAAAGGGAACAATCTGATGATAACCCTGATGTCAGAACATCTGATTTTGACATCAATGTCATGACTTCCAGCTGATGAGCTCAAGTCTGTCTAATACAGTCTTGATCAACTCCCCTTCAGACATACCATCTCGAGGATCCTCTCCATTTCTACAGAACAAGAGTTCCATGCTCTCATACACTTGATTAACATATCAAGATTGAGTAGAGAACCTCCATCCTATGTTAATGGTCCACAACTAATCTTAAGACCAGATACCTTGAAGAGCATCAGCTTTAAGAACTCATCCTCATAAGAACCAAACATGCCAAAGCCTGATTCTTTAGGAAATAATAGTCAAGAGCTACAAGAAATCCAACTTTCTTTAAGAAGAGAAATCTTCAAGATGCCAGAGATACTGTCCTGGACACTTATCCAGAACCTCCATGTTGAAATGGATCACATGCTCTCAACAGCTGCACTCCAATTCACCTAGATCAAAAATAAATTTATCCAAACAATATTCATCAAGATTAAGATGTCTTCATCTTCACTTCCATCAGCACCATATTCTAGATAAGTTTCTTTCCACGAAACTTCCTAGTCATATTATGTGCCTCTGTAGAACCAGCCAGAAGAAGGTTCCCAACACTTTATGTCAACACACAAAAGTTTGGTTCCCATAACATAAGCTACTCCCCTCCCCTGTCCTAAAGATTCACTCCTTAAATCAACAAGATTCTGCACAAACTCTGCTGATGGGATGTTTCAACATCTGGTTGAACATCAGATTCTTATCTAATGGAATCTTCATTGATGACATTGACTGCATCCAATTTTGAACACCACACACATGGATAATCAACTAAATACCTGTGGATTCCACAAATAGCAATTGATCTTAAATCCTTGATCAGAAGGCCATACATCCAAGAGATATCAACACTTTATGAATACCAATCAAGTATTCTTTAGTGTAGGTACCTTCCTTGCAAAAGCCGAATGTTGAGACATCAAGACTGACGTACACCCTTGACTCATGTTGACTTTGCTGGCACAATCCTATGCATCTTCCTTGTGAAGAACTACTTCAACTAATCTGAAGAAATACTACCTTGCACGACATGGAAGGTGAAAATAAATCACCCCTAAATTCTTCAGATTGATTATCCTCGGGACCATCCTTGATCCAGAAAAGCAACCAGAAGACTCCAGAATTCCATCTTTTCCAGAAACACAAAAAAAAAACAGTCCTCATGACAAGAGATGCCTTTATGAGTGGACTTGAGAGAATTCTCAAATGTCTTTGGCAACTTTATCATGACAAGGGTATTTACCAGTTTCATAAACCAAGAAATTGATAACCTAGACCACTCCTCTTCTGACTTCAAAATACCTAAAGAAACCAACCTTCCAAGTACCAAGACATCAAAAGAAAACAACAACAAACAACTCTCTCCATTCCATTACTCTCTGCTGGAACGACTAGAACTTCAATATATGCTGACACCTTCATGAACAGAGTCTTCAATCTAGCTTTACCAAAGTCCTTTCATCATAAACATATGCATTGGAACAACAACACATCTTTCACAGAAGTAAAAGACAACCAATCAATAGCTGTCATCCTTAATCTAATACCAATCATTCCAAATATCTAATGAATGGTCTGATCGCACAAACACACACCTTGCTTAATGAGCCAGAAAGTATCTCCCAATAACTCATCCAAAAATAGACAGGATGCCTGCTCTGATACCAATTGAAATTCTGGCATGCAGATCACAGATGTCCTAACAACATGTCAAGACATTGATCTCTGCATCACTTTAAAACAATGACAGAATAAACAAGCTGATACTCTGAATATCAGCAAAAGAGTCACAACATGCGTTTCAACATCTGTTACAACATGTTAATCAACAAGCACATACTGAACTGTAAATTTACAGAATGATAATTAACACAAGATATGTTAACCCAGTTCGGTGCAATTCACCTACATCTGGGGGCTACCAAGCAATGAAGAAGAATCCACTATCAGTAGTATAGTTTTATGTAAACAACCTCTTGTTTACAGTAAATAACCTCTGGTTTACCTATCACTACCCAATGAAATCTTTATCATTAAAAATTCGATTTAATTGATAAGAGAACCCCATCTCACTCCCTTTATCACCTCCTGTGATATCTAATAGTTACAATTGACAGCAACTACATCATCCTACTAAAAAGACCCCTCTTTCAATGTAAAGTTCAGCCAAGGTACGTTGACTAACAATCCTACTCGGATTCTATTGGATTTGCTTCATAGATTCATCCAAGAACAATGTACAATTCATTACCTCAAGGCTTTTGCATCTGTATAAACATCTATGTCTACCACAATGTATCCAACTGATACAAAGGGAGACTTACAACACAAGAAAGCCTACGACTCTCAAAACCTTAAGCCCTTATTTCCCTTTACAAAAGTGTTACAAGAGATTAGTAAAATCTGTGTCTACCCTAGGTCTTGGTCTTCCTTTATAACCTTCTGCTGTCTTGGGCTTCCAATCTTCTGTCCTTGATCCACTGCTGAACGCGCCTTGAATCTTGGAACAAAATTAAAATAACCTGCTGTGACAATCATGATGTCGAGTCTTCATGCTGGAACATCTCATCCGACATCTTTGTTTACTTGTAGAAGTCTTCATGTTAGATCTTGTTCTTCATCAAGTTTTACAAAAATTTAGTCAAACCTCAGGAGTTTTCACTATCGATTTTCGTGCGGATTTTAACTTTAGAAATTAAAATAAAATGAAATAACATTTAAAGACTTTATACATAAAAAATATGGAGATGAAAAACAAAAACACATCAATTTAAAAAGATCGAACGACTATTTAAGTCTAAAAATTAATTAATTATAACAAAAATTAATTTGAAAAAAATTAAATTAAATAATTGTTTTTGAAAAATAATGGTTAGTAAATTTGGTGAAAATAATATATAATTTGATGAAATATTTATTTTAAATGAAAAAAATAGTTAACAACAAAATAAAGAAAAAAAAAATAGTCTGTTAAGATATATACAATAGATTTATTAAAAACAAATATGCACGATATTATCCGTGATTTGTGCATGAGAGGTTAAATTCACTTTTTAAATATGAATAATATCCGCTAATTTTTAAATCGATAGACATTGCTGCTGAAACCCTAGTGAATTTCAATGGCTCCGGAAGCAACAACAACAAGGGGAAGAAGGAATAGAGTTTCACCTTCCACACCAGAGACCATCGACCTCAACTCTTTCCGCTCATACGGCAAGCGAACCATCTCCGTCGTCATCAACCTTTCCGATGATGAAGACGACGACATTAAGATCCTCAAATTCACTCCTAAGAACATTCCTCTAACAAAAAGTAAGAGAAATTTCGAAAGAGGAGAGTCTTCTAATTCAAGTAACATTCCATTTGTTTGCGAAATTTGCACGGAAACTAAAACAATGAAGGAAGCTTTCTACATCAGTGGCGGCTGCTCTCATGCTTATTGCTCTGATTGCGTTGCAAATTACATAAATTTCAAGCTTGAAGATAACATTGTCAACATCTCATGTCCAGTTCCCGAATGCAAAGCTTCATTAGAAGCACAGTTTTGCCGGAATATTCTTCCAGCCGAGGTTTTTGAAAAGTGGCGTAAAGCATTGTGCGAGGCTCTGATCAATGTTTCGCAGAAATTCTATTGTCCGTTTCCAGATTGTTCTGCTCTTTTGATCAATGACAAAACCAAGGCGGTTAGAAATTCAGAATGCCCTAACTGTAATAGAAGGTTCTGTGCACAATGTAAGGTTCCTTGGCATGATGGGATCAAATGCAGAAAGTTCCAGAAGCTGAAAGCGGGCGAGAGGGAGAAAGAAGATATTATGTTGATGCGCATGACACAAAAAAAGCACTGGAAGCGATGCCCTAATTGCAAATTTTATGTTGCCAGAACAGCGGGCTGCAACTTCATGCTTTGCAGGTTTTGTTTTTTAAAAATATGATCTCTTGCTTTATGATTTCGTCTTACAATCAGATCAAAATATAAATAACAACTAGCTTTCAACTTTTGATTGCTGGTGTAAGTGTAGGTTTTGTTACAAGTGTGGAGGTACCTACACTGCTGATGGCGGGCACAAATGTTCGAAACTCGTCAATAGGAATCTCATCTATCCGGGTCAACAAAAACAAACTCTCTCTAGAATCTTTCCAGGTAGAGTTTAGACTGGTGGAACAAACTCTTCATCAATTTGATAGATTAATGAGTATAACCAAAGGGAAAACAAAAGAGTTTTATTTTTTTTTATTTTTTTAGCTATCTTTATTTTTGATAGAATGTGTGAATTTTGAAATTAGTTGAAAATTTTATGTGTCTTCTATTGACAGCCCGTCAGTATTTATATTGACCGAGTTTTCTGCTTAGTAAATTTGGTAATGCAAGTTTTGAGTTTTCTTTGAGGTCTATTTTTTTGCCAACAAAGTATGTTTATGCATGTTGGCATGTGTGGAGTAGTTTGGTGATTTGGAAATCGGATACATAAATTGTTGTGGTTAGTTTGGTGGTATTTATTTGATAAATGGTATCATGAACTAGAGCGACAAATAAGCTCTAAACTCATTGGTCTCATTTATCAAACTTTCTACTATTTCCTTTTAATTAACCCGTTACAAATAAGCTCTAAATTCATTGGTCTCATTTATCAAACTTTCTACTATTTTCTTTTAACTAACCCATTTTATTAAGAGATTTTTTTTGGACCTATGCCTATTTTTTTTATAGGTTTAGATGAAATTAAGGACATCCAACAATATTGTGCAGGCTTACTTGTTTAGTATATAAGACTTAAGAAATCATTGTGCAACACTCTGATATATTTTCATAGTTTTCAAACTGTCTATGGACAAATTTAAGTTAATAGATTGAGGAACTTGCTTCAGAACTTGAACTTGGTCCATCTATCCTTGTTCTTGCCGGAATCACTTCAATATCGCCATGATTTAGTCATATATGCTAAGAACTTCGGCTTAAATTCCTAACCTTATAAGGGTTAGGGGCCTTGGTTTTGGGGTATTGTGTTCTGGATTAGGGTGGATATTTTTAAGTGATTTGCTTTTGCTGCTGAACGATTTTCTGGGTTTCTTTCGCTTTTGCTGAGGATCGTATTTCTGGGTTTCCTGGTGTGAGTGTGCTTAGGTTTCTCGCATATAGTTGGGAATCGGGGGTGGACAGAAGTGAGGAAGAAGGAAGGAAGGAGTGGAATACTGAGATGGGATACGTACTCGAAGGATAAAGGGCATATGGAAGTGGAAGCGGAGAGGATTTCAACTGTGTTTTTTTCGGAAATACCGGATTATACTAAAGCTAAGGATATCTTTGTGCTCTTTGGGTGAGAAGGTGAGGTGATTGAGGTGGTAGTTCCACCCAAGAGGAACAAATTGGGCAAACGATTTGGTTTTGCGAGGTTCCGAGACGTCGAAGACGCTAGGTTCTTAGCGGTTAAACTGGATAACATTATGATAGAGGGGAGGAAGATTCACGCGAATCTTCTGAGGTTTGAGAGGGGTAGTTTGAATATGAAGAGGAAATTGCAGGATGTGCAGTCGGTTCGAGGTAGGCAACCTTTCAAGGGCGAAAACTTCAGAAGATTTGGGGGAGGGTCATTTGTTGGCAACAAATCCTATGCTACTGTGGTTTCAAATGATGGGCAGCGTCAACAACTTAAGGAATAGATCTCTCTGAATTTTAAATCAAAACCTGAAAAGTTGAAGAGACTACAGAAGGCATATGTCGGTAAGGTGACAACCCCAGGTGCTACTTATAATTTGCAGTCCTACTTTGAAATCGAAGGAATTATCTCGATTAATCTAACACCTTTAGGAGGCTATTTATGTCTTTTAGAGGAAGTTAAGGAGGGGTTTATTCTAGACCTTGTTCAAAATGGTAGGAATTGGTGGCAACAGTGGTTTACCGAAATTAAGCCTTGGAAGGAGGATGTGGTCGATGCGGATAGAGTTATGTGGATAAGGGTGTATGGAGTGCCTTGTCACGCATGGGATATGGAGTTTTTCATTGCCTTGGCCAATTCCTTAGGAACTTTCGTTTGTGCAGATGAAAATACGATGAAGCGAGGGTGTTGTGATGTTGGTAGGATAATGGTTAAGATGCCAATGGATAGGAATTTGTGTGAAAGTTTACAGGTGATAATAGATGACACACCTTTCACTTTGGTGTTGAAAGAAGACATTTATGGCCCGGTGAGGATTTTAAAGGAATCCAACGTTTCGAAACTCGATTCTTCTGAAAGTGAGACTGAAGCGAGTTTGTGTGAATCTGAGGATAATTATAAGGAGACAGAGGATAGGGATTCTATTGAGGAATTCAGTCCTGATGTGGAGGCAGTGGTTGAAGGGAATAGAGTGTAGCAGGCTTCTCATTGTTCTGGCGGGGAGGCGGAGAATGAGTCGAATAGAGTGTGCCATATCCTTCAGGAAGCTGATAATTGCCCAACTGGTTCGGAAGAAGTGGCGTCCCCAGTCGAGAATCAGAACAAGGGCGCTTTCGAAACTGCTCTGGATTTATTAAAAACGGTCTCAGTACCTGATTGCAGACGGATAGAGAATGAGGTAGATTGCAAGTCGGTGTCGAAGTCATCCGACAGCAAGGTTTGCTGTTCTTTGGAGCAAATGAGGCATAAATTAATTGGCCCGGATTCTTTAATAGGGGTTAATAGGAGGAAGCCGAAAAGATTGAAATTCAAATACTTTATGGAAGATGGAGGTTATTCCAAAAGGAAGAAAGGCAGGTGTTTAAGTAAGAAAGGTTCGAAAGGTAGGAAGCAAATGGACCCGGTTTTGGCTAATTCAGTGAAGGAATTGACAGCGGCTGTTGCTGTCCAGAGTTCTTTTCCTGGAAGGTGCGTTGAGGGATCGATAAAATATGGGGTGCAATCGGAGGAAACGGACATTGAGAGAAATAATTTGAAGGCTTTGGAGAATATTAATAAGAATGTGGGGGAGAAACTTCGGAATGTAATTAATCGATTAGGGGTTAAAGCAAAAGATTCAAGAATTGATTATAGAAAGAGAATTCTTGAATTGGAGAAAGGGGATAAGGAAAGAATTCTAACTAGGAGGGAGATAGTAAAGATTCCAAGATGATTATAGGATCTTTGAACATAAGAGGGGGTGGATCTTTAGCTAAAAAGAGGGGAGTTAGCTATTTGATTAAAAAGGGGAAGGCGGATTTGTTTCTTTTACAAGAAACTAAATTATCTATTATCAAAGAGGGATCGGCGAAGAGCTTTCGGAGTAATGAAGACATTGGCTTTTCTTATTCGGCTTCGAGAGGAGCTTCGGGAGGGCTTATAATCTTGTGGAAAGAAAGGGAGTTGGAGGTTCTTAATAGTTTTAGGGGTGATGGATATTTGGGCATTAAGGTGAGGTGGCGTGGATATGTTTATTATATTGTTAATGTGCATTCATCTTGTGAGTTAGCCAAAAAGAAAATTCTTTGGAGTGATCTTTTAGCTCTTAAAGAAAAGAACATTGATGGTGAGTGGATCTTTTGTGGCGATTTCAATGCGGTGAAAGATAAGAGTGAAAGAAAAGGTAGGACGGGTTGGAGTAGAGGGTCCGAGATGAAAGAGTTCGGTTCCTTTATTGATGAGAGCCTTTTGATAGATGTTCCTTGCAAAGGAAAAAAATACAGTTGGTATAGTGGGGATGGCAAGGCAATGAGTATAATTGACCGTTTTCTAGTTTCGGAAGACATAATGCATAAATGGGGGATTGTTGGCCAATTGATTGGGTTGCGTGATATATCGGATCATTGTCCGATTTGGTTGGTGTTGGATAATTCTAATTAGGGGCCGAAACCGTTAAAGTTTAACAATGAATGGTTTTCGGATAAAGCTTTTGTCCCGTTTGTTGAGAAGGAATGGAAGAGAATGGAGGTGGTTGGTAGAAGCGATTTTGTGTTGAAGGAAAAGTTGAGATTGCTTAAAGTTAGTTCTAGAAGATGGAATATGGAGGTTTTCTGTAGGTTTGACTTAGAAGTGGAGGAAAGGGTGAAGGATATTAATGAGGCGGATGATCTTCTCTCTTATGTTGATGTTAATGGGGTGGATGGAATTGTAATGAATAGGAAAGAAACTTCTAGTCGTTTTTGGCTTAATTTGAATATTAAGGAGAATATGTTAATCCAAAAGGCTAGGTTGAAGTGGAGTAATGATGGGGATAATAATAGTAGTTTTTCATAGAGTGTGAAGGAAAGGAGGAGGCACAACCACATAGGGTCTATTAATTCGAGTAACGGCATATTGGATTTCGTTAGTTCTGTGAAGGCGGAGGTGTGGGAGCACTTTTCTAGAAAATTTATTGAGGAGGATTCCGAGAAACCTTTTTTAGAAGGATTGTTTTTTAAAAGCATTAGTAGGGAGGAGCGAGAGTCTCTTGAAGCTTTGTTCTCGGAGGAGGAGATTAGGGAGGCGGTGTGGAGTTGTGATGGTTCGAAGAGTCCAGGCCCCGATGGTTATTCTCTTCTCTTCATTCGTAAGTGTTGGTTCTTTTTGAAGGAAGATTTTGTGAAATTTTTCAATGGTTTTCATTCGGGAATAGTCTTGTCCAAAGGTATCACTTCTTCTTTTTTTACTCTTGTTCCGAAAAACACAAATCCCTTGGGGCTAGGTGACTATAGACCGATATGTTTGGTGGGTTGTCTTTACAAAGTCTTATCTAAACTCTTAGCGGGTAGATTGAAAATTGTGTTAGACTCTTTGATTTCGCCTTATCAAATCGCTTTTATTCCCGGTAAACAACTTCTTGATGGGATTATGGTAGCAAACGAGTTGGTTGATTTTTACAAAAAGGAAGGAAAGAGGTGCATTCTTTTCAAAGTGGATTTTGAAAAAGCTTAAGATAAGGTAAGTTGGAACTTTCTAAGAATGTTGATGCGCAGTATGGGTTTTGGTGGCAAATGGATGAATTGGATGGAATTGTTGATTTTTAATAATAATATGTCGGTCCTAGTGAACGGGAGTCCGACAAAGAAGTTTAAAGTGGAGCGTGGTTTAAGGCAAGGGGATCCTTTATCACCTTTTCTTTTCGTCATTGTGGCGGAGGGTCTTTCGAGATTGGTTAATAAGGCGGTGGAAATTGGTGTTTACGAAGGAGCTTTTTTCAATAGGGATTGCTCGGTGGAGATTCTTCAATTTGCGAACGATACTTTATTGGTGGGAGAGAGTAATTGGAATCAAGTGTGGGCGTTTAAGGCGGTGCTTAGGAGTCTTGAGTTGGTTTCGGGATTGGGAATAAATTTCCATAAGAGCAAGCTCATTGGAATCAATTCTAATAGCCAGTGGATTCTTGGAAGCCGCTGCCTCTTTTCTCGCTTGTAGGTTGGAAGATAACAAATTTAATTTTCTTGGGATCCCTATTAGAGTTAATCCGAGAAGGATTTCAACTTGGACTCCTTTGGTGGACAAGATCAAGAATCTTCTCTCAAGTTGGAAGTGTCGTTTTCTTAGCCTTGCGGGTAGAATCACCCTTCTCAAATCCGTTATTAGTGCTTTACCTATCTTTTGGTTATCCTTTTACAAGATGCCGGTAAAGGTACCAAAAGACATTACTTGCTTGCAAATCAATTTCTTGTGGGGTGGTTTGGAGGATAATCGGAGGAAATTCCAAATGTGGTATAATTATGTTTTATTTGTTATATGAAATTCTTTTGGGTAAATGTGATATGATATGCTTATTCTACTGTGGTTTATCATAATTGTGAGTGAATATGCATGTTAAAAAAAGAAGTGAAATAGGTAGAGTGAAAATTCACTACCATAAAACAATATTAGAACCTAGTAATGGCTAGGAAATTGTTGAACAATATAACGACGACGCTCGTGCAAGAGAGGCCAAGGCGTGCGTCTATTACCGAATGTTATAGAAAGAGTTACACTAGTATGGATCATGTTAATTGTGTTGAGTGTAGAAAGACAAAAGAGATCTTAAGGCTAATATGGCCGGGTGATTGTTGAATACAATGTCGTTGGTATATAATCACGTAATCGTAACCATCGCCCTTGAGAGGCATTCATGAGTCTCGAACTCCTCTGAATGCAGGCATTACTACTTGGCAGGTTTAATTCCCAATGTTATAGTACGATGGAACCTACAAGTAGAGACTTGTGATGGCATGAGAGGTCGTGAGAAGTGATGAATTAAGGTGATAATGCGTCCCTTAATTCCGAATCCATTCGTATGCCAAGTAATTACAAGGATCTATGGCTCGGGTCGTCTTCTAGACGTAGAAGCGGACGGGAAGAAGGGATGCCTTGGTAAGGTTAACGATTAGTGATAGATTGTGAGTTGGCAAGACTCAAGAACATGGATCCATATAGTATGTGTGAGTACTCAAAGTCATTCCCTTTCCCTTTTGACTTGAGTTAGGTGTGATAGAACCTTGTAAAGCCGAGGGGACGTATAAGATAGGGAACTCGCTGAGATTGATGTATCTCACCCCATGTTGTTGTTTACATCACAGGTACTGCAGGTTCGGCGAAGGGTAAGGACAAAGTTGTTTGACTTTTCCTTACGGATTGTAGCTTTTGTGTGGCAAGGCTTCCGTTGTGGAGTTTATTTTGAGATCATTGTTGATCTAGTTCTTAGTTTTTATCATTTTGAACATCTTGTATATATAATGCCATAGTTTTTTTATTAGGTATTTTGGGCATGTATATGTATAATGTGTTAACTAGGAACTTATTGTATTTCAGTACCAAAGTGTTAATTCATGTATTGTATTATATATGGGTGTTACACCGTCCAAATTACAAACTACTATGAAAGAGGACACGGTGGTCGGAGCGATGGGAATCACCACTGCGTTCAAAATTAGAAAATAAATAAATAAATTTATGTAAAATAAAATAAAATTTGAAAGAATTAAAGTGAGTCAATTATTTTATAACTATATTTAAAAAATGGGTGTTCAAAAATATGGTTAACTAAATTGTATACTAGAATCAAATTGCATTGCACTATAAAAAAACTGAATCATATTTAAATGGTTAATGAAATGAACCATTTAATTAAAACAATTCAAATTCAGTTTAGAACCGGTTCAGAACCAATTTTCTTTTATAAACTGGTTTACTTATATATATTAATTAGTTTTTAATAAAAGGAATAAAATTTTTACTGAAAGTAAAAAAAAAATAATAAAAATTTTAAAAAAAATTCAAAAATTAAAAAAAATATTTCTAGAAAAATATTTTTTTTCATGAAAATAATTATTTTCAAGGTAAAAAAAAAACTAATATCAATTTTGTCAGAAAAATCATATGTTTTCGAAAATACAAAACATGGATTTTTTTGGAAGTACAATAAATCGATTTTTTTTTCAAAAATACGAAAAAAAATCTAGTTTTTTCAAAAATACAAAATATCGAGTATTTTTGGAAATATGAAAAAGTCGAGTTTTTTTTGGAAATATGAAAAAGTCAAGATTTTTCGGAAATATGAAAAACTCGATTTTTTTCTAAAATATGAAAAAGTCGAGTTTTTTCAGAAATTTGAAAAAGTCGAGTTTTTCGAAAACATGAAAAAGTCAAGTTTTTTCGGAAATATTAAAAAGTCGGGTTTTTTCAAAAATATGGAAAAGTCTAATTTTCTTCGGAAATTTAAAAAAATCGAGTTTTTTTCGAAAATATAAAAAAGTCGAGTTTTTTGATAAATATGAAACAGATGAGTTTTTCCGGAAATATGAAAGGATCAAGTTTTTCGAAAATATGAAAAAGTCGAGTTTTTTCGGAAATATGAAAAAATAGTTTTTTTTTTCAGAAATATGAAAAAGTCGAGATTTTTAGGGAATATGAAATAGTCGAGATTTTTCAGAAATATGAAAAAGTCGGGGTTTTTCAGAAATATAAAAAAAACGAGTTTTCAAAAATAAGAAAAAGTCGATTTTTTCCAGAAATATGAAAAAATCAAGTTTTTTTGGAAATATGAAGAAGTCGTGTTTTTTCGGAAATATGAAAAAATCGAGTTTTTTCAAAATATGAAAAAGTCGAGATTTTTCATAAATATGAAAAACTCGAGTTTTTTTCTGAAATATGAAAAAGTCGAGTTTTTACAAAAATATGAAAAAGTATAGTTTTTCCGGAAATATGAAAAAGTCGATTTTTTTCATAAATATTAAAAAGTCGAGTTTTTTTGGAAATATGAAAATTTCGAGTTTTTTCAAAAAATGAAAATGTCGAGTTTTTTCATAATAGAAGTTTAACTCTACAAAATTTTTAAACTTTTGTAAATTTTAAAAAATATATTTAGTATATATGTGAATTTAAAATGAGTTTCTTAAATGTAAAATGAACCATGATCACATGATTTTAATTGATTAAAATAAATTAGATATTGTGTTGATAGTAATCCGTTAGTTAAAAAATTTGATTATTAAAAAATTTGATATCAATATATATTCTACAATTTATTCAAAATTGAATTTTATAGTGAATTAATATAAAACAACAGAAAAAAAAATTTAAAAGATGGACATTAAAATGAACACTTTACATCTAATATATCACAGATATGTTCACATCTACAAATGAACCGTCTACAGTTGATATCTCATAGATACATTCACATCTATCCGTAAAATATTTATAACTTATAAAAATATTTATAATTTATTACCGTTTATAAAAATATTTATAATTTATTTTATGTTTGTACGTGTAAATTTATTTCAGATTGTATAAATTTTATATATATACACATATAAATTTAAAATGAGTTAGTTATATGCAAAATAGACAGTGATCATCTATATTGAATAATTATATATAAATAAAACAAAATTGTAAAATAGAGATAAAAAAATAAAATTTTGATATTTGAAAATAAGTATTTTGTTTCACAAATAAAGGTAAATGTTGATTAAATATTAAAATAAAAAGTATTATGGTGATAATGACCTGTAAGATAGAAAATGAATTGTATATAATATTATTCAATTTGATATAATAAATTATTAATTTCATGGAAATAAGAAAATACATGATATTAGGAATTTATTATTGCTGCAGCGATGAAGTGTGATGTTCAAGTCACTTATTGTGTATTGAATGATATTACTATATATTTTTTAATACTATATTTTTGAAGTGATATTTCGCAACGTAGCGTGTGAATACAGACGATACCCTGCGATAGCACGGATATTATTTGAATTGGAAACATAATTTTATTCAGAGTTGTAGTTTTAGAATTTACTCATCTGAATTCAACTGGGTTTTGGTAATTACTAGAATTGCAGGCATAATCTACGGGTAGATGTGAACGTATCTATGAGATACCGATTGTAGACCGATCATTTTAATGTTTATCTATTACATCTATGAGATACCTGTTGTAGACTGATCATTTGAATTAAGTTTGATATATTTACTCATGCTATTGTAGGAATGAAAAAATCTATCAGGATTTGTTGACATTTTTGTATTAGTATTTAATTGAAATGCACTTTAAAAGGATTTTACACTGACAGTTAATCAAAATCTTTAGATGTTAGAAGAAATTTGACTTTTATTTTAATCATTAATAAAATAGTACTAATGGATGATGGTGATGAACTGACAGTGTTTTTTACACTGACAGTGAATACAGTGAATAGTAATTAATCTCTTTTGTATTATATAAAATACACGCTATTATTTTACAATAATAATGTGATAATGGTACATGTCAATTATATTAAGAAAAAAAAAGTTAATTTACGAGAAAAAATAGCAAATATATTAAAATTAAAATTAAAATTAAGTTTAAATCATCTTTTGGTCTCTTTAAGAAAAATTTGTCAAAAAAAAAAAACCTGTTTGAAATTGTGGCATGCAGACCACAGATGTCCTAACAACATATCAAGACATTGATCTCTGCATCAATTTAAAACAAGGACAGAATAAACAAGCCGATACTCTGAATATCAACAAAAGAGTCACAACAGATGTTTCACCTCCTGTGATATCTAAAAGTTACAATCAACAGCAACTGCATCATCTACTTGAAATACCCCTCTTTCAATGTAAAGTTCAACCAAACTACCTTAACTAACAATCCTACTCGAATTCTATTGGATTTGCTTCAAAGCTTCATCCAAGAACAATATATAATTCATTACCTCAAGGCTTCTGAATCTGTATAAACATTTATGTCTACCACAATTTATCCAACTGATACAAAGGGAGACTTACAACACAAGAAAGCCTACGACTCTCAAAACCCTAAACCCTTATTTCCCTTTACAAAAGTGTTACAAGAGATTAGTAAAATATGTGTCTACCCTAGGTCTTGGTCTTCCTTTACACTACTAGAAACTTCACCTTTAGTGATCGATTTAGTGACCGAAAAAGATTAAAAATCGGTCACTACATAGTTTAGCGACCAATAAAGCGACCGATTTTGAGACCACTTTGACAACTGAAATTGTAATCGATTTTGGTGACTAATATTGTGACCGAAATTATATATGTTTAGTGACATATTTAAATAGTTTTTCATTATTTTTTCTTTAAAAATTGGTATTTAAAAAATTAATTTAATATTCTTTCATTCACTAAATCGGTCTCTATTATTTTATTTTTTAAAATAAGTATCTTTTAAATGATAAAACAATTTTTTTTATATCTCTGAAATAAATTTGGCATAATTGAAAACAATTAAGTATATTACACATTAAAATTACACATTTTATTGTATTTAACAAAATAACAATATAATAAATATTTTTAAATATTCATAAAATATATAACAATAAAACACATTTTAAAATCTTACGAAATACTCGTCAAAAAATTTAACAAAAGAATATAAATAAAGGATATTTCAAAGTATTCAACAAATAGTACAAATAATTATTGTATTTCAAACTATTTCTTAATACACAGTATGAGTCCAACATGCATAAGACATGTGCTATGATAAGTTTTTAAATGATAAAATAGAAGCAACATGATAATGATAATAGTGTCTAACTAGACAACTCTATAGCATTAACCAAATCGTTACTGTTTAATCTGTAGCCTTTCCTAAATAAAGAACCTTTGTATCAATCAATAATCAATTTATTTATTTCTTGAAGATATATAAATTGTGAAAGAGAAAGGTATATTATCTTCAAGATTACAACTTCTAGTTACAAGTGTTGGATATCATCTTCAAGATTTGCAATAAAAGTTTTTCTCAAGAAGACTATGTAGACTCATTATCACCCTTTTCATATGAGAATTTCTTATCACACCACTCTTGTTTCTTAGGCACCATCTGAATTTCCGGTTTTGCCCCCTGATTTCGGATGTACATATCCGGACGCACCGATTTTTTTAAAATTTTCAATTTTTATCCGATGTGCACATCCGGAAGATATTCGTATTTCTTTCTTTAACTTCCGTAGAGGTGCTTGATATTTGCCGCTTCTTTCGCAACTCAAAATTACAAAAGCTTTTCTTCTATCCGACCCATTATCCGATCTTCCGATATTTACACCGAAGCCAAGCTCAATAGACGTCCTACGAATGTATGTGATCATACTTTCACGATCATCAAAGTCTTGCTTGTTGTTAAAGTCACCGCCGACATCGACCGACTTTACGAGCATACCTTCATCTTTCGGGGAAATCGGCGCAACTAATTCTTTTGCCATGTTATCGGAATGCACCATATCTATTTATAAACAATAATAGAACAATTAATATGTATAAATAAGATATATTCAAAAATGCTGAAAACTTAAATTAATTAGCTTCAGGCATTTTTCCGGATGTGCACATCCGGAAATGTTCATGCTCAATTCTTTCCGGATGTGCACATCCGGAAGCAACGTAACTTGTTTTCCAAAAAATGTAGATTGATAATGTGAGCAATGTAGTGGATGAAGTTGAATGTTTACCTGGAATTCAGTCTTTCCTTGCTCCCTTTGATTTGTTGCACCAAAAACTTGAACTTTTTGAGCGAGAAATGGGATTGATAAAGTAGGGTTTTTTGAGTTGGTGAGAGTGAGTGTAGTAGGAGAAATGTTGAGAACGGGAAGGGGAAGTGATCATGCAGCTTCAAATATATCACATTTTTCCGTCCGGATATACAGATCCGGAGGTCTTCCGGATATGCACATCCGGAACAACTTTTTATTTTTTTAAGGATACGGTGCGTCCGGATGTGCACATCCGGAATCAGGGGACAAAAAAATAATTTTATGTAGTACCTAAGAAACTTGGGTGGTGCATTAAAAAATGCTCTTTCATATTTCCATTCATGTCGTCTCCATTCTAGTAATTATTGAATCACAACCTACATTTAATAGAATGAAAAACCAATATATTGCACATTACAACATAAAGTAAACATAAATTATCAGAACAAAAGACCAATATTACTGACCACCCCTGTGGAATTCGCTTCACGTATAACTATTTGACATGCTTATCTCCAATTCTTCGGTTTCTAAGAAAAAAACAAACGAAAAATCAGAACGGTAATTTTACCTGTCACAAGAGTTAACATTCATTCATTTGCTCCTTTTTTTAATTTTTTGGTATCTTTCTCGGTGTGAGGATCCAAAGGCTCCTTGCCTTCAAGAACCTATTAGCAATTGAAAAATACAATCAATAGTACAAACTTGCACAAGGTACTTTTTTGCTAGAAAATTTTGAGAAGGGAAAAATAAACCCTTATTATTTACAACTAACCTCAACCATACATAAAATAAACGTACAAATGCTATCATATAAGCAAACAAAACTATCCTATCATGTGTGGAAATAGCTTACATTTTTGGTATAATTAATGCGCTGCACAGTAACATAAACTTCATTGAGGTTGCAAAAATAATTTTTATTAATATATTGAATCTGTTACCATATTACATATTGAATCAAGTGGAAGCCACCATCAACTTCAACATTGAGGTTGCAAAGAGAACCTATTGAAGGTACCTGATTCAATTTATCTTAAAGGAATATAAAAGTTAAGTTTAAATTCTTGTAAATCTTGTTGGAATTAACCCACAATCTATGAGAATTCTTCTTTAATCTTGATCTCAAGATTGTTGACAAACCCACAAACACGCAATGACAATGAAAGAGATTGAGAAAGAACAGCAAGAAAGAAACGAAAGAAAAAATATTTCACTACTACAATTTTGATTTATGATAGCACAAAATTAATAGCATTTTTGTTAACAAATCGCTATTAAAAAAGACACACAAAGATATATAATAATATTTTATATTAAGTGCTATTATATATTGACACTACAATAGCGTTTTTTCTTGAAAATGCTATTATAAGATGTTTAAAAAAAAACAAAACGAAAAATTGTATCAGGAGGTGATGGGTTCGACTCCCTGTACCTCTGAAGTTTAAATCCCGAAAACAAAAATAAAAAAAATTTGATGGCTTTAATAGCGCTTTTCAATAAATGCTATTATACGATATCCTTTGTTAGAGTTTTTGAAAAGTGCTATCATAGAGGTTTCTTCTACCAAATTAAAAAGAACGCTCAAATAACTCATAACGCAAAGAAAAAAATCTCATCTAACTCCCATAAAAACCTAGATTAACATTAATCCATGAACTCTCAGTGAACCTCCAAGAGCACAGATTCATTATCGTGGAACTGACCTTATCCCTTATTATCTTCCATCATCTTCTTCTTCCACACAACTTATAAACCCTTCCTCTAGAAAGCTCACTTGAACCACCCTCAATTCTTAACCTTTTGGAATTAAAAGCCTTCTTCTCTCCGCGAAACCCAACCTCCATTCAAGAACCCAAAAACCCTAATACCACAACTGATTGAACTCATAACTCAAATCCTAAAATTCGATTGAAACCCTAAGAATTGATTGAACTGATAACTCATAACTCGATTGATTTGTTTCCATAAATCAATTGCAACCCTATAACCATATTCCCACATCGACAATACTTCATGTGTCCAAGACTTTAATCTTCATCTTCATTCCTCGAATTTGACATGGTCACTGATTTCGTCCGTACTATATTCCTCTCCACTTCTCTCCTCATGTAACTAGCTATGAATTAGATTACAGTCATTGTTTTCCTCGAAGTTCAAAATCCTTAGACAGGTAACTTCACATTCATTTCATTTATTTTATTTTTAGAATTAATATACCTTATTAATCCTATGAAGTTACACCTCACTATGTTTTTTGCATTATGGGGTAGTTGCCTTAACTCTTTTCTTTTAGTCAAACATCAGCATGATGAAAATATAAAATAATATTGCAAGTAAGGTTTTAAATAGCGGTTGCGGTGGTGTTGCAGTCGCATAAAGGCTTTCGCAATATCAGTACTGGTGAAAAGATATTGAGTGTGGTAATTGTAGTGTAAGTTAACCATAATCTATTTTTTTTCACAAAAATGACGAATAACGACATCGGTCGTTTTTGCAGTAACGTTTAAAACCTTGATTAAATGAACAACAATGAAAGAGTTCAATTTTGTTCAAACTGTAGGGTCTCATTAGTTTGTGGCCCCATAGGTTATTATATGAATATCACATTTCTGATTTAGATTTACACTTCAGAATGAGTAGTTCAGCCATTTGTTAAAAAAAATGAATGATTAGCCTTAAGTCTTCTGACCTCTAACTTGGAATCACCACTGCAGCCCAACTATTGAAGCAATAACTTTATGGAAAAATTTATGGACTGGCTCTGTTAACACTCAATGCTGGTGCGCACTCTAGGTGTTGTTGCGGGGTACCGACATCGCGTCATTTCATTGTCAGCCTGAGACCGTAAGTAGTTACGACATTTCATGATGTTTGAATTATTATATATATTATAGCTTTATATAAGGAGCATGTGTTTAAACTTGACAGGATTGGTTAAACTGAATGATAGGGGTAGATTGGACCATCTTTTAAGTAATCCTTAATGGAAAGGACGTGCAACCTAGAATGGAACTTGTTTACTTCTTTTCTCTTTGTTAGCTTATTTGTATTCCCTTTAATACTAGACCAATCATAAAGGTTTAATTGCCAGTATGATTGTTATGGATGATTGATATCATATGTATAATGTATGTGTGTTTTATTATGGAAAAAACACATTATATTTATCAATGGTAAATTTCAAAAAATCATATTAATGCCTTTCTATTATTTGAGTTCTTTTTATGGTAAGCTACTTTTTACGGTTCTGTTTTCATAGTTTCGAGTTAAATTTTTTGACATAATTTCGAGCCAGCTCTGGTTTTGCGGTTTCAGTATTGATTCTAAATACTAGCATACAATATTATAAAGCTAAGTAGATAAGTATTTAACTGTTAAAAATGCAGAAAAATACAACTTTTAGTCTTGCCCGCAAGGTGTTCGATAGAAGGCTTTAACCAATATCTCGCATCTTTTGTATTCAATTCAGTTCATGATGTTGAATTATTATTTTGTTGATGATTGTTGTTGTTGCAGGTTGTGGTTTATGAATTGGTATCGAATTTTTCTCGTTAACTGTTAACTGTTAAGCATGCATTATATGTTGTTTCTTACGACCAGGATGTGGATGGACTAGTATAAGAGGTTCAAGAGGCTAGAAGAATCAGATTGCTACATCAGCCAAGCAAGGTATACATTGTTTTTTTCTTTCTCGATAATTTTGCAGATAATTATACTTTTTATGAAAATGTTGTAACAATTTCAGGTTATGGCCATGGAATATGAGCTAGGACTCCTATGGCGTCTTGTTTGGAAAATGTTACAGTATCTAAGTTGCCTTCTAGTTTCTCTGGAGATCTCTGGTCGATGACTACCCTAGCATATCTCTTTCTGGCTGGACTTGTCTCTCCACCACCAGCAAACCCTCCAGAAATGGTGTTTAGTGTGTGCCGAGTTGCCTTTGTCTCGTGACCCTCTTCGGCATCTGAATTCTTCTTTCGGGATGACTTTTCTGGCCCCTGAGCATCTCGGAGAGGACTTCTCTTGTTATTTTGTGGTCGAAAATCCTTCATATATGCCAAGAGATGACCTCTCCGGATTAGAGCTTTAATTTATTTCTAGCTGTTGACAGTCCTCGGTGTGATGTCCCCGTACACGGTGGTAATTACACCAAGCCTCAGGTTGCCTTCCCATGATAGCGTTGGCTCTTTTGGGACGATGAGTCTCTGGTAACAGATTCATATGACCGACTTCTTTAAGGATATCTCCCCTGCTTGTATTTAATTGGGTGAGGTCTCTGTCCGGCACATATGAATGTCTGTATGGTCTGGGAGCATGTCGCTCGCGCGTAGCTCCCTAAGGATGCTCCTTCCTCCTATTTGACGCCTCTTTCTTGCTCTTTTTCTTTTCACTGTTGTCCTGAGCTTTTTTCTCTTGGTTACTTTCTTCTCCTTTAATTTAACAATCTGCCTGAGTAGTGATCTCGTCCATGTTGATAGCCGGCTTCTGAGCTAACGACTCATTAAATTGCCCGACTCGTAATCCTTGTTGAGATACTTTGAGGGTTTCCTCATTGAATCGAGCTAGCACTACGCCAAAAAGTGCTTTTAATAGCGCTTTTTTAAACCTTTGATAGCGCTTTAAAATGCTATAAAAGCCACAGCTATTATAGATTTGATACCTATAATAGCACTTTTAAAGCGCTATTAAAATGGGAGTTTTTAATAGCGCTTCACAATAAACGCTATCATATCAGTGTTCTACGCTACCATACACCTTGTTTGGAGAAGGATTTAATAGCGTTATTTCAAGAAGTGCAATTATAGTCCTAGTATTCAATAGCACTTTTTCTAAAAGCGCTATTATACACACGATCTTTAATAGCATTTTCTAAAAAAATGCTATTAATGTCATTTTATTTATTCTTTAAAAAAATGAAATTTTGTAACTCAATACTGCAGTAAAAAAATCATATATTCTTCTCAAATCCAAATATCAACAGTATTACACATAAGACATGCAATCAATTTTTATTCAAAATAATTACAATTAATATAAATTAATTACAAACGATAAAATTTTATATAATTGTTTGAAGTCAGATACTACAAAATGATGCTAAACTATTTTCTTCTTTTGTTGATAAAAATCAAATTCTAATACAACAATATATGTGGGTAATGATTCAGCTCCAACAGAATTGGTTGGAACAACTTTGGATTTCAATGTGATATTACATTCTTGAATGGAAGAAATAGTAGTTACCAAAATTGAATTGAGGCGACTAGTACAACTCTTTGGAAAGCTCTTATGCAGACCCTGCAATGCAAAGTTACATTTAGTAATTTACAACTCCTTGGTTTGAAAACTAAGCTCATTGGTTAAACAAATTTTACTATATAAATCTATTATCATATGGGCAAAAGATAGCAACAAGAAATTTTCAAATGAGAAATTACCTGTAATATGACTACACTTCCAAACAAATTCCTTAAACTATGATGGTCAGCTACATCAACACTGCAATTCCAAACAAATATTTTGTCATAATATTAGAGCCATGGTATAGATCAAATCCATTGAATAATACATTAGAATTAAAAGTTCTCTAGTTAAAGTTTATGAGTCAAGAAATAATCCAGCATCATTAAAGCACTTTACTCTTGTGGTTCTTGGAAACAATTTCTAGAATTCATAACAATGTAGTATAGCTGATAAACCTCTAGCAAAACATCCAGATAGAAGATTCTAAAAAATAATAGAAAAACCGTGATGCATTTTCTTACTATAAATACAAATTTTGATAGTTCCACACCAGCCTTCTCCCTGTCACCAAAAAAATGTAATCCAGTTTTTATTACTCGTCTAATGTCCTGTTTTATATGAATTAGTTCAAAGTTCATGAATCTCGCAATAGATCACAATCACATACCTCTAGATATATCAACCAACTTTTTGATCCTGAACCGTATCCAGGTGGAAGTGGTAAGCTGGTAAAGATCCATCCATACAAACTACAAAATAGAATATAGTTGTGAATTGCAAATTAAGTTATTCTAAATAATAAAAGGGGTCATATCACCAATAAGTCAGCTATATAATGTTGGAAAGTTGATTTGTAATCTGGAAAATTTTGACTACATATCATCATATCACCAATAAGTCAGGTAGGAGACGACGAAGAAAACCATGCGCATGATGAAGTGGAGAACCTCACTTTTCTTCTCTTTCCCTTTGGAACATTAACCGAATATACACAAATACAAAACTTGGTTTAAGCTCTTTCAAATCGAGCGAGTCCCGCAGTTGATGCACTATAATCAATCAATCCGACACCTTTTTTGTTCTTCGAGTTCAAGCTATGGCAGAATCATCATCTTCCACCACTGTTAGTTTTATAGATAATTTATGGAAATACATTTTAGCTATTTCCAGAATCATGCTTACCATCGTTACTTATGGTGTCTTACAGAAAAAGATCATGAAAATACCACAGGGAGCAGAAAAGGAGTATTTAAAGTATTCACTCTTTCTTGTTTTCTGCAACCGGATCACGACGTCTGTTGTTGCTGCTGGTTCTTTGCAGGCAGATAAAAAAGCATTGGACCGAATGGCTCCCATTTATAAGTATAACCTTGTATCATTATCAAACATACTAACCACAACTTGTCAGTATGAGGCCCTCAAATATGTTAGTTTTCCTGTTCAGACTTTTGCGAAGTGTGCAAAAATGATACCAGTTATGGTATAAGGTACAATTATGATGCAAAAAAGGTATAAGGGACCTGACTATTTATTGTCTTTTTAAGTTACCCTTGGCAGGAACAGACCCGAGTCCACACAGCAGAGGAATGGAAAATACAATTTGAGGCGTTCTTCTAATTGGTGGCTATCTTGGGTTTGATGGCTTTACAAGTACATTCCAAGATAAGATGTTTAGAGGCTATGACATGGCGATAGATAATCTGATATTTTATACATCATCGTCTTCTTGTATTCTTAGTCTGACAGGTCTTGTTGTGCAAGGACAAACGATACTAGCAGTAGAGTTTGTGTACCAGCATCATGATTGTTACTTTGAGATATCATTACTTTCGACTGTTGAAACATTTAGCCAATTCTTCATTTCCTACACAATTCACACTTTTGGTGCTATTAACAGTTGGTGAGCATTTTATTGTCATGTGTGTGGTTTTCCCATCCTCTTAGATGGGAACAGTGGATTGAAGCCGTCATTGTCTTCGTCTCCCTTTATGCAAAAAGTTTATATAAGAAAGCACCTCAGAAGACAACATCCGCAGTAGAGCTTATACAAAACGAGGAATCAGATAATTTGAAGAACAACTCGTGACTGAGATAGAAGCTTGTCTAGTTTTGCAGAGAAAAATATATTCTCCTAGACACAAGCAATGACTCTCAAGACACTCCTAAGAAGCTTGTACAACTCTGATTCAATCCATTTACACCGAATGACAAAACCAAAATCAACCTGTCACGTCCACCCAGAACTATAACAGTAACACAATGTCACGATATCTTGTCTGACATTACACCCTCACCAGAGGCATTCTATCACAAACTGCTTCAAACCACAAACAATCTTGATAAACAACTGCACTACTGCAGCAATAGATCCTAAACAGAAGTCCAACTTCCCCTGCCAAAGATAACCAGTGCTCCTTTGCAAGAAGAACACTTTAAAGTAAATAGAAAACATAAGACTCATCTTCATGTCTTCAAGAGCTCACTCCTTGTTCAACACACCTACTGAACGCATTCACTCACTGCTTGATCCATAAGCAATCTATGTACCACAATAGTACACCCATCAGACAGAAGTTCCCCCTATCTTTCATAAATAATGCTCCTTCCAACAAGAAACACCCAAATTCACCACATGTTATCACATGACCAACTTCATCCTCAAATAGTGAGAAAGTACCAGGATTACCATCCTTGTACCATAACCAACAAACTCTTGGATTGATACCAAAATCACCATTGATCCCTCTCATCTTGAACCCATCCATACCCTGTACAAATCCACTTTGAATTTTACAGCCATAAATATCCTTATTCCATGAGAATAAATCCAATTGAACCTGGAATGCTCACGTTCCACAAAGAGACATACAAAATCTCTTAGTTTGTTAGCTCGCCCAGATGTCATTCACTCTTGAAAAACATCAAATACATGCTCCAGAAATCCTCAGCTTACTTGCTTCACAAACACCAAACTGATCCACTTATTTTTAGAGATACTTGCAGTAGAAGAAACCACCTCTCCATAAGCATTCTGACCTCAACAAGAGTCAGATTACCAGATAGACACCCGATGATCCAAGACAGTGTTCACCTCATCATTCTCATGTATGATAAATTAGAACACTTCTTAGTCAACTGGTGAATATCATCTTCCACAATCTGAATTCCAATTTCAGACAACATGATGATGTTCTAACATCAGTTAGGACATCCTTCTCATATCACAGATACCAAAAACTATGGTTCTTGATACAATTAACAATAGACTTATTATTGCATAGTAATCCAACTGAAGATCTTCAGAGAACACAACTCCTACCAGCTTGATCATCAAGAACTTTAGACAACTGTAGAGAGAAATAAACTCTCAAACTCCCACCAAAGCAAGCTCCTTAAGCGAAGATCCCTTCAATAATCAGCAAGCCAAGAGCAAAACCAGCTCCTCCTTTGGTCTTCAAACAACCACCCTTCTCCACAAAGGTAATTTGTTCCAAGGGCAAGATGAAACACACATCTTGGATTCAAGTGACTATGGTTAAACATAGCCAAGTGTCACACACCTTCCTCCAGATTTCTAAGAGACAAAATACTCTTGGTTCAACCAAGAATCCGGGTCTTTAGAAAACATCCTACTTTTTCCAAAGCAAGACATCTTAGATACACTAAGACTATGAAATGTAGCCTTTACTAGCTTATGCAATGCCTATACATTGCATAGGCTTTTTGGAGCATCCATTCCAATCACATCTGAGAAGATCATCTTCTCTCAAGATGATATACCTCCACTATAACCAGATCCTACAAAGGGAACAATCTGATGATAACCCTGATGTCAGAACATCTGATTTTGACATCAATGTCATGACTTCCAGCTGATGAGCTCAAGTCTGTCTAATACAGTCTTGATCAACTCCCCTTCAGACATACCATCTCGAGGATCCTCTCCATTTCTACAGAACAAGAGTTCCATGCTCTCATACACTTGATTAACATATCAAGATTGAGTAGAGAACCTCCATCCTATGTTAATGGTCCACAACTAATCTTAAGACCAGATACCTTGAAGAGCATCAGCTTTAAGAACTCATCCTCATAAGAACCAAACATGCCAAAGCCTGATTCTTTAGGAAATAATAGTCAAGAGCTACAAGAAATCCAACTTTCTTTAAGAAGAGAAATCTTCAAGATGCCAGAGATACTGTCCTGGACACTTATCCAGAACCTCCATGTTGAAATGGATCACATGCTCTCAACAGCTGCACTCCAATTCACCTAGATCAAAAATAAATTTATCCAAACAATATTCATCAAGATTAAGATGTCTTCATCTTCACTTCCATCAGCACCATATTCTAGATAAGTTTCTTTCCACGAAACTTCCTAGTCATATTATGTGCCTCTGTAGAACCAGCCAGAAGAAGGTTCCCAACACTTTATGTCAACACACAAAAGTTTGGTTCCCATAACATAAGCTACTCCCCTCCCCTGTCCTAAAGATTCACTCCTTAAATCAACAAGATTCTGCACAAACTCTGCTGATGGGATGTTTCAACATCTGGTTGAACATCAGATTCTTATCTAATGGAATCTTCATTGATGACATTGACTGCATCCAATTTTGAACACCACACACATGGATAATCAACTAAATACCTGTGGATTCCACAAATAGCAATTGATCTTAAATCCTTGATCAGAAGGCCATACATCCAAGAGATATCAACACTTTATGAATACCAATCAAGTATTCTTTAGTGTAGGTACCTTCCTTGCAAAAGCCGAATGTTGAGACATCAAGACTGACGTACACCCTTGACTCATGTTGACTTTGCTGGCACAATCCTATGCATCTTCCTTGTGAAGAACTACTTCAACTAATCTGAAGAAATACTACCTTGCACGACATGGAAGGTGAAAATAAATCACCCCTAAATTCTTCAGATTGATTATCCTCGGGACCATCCTTGATCCAGAAAAGCAACCAGAAGACTCCAGAATTCCATCTTTTCCAGAAACACAAAAAAAAAACAGTCCTCATGACAAGAGATGCCTTTATGAGTGGACTTGAGAGAATTCTCAAATGTCTTTGGCAACTTTATCATGACAAGGGTATTTACCAGTTTCATAAACCAAGAAATTGATAACCTAGACCACTCCTCTTCTGACTTCAAAATACCTAAAGAAACCAACCTTCCAAGTACCAAGACATCAAAAGAAAACAACAACAAACAACTCTCTCCATTCCATTACTCTCTGCTGGAACGACTAGAACTTCAATATATGCTGACACCTTCATGAACAGAGTCTTCAATCTAGCTTTACCAAAGTCCTTTCATCATAAACATATGCATTGGAACAACAACACATCTTTCACAGAAGTAAAAGACAACCAATCAATAGCTGTCATCCTTAATCTAATACCAATCATTCCAAATATCTAATGAATGGTCTGATCGCACAAACACACACCTTGCTTAATGAGCCAGAAAGTATCTCCCAATAACTCATCCAAAAATAGACAGGATGCCTGCTCTGATACCAATTGAAATTCTGGCATGCAGATCACAGATGTCCTAACAACATGTCAAGACATTGATCTCTGCATCACTTTAAAACAATGACAGAATAAACAAGCTGATACTCTGAATATCAGCAAAAGAGTCACAACATGCGTTTCAACATCTGTTACAACATGTTAATCAACAAGCACATACTGAACTGTAAATTTACAGAATGATAATTAACACAAGATATGTTAACCCAGTTCGGTGCAATTCACCTACATCTGGGGGCTACCAAGCAATGAAGAAGAATCCACTATCAGTAGTATAGTTTTATGTAAACAACCTCTTGTTTACAGTAAATAACCTCTGGTTTACCTATCACTACCCAATGAAATCTTTATCATTAAAAATTCGATTTAATTGATAAGAGAACCCCATCTCACTCCCTTTATCACCTCCTGTGATATCTAATAGTTACAATTGACAGCAACTACATCATCCTACTAAAAAGACCCCTCTTTCAATGTAAAGTTCAGCCAAGGTACGTTGACTAACAATCCTACTCGGATTCTATTGGATTTGCTTCATAGATTCATCCAAGAATAATGTACAATTCATTACCTCAAGGCTTTTGCATCTGTATAAACATCTATGTCTACCACAATGTATCCAACTGATACAAAGGGAGACTTACAACACAAGAAAGCCTACGACTCTCAAAACCTTAAGCCCTTATTTCCCTTTACAAAAGTGTTACAAGAGATTAGTAAAATCTGTGTCTACCCTAGGTCTTGGTCTTCCTTTATAACCTTCTGCTGTCTTGGGCTTCCAATCTTCTGTCCTTGATCCACTGCTGAACGCGCCTTGAATCTTGGAACAAAATTAAAATAACCTGCTGTGACAATCATGATGTCGAGTCTTCATGCTGGAACATCTCATCCGACATCTTTGTTTACTTGTAGAAGTCTTCATGTTAGATCTTGTTCTTCATCAAGTTTTACAAAAATTTAGTCAAACCTCAGGAGTTTTCACTATCGATTTTCGTGCGGATTTTAACTTTAGAAATTAAAATAAAATGAAATAACATTTAAAGACTTTATACATAAAAAATATGGAGATGAAAAACAAAAACACATCAATTTAAAAAGATCGAACGACTATTTAAGTCTAAAAATTAATTAATTATAACAAAAATTAATTTGAAAAAAATTAAATTAAATAATTGTTTTTGAAAAATAATGGTTAGTAAATTTGGTGAAAATAATATATAATTTGATGAAATATTTATTTTAAATGAAAAAAATAGTTAACAACAAAATAAAGAAAAAAAAAATAGTCTGTTAAGATATATACAATAGATTTATTAAAAACAAATATGCACGATATTATCCGTGATTTGTGCATGAGAGGTTAAATTCACTTTTTAAATATGAATAATATCCGCTAATTTTTAAATCGATAGACATTGCTGCTGAAACCCTAGTGAATTTCAATGGCTCCGGAAGCAACAACAACAAGGGGAAGAAGGAATAGAGTTTCACCTTCCACACCAGAGACCATCGACCTCAACTCTTTCCGCTCATACGGCAAGCGAACCATCTCCGTCGTCATCAACCTTTCCGATGATGAAGACGACGACATTAAGATCCTCAAATTCACTCCTAAGAACATTCCTCTAACAAAAAGTAAGAGAAATTTCGAAAGAGGAGAGTCTTCTAATTCAAGTAACATTCCATTTGTTTGCGAAATTTGCACGGAAACTAAAACAATGAAGGAAGCTTTCTACATCAGTGGCGGCTGCTCTCATGCTTATTGCTCTGATTGCGTTGCAAATTACATAAATTTCAAGCTTGAAGATAACATTGTCAACATCTCATGTCCAGTTCCCGAATGCAAAGCTTCATTAGAAGCACAGTTTTGCCGGAATATTCTTCCAGCCGAGGTTTTTGAAAAGTGGCGTAAAGCATTGTGCGAGGCTCTGATCAATGTTTCGCAGAAATTCTATTGTCCGTTTCCAGATTGTTCTGCTCTTTTGATCAATGACAAAACCAAGGCGGTTAGAAATTCAGAATGCCCTAACTGTAATAGAAGGTTCTGTGCACAATGTAAGGTTCCTTGGCATGATGGGATCAAATGCAGAAAGTTCCAGAAGCTGAAAGCGGGCGAGAGGGAGAAAGAAGATATTATGTTGATGCGCATGACACAAAAAAAGCACCGGAAGCGATGCCCTAATTGCAAATTTTATGTTGCCAGAACAGCGGGCTGCAACTTCATGCTTTGCAGGTTTTGTTTTTTAAAAATATGATCTCTTGCTTTATGATTTCGTCTTACAATCAGATCAAAATATAAATAACAACTAGCTTTCAACTTTTGATTGCTGGTGTAAGTGTAGGTTTTGTTACAAGTGTGGAGGTACCTACACTGCTGATGGCGGGCACAAATGTTCGAAACTCGTCAATAGGAATCTCATCTATCCGGGTCAACAAAAACAAACTCTCTCTAGAATCTTTCCAGGTAGAGTTTAGACTGGTGGAACAAACTCTTCATCAATTTGATAGATTAATGAGTATAACCAAAGGGAAAACAAAAGAGTTTTATTTTTTTTTATTTTTTTAGCTATCTTTATTTTTGATAGAATGTGTGAATTTTGAAATTAGTTGAAAATTTTATGTGTCTTCTATTGACAGCCCGTCAGTATTTATATTGACCGAGTTTTCTGCTTAGTAAATTTGGTAATGCAAGTTTTGAGTTTTCTTTGAGGTCTATTTTTTTGCCAACAAAGTATGTTTATGCATGTTGGCATGTGTGGAGTAGTTTGGTGATTTGGAAATCGGATACATAAATTGTTGTGGTTAGTTTGGTGGTATTTATTTGATAAATGGTATCATGAACTAGAGCGACAAATAAGCTCTAAACTCATTGGTCTCATTTATCAAACTTTCTACTATTTCCTTTTAATTAACCCGTTACAAATAAGCTCTAAATTCATTGGTCTCATTTATCAAACTTTCTACTATTTTCTTTTAACTAACCCATTTTATTAAGAGATTTTTTTTGGACCTATGCCTATTTTTTTTATAGGTTTAGATGAAATTAAGGACATCCAACAATATTGTGCAGGCTTACTTGTTTAGTATATAAGACTTAAGAAATCATTGTGCAACACTCTGATATATTTTCATAGTTTTCAAACTGTCTATGGACAAATTTAAGTTAATAGATTGAGGAACTTGCTTCAGAACTTGAACTTGGTCCATCTATCCTTGTTCTTGCCGGAATCACTTCAATATCGCCATGATTTAGTCATATATGCTAAGAACTTCGGCTTAAATTCCTAACCTTATAAGGGTTAGGGGCCTTGGTTTTGGGGTATTGTGTTCTGGATTAGGGTGGATATTTTTAAGTGATTTGCTTTTGCTGCTGAACGATTTTCTGGGTTTCTTTCGCTTTTGCTGAGGATCGTATTTCTGGGTTTCCTGGTGTGAGTGTGCTTAGGTTTCTCGCATATAGTTGGGAATCGGGGGTGGACAGAAGTGAGGAAGAAGGAAGGAAGGAGTGGAATACTGAGATGGGATACGTACTCGAAGGATAAAGGGCATATGGAAGTGGAAGCGGAGAGGATTTCAACTGTGTTTTTTTCGGAAATACCGGATTATACTAAAGCTAAGGATATCTTTGTGCTCTTTGGGTGAGAAGGTGAGGTGATTGAGGTGGTAGTTCCACCCAAGAGGAACAAATTGGGCAAACGATTTGGTTTTGCGAGGTTCCGAGACGTCGAAGACGCTAGGTTCTTAGCGGTTAAACTGGATAACATTATGATAGAGGGGAGGAAGATTCACGCGAATCTTCTGAGGTTTGAGAGGGGTAGTTTGAATATGAAGAGGAAATTGCAGGATGTGCAGTCGGTTCGAGGTAGGCAACCTTTCAAGGGCGAAAACTTCAGAAGATTTGGGGGAGGGTCATTTGTTGGCAACAAATCCTATGCTACTGTGGTTTCAAATGATGGGCAGCGTCAACAACTTAAGGAATAGATCTCTCTGAATTTTAAATCAAAACCTGAAAAGTTGAAGAGACTACAGAAGGCATATGTCGGTAAGGTGACAACCCCAGGTGCTACTTATAATTTGCAGTCCTACTTTGAAATCGAAGGAATTATCTCGATTAATCTAACACCTTTAGGAGGCTATTTATGTCTTTTAGAGGAAGTTAAGGAGGGGTTTATTCTAGACCTTGTTCAAAATGGTAGGAATTGGTGGCAACAGTGGTTTACCGAAATTAAGCCTTGGAAGGAGGATGTGGTCGATGCGGATAGAGTTATGTGGATAAGGGTGTATGGAGTGCCTTGTCACGCATGGGATATGGAGTTTTTCATTGCCTTGGCCAATTCCTTAGGAACTTTCGTTTGTGCAGATGAAAATACGATGAAGCGAGGGTGTTGTGATGTTGGTAGGATAATGGTTAAGATGCCAATGGATAGGAATTTGTGTGAAAGTTTACAGGTGATAATAGATGACACACCTTTCACTTTGGTGTTGAAAGAAGACATTTATGGCCCGGTGAGGATTTTAAAGGAATCCAACGTTTCGAAACTCGATTCTTCTGAAAGTGAGACTGAAGCGAGTTTGTGTGAATCTGAGGATAATTATAAGGAGACAGAGGATAGGGATTCTATTGAGGAATTCAGTCCTGATGTGGAGGCAGTGGTTGAAGGGAATAGAGTGTAGCAGGCTTCTCATTGTTCTGGCGGGGAGGCGGAGAATGAGTCGAATAGAGTGTGCCATATCCTTCAGGAAGCTGATAATTGCCCAACTGGTTCGGAAGAAGTGGCGTCCCCAGTCGAGAATCAGAACAAGGGCGCTTTCGAAACTGCTCTGGATTTATTAAAAACGGTCTCAGTACCTGATTGCAGACGGATAGAGAATGAGGTAGATTGCAAGTCGGTGTCGAAGTCATCCGACAGCAAGGTTTGCTGTTCTTTGGAGCAAATGAGGCATAAATTAATTGGCCCGGATTCTTTAATAGGGGTTAATAGGAGGAAGCCGAAAAGATTGAAATTCAAATACTTTATGGAAGATGGAGGTTATTCCAAAAGGAAGAAAGGCAGGTGTTTAAGTAAGAAAGGTTCGAAAGGTAGGAAGCAAATGGACCCGGTTTTGGCTAATTCAGTGAAGGAATTGACAGCGGCTGTTGCTGTCCAGAGTTCTTTTCCTGGAAGGTGCGTTGAGGGATCGATAAAATATGGGGTGCAATCGGAGGAAACGGACATTGAGAGAAATAATTTGAAGGCTTTGGAGAATATTAATAAGAATGTGGGGGAGAAACTTCGGAATGTAATTAATCGATTAGGGGTTAAAGCAAAAGATTCAAGAATTGATTATAGAAAGAGAATTCTTGAATTGGAGAAAGGGGATAAGGAAAGAATTCTAACTAGGAGGGAGATAGTAAAGATTCCAAGATGATTATAGGATCTTTGAACATAAGAGGGGGTGGATCTTTAGCTAAAAAGAGGGGAGTTAGCTATTTGATTAAAAAGGGGAAGGCGGATTTGTTTCTTTTACAAGAAACTAAATTATCTATTATCAAAGAGGGATCGGCGAAGAGCTTTCGGAGTAATGAAGACATTGGCTTTTCTTATTCGGCTTCGAGAGGAGCTTCGGGAGGGCTTATAATCTTGTGGAAAGAAAGGGAGTTGGAGGTTCTTAATAGTTTTAGGGGTGATGGATATTTGGGCATTAAGGTGAGGTGGCGTGGATATGTTTATTATATTGTTAATGTGCATTCATCTTGTGAGTTAGCCAAAAAGAAAATTCTTTGGAGTGATCTTTTAGCTCTTAAAGAAAAGAACATTGATGGTGAGTGGATCTTTTGTGGCGATTTCAATGCGGTGAAAGATAAGAGTGAAAGAAAAGGTAGGACGGGTTGGAGTAGAGGGTCCGAGATGAAAGAGTTCGGTTCCTTTATTGATGAGAGCCTTTTGATAGATGTTCCTTGCAAAGGAAAAAAATACAGTTGGTATAGTGGGGATGGCAAGGCAATGAGTATAATTGACCGTTTTCTAGTTTCGGAAGACATAATGCATAAATGGGGGATTGTTGGCCAATTGATTGGGTTGCGTGATATATCGGATCATTGTCCGATTTGGTTGGTGTTGGATAATTCTAATTAGGGGCCGAAACCGTTAAAGTTTAACAATGAATGGTTTTCGGATAAAGCTTTTGTCCCGTTTGTTGAGAAGGAATGGAAGAGAATGGAGGTGGTTGGTAGAAGCGATTTTGTGTTGAAGGAAAAGTTGAGATTGCTTAAAGTTAGTTCTAGAAGATGGAATATGGAGGTTTTCTGTAGGTTTGACTTAGAAGTGGAGGAAAGGGTGAAGGATATTAATGAGGCGGATGATCTTCTCTCTTATGTTGATGTTAATGGGGTGGATGGAATTGTAATGAATAGGAAAGAAACTTCTAGTCGTTTTTGGCTTAATTTGAATATTAAGGAGAATATGTTAATCCAAAAGGCTAGGTTGAAGTGGAGTAATGATGGGGATAATAATAGTAGTTTTTCATAGAGTGTGAAGGAAAGGAGGAGGCACAACCACATAGGGTCTATTAATTCGAGTAACGGCATATTGGATTTCGTTAGTTCTGTGAAGGCGGAGGTGTGGGAGCACTTTTCTAGAAAATTTATTGAGGAGGATTCCGAGAAACCTTTTTTAGAAGGATTGTTTTTTAAAAGCATTAGTAGGGAGGAGCGAGAGTCTCTTGAAGCTTTGTTCTCGGAGGAGGAGATTAGGGAGGCGGTGTGGAGTTGTGATGGTTCGAAGAGTCCAGGCCCCGATGGTTATTCTCTTCTCTTCATTCGTAAGTGTTGGTTCTTTTTGAAGGAAGATTTTGTGAAATTTTTCAATGGTTTTCATTCGGGAATAGTCTTGTCCAAAGGTATCACTTCTTCTTTTTTTACTCTTGTTCCGAAAAACACAAATCCCTTGGGGCTAGGTGACTATAGACCGATATGTTTGGTGGGTTGTCTTTACAAAGTCTTATCTAAACTCTTAGCGGGTAGATTGAAAATTGTGTTAGACTCTTTGATTTCGCCTTATCAAATCGCTTTTATTCCCGGTAAACAACTTCTTGATGGGATTATGGTAGCAAACGAGTTGGTTGATTTTTACAAAAAGGAAGGAAAGAGGTGCATTCTTTTCAAAGTGGATTTTGAAAAAGCTTAAGATAAGGTAAGTTGGAACTTTCTAAGAATGTTGATGCGCAGTATGGGTTTTGGTGGCAAATGGATGAATTGGATGGAATTGTTGATTTTTAATAATAATATGTCGGTCCTAGTGAACGGGAGTCCGACAAAGAAGTTTAAAGTGGAGCGTGGTTTAAGGCAAGGGGATCCTTTATCACCTTTTCTTTTCGTCATTGTGGCGGAGGGTCTTTCGAGATTGGTTAATAAGGCGGTGGAAATTGGTGTTTACGAAGGAGCTTTTTTCAATAGGGATTGCTCGGTGGAGATTCTTCAATTTGCGAACGATACTTTATTGGTGGGAGAGAGTAATTGGAATCAAGTGTGGGCGTTTAAGGCGGTGCTTAGGAGTCTTGAGTTGGTTTCGGGATTGGGAATAAATTTCCATAAGAGCAAGCTCATTGGAATCAATTCTAATAGCCAGTGGATTCTTGGAAGCCGCTGCCTCTTTTCTCGCTTGTAGGTTGGAAGATAACAAATTTAATTTTCTTGGGATCCCTATTAGAGTTAATCCGAGAAGGATTTCAACTTGGACTCCTTTGGTGGACAAGATCAAGAATCTTCTCTCAAGTTGGAAGTGTCGTTTTCTTAGCCTTGCGGGTAGAATCACCCTTCTCAAATCCGTTATTAGTGCTTTACCTATCTTTTGGTTATCCTTTTACAAGATGCCGGTAAAGGTACCAAAAGACATTACTTGCTTGCAAATCAATTTCTTGTGGGGTGGTTTGGAGGATAATCGGAGGAAATTCCAAATGTGGTATAATTATGTTTTATTTGTTATATGAAATTCTTTTGGGTAAATGTGATATGATATGCTTATTCTACTGTGGTTTATCATAATTGTGAGTGAATATGCATGTTAAAAAAAGAAGTGAAATAGGTAGAGTGAAAATTCACTACCATAAAACAATATTAGAACCTAGTAATGGCTAGGAAATTGTTGAACAATATAACGACGACGCTCGTGCAAGAGAGGCCAAGGCGTGCGTCTATTACCGAATGTTATAGAAAGAGTTACACTAGTATGGATCATGTTAATTGTGTTGAGTGTAGAAAGACAAAAGAGATCTTAAGGCTAATATGGCCGGGTGATTGTTGAATACAATCTCGTTGGTATATAATCACGTAATCGTAACCATCGCCCTTGAGAGGCATTCATGAGTCTCGAACTCCTCTGAATGCAGGCATTACTACTTGGCAGGTTTAATTCCCAATGTTATAGTACGATGGAACCTACAAGTAGAGACTTGTGATGGCATGAGAGGTCGTGAGAAGTGATGAATTAAGGTGATAATGCGTCCCTTAATTCCGAATCCATTCGTATGCCAAGTAATTACAAGGATCTATGGCTCGGGTCGTCTTCTAGACGTAGAAGCGGACGGGAAGAAGGGATGCCTTGGTAAGGTTAACGATTAGTGATAGATTGTGAGTTGGCAAGACTCAAGAACATGGATCCATATAGTATGTGTGAGTACTCAAAGTCATTCCCTTTCCCTTTTGACTTGAGTTAGGTGTGATAGAACCTTGTAAAGCCGAGGGGACGTATAAGATAGGGAACTCGCTGAGATTGATGTATCTCACCCCATGTTGTTGTTTACATCACAGGTACTGCAGGTTCGGCGAAGGGTAAGGACAAAGTTGTTTGACTTTTCCTTACGGATTGTAGCTTTTGTGTGGCAAGGCTTCCGTTGTGGAGTTTATTTTGAGATCATTGTTGATCTAGTTCTTAGTTTTTATCATTTTGAACATCTTGTATATATAATGCCATAGTTTTTTTATTAGGTATTTTGGGCATGTATATGTATAATGTGTTAACTAGGAACTTATTGTATTTCAGTACCAAAGTGTTAATTCATGTATTGTATTATATATGGGTGTTACACCGTCCAAATTACAAACTACTATGAAAGAGGACACGGTGGTCGGAGCGATGGGAATCACCACTGCGTTCAAAATTAGAAAATAAATAAATAAATTTATGTAAAATAAAATAAAATTTGAAAGAATTAAAGTGAGTCAATTATTTTATAACTATATTTAAAAAATGGGTGTTCAAAAATATGGTTAACTAAATTGTATACTAGAATAAAATTGCATTGCACTATAAAAAAACTGAATCATATTTAAATGGTTAATGAAATGAACCATTTATTTAAAACAATTCAAATTCAATTTAGAACCGGTTCAGAACCAATTTTCTTTTATAAACTGGTTTACTTATATAAATTAATTAGTTTTTAATAAAAGGAATAAAATTTTTACTGAAAGTAAAAAAAAAATAATAAAAATTTAAAAAAAAATTCAAAAATTAAAAAAAATATTTCTAGAAAAATATTTTTTTTCATGAAAATAATTATTTTCAAGGTAAAAAAAAAACTAATATCAATTTTGTCAGAAAAATCATATTTTTTCGAAAATACAAAACATGGATTTTTTTGGAAGTACCATAAATCGATTTTTTTTTCAAAAATACGAAAAAAAATCTAGTTTTTTCAAAAATACAAAATATCGAGTATTTTTGGAAATATGAAAAAGTCGAGTTTTTTTTGGAAATATGAAAAAGTCAAGATTTTTCGGAAATATGAAAAACTCGATTTTTTTCTAAAATATGAAAAAGTCGAGTTTTTTCAGAAATTTGAAAAAGTCGAGTTTTTCGAAAACATGAAAAAGTCAAGTTTTTTCGGAAATATTAAAAAGTCGGGTTTTTTCAAAAATATGGAAAAGTCTAATTTTCTTCGGAAATTTAAAAAAATCGAGTTTTTTTCGAAAATATAAAAAAGTCGAGTTTTTTGATAAATATGAAACATATGAGTTTTTCCGGAAATATGAAAGGATCAAGTTTTTCGAAAATATGAAAAAGTCGAGTTTTTTCGGAAATATGAAAAAATAGTTTTTTTTTTCAGAAATATGAAAAAGTCGAGATTTTTAGGGAATATGAAATAGTCGAGATTTTTCAGAAATATGAAAAAGTCGGGGTTTTTCAGAAATATAAAAAAAACGAGTTTTCAAAAATAAGAAAAAGTCGATTTTTTCCAGAAATATGAAAAAATCAAGTTTTTTTGGAAATATGAAAAAGTCGTGTTTTTTCGGAAATATGAAAAAATCGAGTTTTTTCAAAATATGAAAAAGTCGAGATTTTTCATAAATATGAAAAACTCGAGTTTTTTTCTGAAATATGAAAAAGTCGAGTTTTTACAGAAATATGAAAAAGTATAGTTTTTCCGGAAATATGAAAAAGTCGATTTTTTTCATAAATATTAAAAAGTCGAGTTTTTTTGAAAATATGAAAATTTCGAGTTTTTTCAAAAAATGAAAATGTCGAGTTTTTTCATAATAGAAGTTTAACTCTACAAAATTTTTAAACTTTTGTAAATTTTAAAAAATATATTTAGTATATATGTGAATTTAAAATGAGTTTCTTAAATGTAAAATGAACCATGATCACATGATTTTAATTGATTAAAATAAATTAGATATTGTGTTGATAGTAATCCGTTAGTTAAAAAATTTGATTATTAAAAAATTTGATATCAATATATATTCTACAATTTATTCAAAATTGAATTTTATAGTGAATTAATATAAAACAACAGAAAAAAAAATTTAAAAGATGGACATTAAAATGAACACTTTACATCTAATATATCACAGATATGTTCACATCTACAAATGAACCGTCTACAGTTGATATCTCATAGATACATTCACATCTACCCGTAAAATATTTATAACTTATAAAAATATTTATAATTTATTACCGTTTATAAAAATATTTATAGTTTATTTTATGTTTGTACGTGTAAATTTATTTCAGATTGTATAAATTTTATATATATACACATATAAATTTAAAATGAGTTAGTTATATGCAAAATAGACAGTGATCATCTATATTAAATAATTATATATAAATAAAACAAAATTGTAAAATAGAGATAAAAAAATAAAATTTTGATATTTGAAAATAAGTATTTTGTTTCACAAATAAAGGTAAATGTTGATTAAATATTAAAATAAAAAGTATTATGGTGATAATGACCTGTAAGATAGAAAATGAATTGTATATAATATTATTCAATTTGATATAATAAATTATTAATTTCATGGAAATAAGAAAATACATGATATTAGGAATTTATTATTGCTGCAGCGATGAAGTGTGATGTTCAAGTCACTTATTGTGTATTGAATGATATTACTATATATTTTTTAATACTATATTTTTGAAGTGATATTTCGCAACGTAGCGTGTGAATACAGACGATACCCTGCGATAGCACGGATATTATTTGAATTGGAAACATAATTTTATTCAGAGTTGTAGTTTTAGAATTTACTCATCTGAATTTAACTGGGTTTTGGTAATTACTAGAATTGCAGGCATAATCTACGGGTAGATGTGAACGTATCTATGAGATACCGATTGTAGACCGATCATTTTAATGTTTATCTATTACATCTATGAGATACCTGTTGTAGACTGATCATTTGAATTAAGTTTGATATATTTACTCATGCTATTGTAGGAATGAAAAAATCTATCAGGATTTGTTGACATTTTTGTATTAGTATTTAATTGAAATGCACTTTAAAAGGATTTTACACTGACAGTTAATCAAAATCTTTAGATGTTAGAAGAAATTTGACTTTTATTTTAATCATTAATAAAATAGTACTAATGGATGATGGTGATGAACTGACAGTGTTTTTTACACTGACAGTGAATACAGTGAATAGTAATTAATCTCTTTTGTATTATATAAAATACACGCTATTATTTTACAATAATAATGTGATAATGGTACATGTCAATTATATTAAGAAAAAAAAGTTAATTTACGAGAAAAAATAGCAAATATATTAAAATTAAAATTAAAATTAAGTTTAAATCATCTTTTGGTCTCTTTAAGAAAAATTTGTCAAAAAAAAAAAACCTGTTTGAAATTGTGGCATGCAGACCACAGATGTCCTAACAACATATCAAGACATTGATCTTTGCATCAATTTAAAACAAGGACAGAATAAACAAGCCGATACTCTGAATATCAACAAAAGAGTCACAACAGATGTTTCACCTCCTGTGATATCTAAAAGTTACAATCAACAGCAACTGCATCATCTACTTGAAATACCCCTCTTTCAATGTAAAGTTCAACCAAACTACCTTAACTAACAATCCTACTCGAATTCTATTGGATTTGCTTCAAAGCTTCATCCAAGAACAATATATAATTCATTACCTCAAGGCTTCTGAATCTGTATAAACATTTATGTCTACCACAATTTATCCAACTGATACAAAGGGAGACTTACAACACAAGAAAGCCTACGACTCTCAAAACCCTAAACCCTTATTTCCCTTTACAAAAGTGTTACAAGAGATTAGTAAAATATGTGTCTACCCTAGGTCTTGGTCTTCCTTTACACTACTAGAAACTTCACCTTTAGTGATCGATTTAGTGACCGAAAAAGATTAAAAATCAGTCACTACATAGTTTAGCGACCAATAAAGCGACCGATTTTGAGACCACTTTGACAACTGAAATTGTAATCGATTTTGGTGACTAATATTGTGACCGAAATTATATATGTTTAGTGACATATTTAAATAGTTTTTCATTATTTTTTCTTTAAAAATTGGTATTTAAAAAATTAATTTAATATTCTTTCAGTCACTAAATCGATCTCTATTATTTTATTTTTTAAAATAAGTATCTTTTAAATGATAAAACAATTTTTTTTATATCTCTGAAATAAATTTGGCATAATTGAAAACAATTAAGTATATTACACATTAAAATTACACATTTTATTGTATTTAACAAAATAACAATATAATAAATATTTTTAAATATTCATAAAATATATAACAATAAAACACATTTTAAAATCTTACGAAATACTCGTCAAAAAATTTAACAAAAGAATATAAATAAAGGATATTTCAAAGTATTCAACAAATAGTACAAATAATTATTGTATTTCAAACTATTTCTTAATACACAGTATGAGTCCAACATGCATAAGACATGTGCTATGATAAGTTTTTAAATGATAAAATAGAAGCAACATGATAATGATAATAGTGTCTAACTAGACAACTCTATAGCATTAACCAAATCGTTACTGTTTAACCTGTAGCCTTTCCTAAATAAAGAACCTTTGTATCAATCAATAATCAATTTATTTATTTCTTGAAGATATATAAATTGTGAAAGAGAAAGGTATATTATCTTCAAGATTACAACTTCTAGTTACAAGTGTTGGATATCATCTTCAAGATTTGCAATAAAAGTTTTTCTCAAGAAGACTATGTAGACTCATTATCACCCTTTTCATATGAGAATTTCTTATCACACCACTCTTGTTTCTTAGGCACCATCTGAATTTCCGATTTTGCCCCCTGATTTCGGATGTACATATCCGGACGCACCGATTTTTTTAAAATTTTCAATTTTTATTGGATGTGCACATCCGGAAGATATTCGTATTTCTTTCTTTAACTTCCGTAGAGGTGCTTGATATTTGCCGCTTCTTTCGCAACTCAAAATTACAAAAGCTTTTCTTCTATCCGACCCATTATCCGATCTTCCGATATTTACACCGAAGCAAAGCTCAATAGTCGTCCTACGAATGTATGTGATCATGCTTTCACGATCATCAAAGTCTTGCTTGTTGTTAAAGTCACCGCCGACATCGACCGACTTTACGAGCATACCTTCATCTTTCGGGGAAATCGACGCAACTAATTCTTTTGCCATGTTATCGGAATGCACCATATCTATTTATAAACAATAATAGAACAATTAATATGTATAAATAAGATATATTCAAAAATGCTGAAAACTTAAATTAATTAGCTTCAGGCATTTTTCCGGATGTGCACATCCGGAAATGTTCATGCTCAATTCTTTCCGGATGTGCACATCCGGAAGCAACGTAACTTGTTTTCCAAAAAATGTAGATTGATAATGTGAGCAATGTAGTGGATGAAGTTGAATGTTTACCTGGAATTCAGTCTTTCCTTGCTCCCTTTGATTTGTTGCACCAAAAACTTGAACTTTTTGAGCGAGAAATGGGATTGATAAAGTAGGGTTTTTTGAGTTGGTGAGAGTGAGTGTAGTAGGAGAAATGTTGAGAACGGGAAGGGGAAGTGATCATGCAGCTTCAAATATATCACATTTTTCCGTCCGGATATACAGATCCGGAGGTCTTCCGGATATGCACATCCGGAACAACTTTTTATTTTTTTAAGGATACGGTGCGTCCGGATGTGCACATCCGGAATTAGGGGACAAAAAAATAATTTTATGTAGTACCTAAGAAACTTGGGTGGTGCATTAAAAAATGCTCTTTCATATTTCCATTCATGTCTTCTCCATTCTAGTAATTATTGAATCACAACCTACATTTAATAGAATGAAAAACCAATATATTGCACATTACAACATAAAGTAAACATAAATTATCAGAACAAAAGACCAATATTACTGACCACCCCTGTGGAATTCGCTTCACGTATAACTATTTGACATGCTTATCTCCAATTCTTCGGTTTCTAAGAAAAAAACAAACGAAAAATCAGAACGGTAATTTTACCTGTCACAAGAGTTAACATTCATTCATTTGCTCCTTTTTTTAATTTTTTGGTATCTTTCTCGGTGTGAGGATCCAAAGGCTCCTTGCCTTCAAGAACCTATTAGCAATTGAAAAATACAATCAATAGTACAAACTTGCACAAGGTACTTTTTTGCTAGAAAATTTTGAGAAGGGAAAAATAAACCCTTATTATTTACAACTAACCTCAACCATACATAAAATAAACGTACAAATGCTATCATATAAGCAAACAAAACTATCCTATCATGTGTGGAAATAGCTTACATTTTTGGTATAATTAATGCGCTGCACAGTAACATAAACTTCATTGAGGTTGCAAAAATAATTTTTATTAATATATTGAATCTGTTACCATATTACATATTGAATCAAGTGGAAGCCACCATCAACTTCAACATTGAGGTTGCAAAGAGAACCTATTGAAGGTACCTGATTCAATTTATCTTAAAGGAATATAAAAGTTAAGTTTAAATTCTTGTAAATCTTGTTGGAATTAACCCACAATCTATGAGAATTCTTCTTTAATCTTGATCTCAAGATTGTTGACAAACCCACAAACACGCAATGACAATGAAAGAGATTGAGAAAGAACAGCAAGAAAGAAACGAAAGAAGAAATATTTCACTACTACAATTTTGATTTATGATAGCACAAAATTAATAGCATTTTTGTTAACAAATCGCTATTAAAAAAGACACACAAAGATATATAATAATATTTTATATTAAGTGCTATTATATATTGACACTACAATAGCGTTTTTTCTTGAAAATGCTATTATAAGATGTTTAAAAAAAAACAAAACGAAAAATTGTATCAGGAGGTGATGGGTTCGACTCCCTGTACCTCTGAAGTTTAAATCCCGAAAACAAAAATAAAAAAAATTTGATGGCTTTAATAGCGCTTTTCAATAAATGCTATTATACGATATCCTTTGTTAGAGTTTTTGAAAAGTGCTATCATAGAGGTTTCTTCTACCAAATTAAAAAGAACGCTCAAATAACTCATAACGCAAAGAAAAAAATCTCATCTAACTCCCATAAAAACCTAGATTAACATTAATCCATGAACTCTCAGTGAACCTCCAAGAGCACAGATTCATTATCGTGGAACTGACCTTATCCCTTATTATCTTCCATCATCTTCTTCTTCCACACAACTTATAAACCCTTCCTCTAGAAAGCTCACTTGAACCACCCTCAATTCTTAACCTTTTGGAATTAAAAGCCTTCTTCTCTCCGCGAAACCCAACCTCCATTCAAGAACCTAAAAACCCTAATACCACAACTGATTGAACTCATAACTCAAATCCTAAAATTCGATTGAAACCCTAAGAATTGATTGAACTGATAACTCATAACTCGATTGATTTGTTTCCATAAATCAATTGCAACCCTATAACCATATTCCCACATCGACAATACTTCATGTGTCCAAGACTTTAATCTTCATCTTCATTCCTCGAATTTGACATGGTCACTGATTTCGTCCGTACTATATTCCTCTCCACTTCTCTCCTCATGTAACTAGCTATGAATTAGATTACAGTCATTGTTTTCCTCGAAGTTCAAAATCCTTAGACAGGTAACTTCACATTCATTTCATTTATTTTATTTTTAGAATTAATATACCTTATTAATCCTATGAAGTTACACCTCACTATGTTTTTTGCATTATGGGGTAGTTGCCTTAACTCTTTTCTTTTAGTCAAACATCAGCATGATGAAAATATAAAATAATATTGCAAGTAAGGTTTTAAATAGCGATTGCGGTGGTGTTGCAGTCGCATAAAGGCTTTCGCAATATCAGTACTGGTGAAAAGATATTGAGTGTGGTAATTGTAGTGTAAGTTAACCATAATCTATTTTTTTTCACAAAAATGACGAATAACGACATCGGTTGTTTTTGCAGTAACGTTTAAAACCTTGATTAAATGAACAACAATGAAAGAGTTCAATTTTGTTCAAACTGTAGGGTCTCATTAGTTTGTGGCCCTATAGGTTATTATATGAATATCACATTTCTGATTTAGATTTACACTTCAGAATGAGTAGTTCAGCCATTTGTTAAAAAAAATGAATGATTAGCCTTAAGTCTTCTGACCTCTAACTTGGAATCACCACTGCAGCCCAACTATTGAAGCAATAACTTTATGGAAAAATTTATGGACTGGCTCTGTTAACACTCAATGCTGGTGCGCACTCTAGGTGTTGTTGCGGGGTACCGACATCGCGTCATTTCATTGTCAGCCTGAGACCGTAAGTAGTTACTACATTTCATGATGTTTGAATTATTATATATATTATAGCTTTATATAAGGAGCATGTGTTTAAACATGACAGGATTGGTTAAACTGAATGATAGGGGTAGATTGGACCATCTTTTAAGTAATCCTTAATGGAAAGGACGTGCAACCTAGAATGGAACTTGTTTACTTCTTTTCTCTTTGTTAGCTTATTTGTATTCCCTTTAATACTAGACCAATCATAAAGGTTTAATTGCCAGTATGATTGTTATGGATGATTGATATCATATGTATAATGTATGTGTGTTTTATTATGGAAAAAACACATTATATTTATCAATGGTAAATTTCAAAAAATCATATTAATGCCTTTCTATTATTTGAGTTCTTTTTATGGTAAGCTACTTTTTACGGTTCTGTTTTCATAGTTTCGAGTTAAATTTTTTGACATAATTTCGAGTCAGCTCTGGTTTTGCGGTTTCAGTATTGATTCTAAATACTAGCATACAATATTATAAAGCTAAGTAGATAAGTATTTAACTGTTAAAAATGCAGAAAAATACAACTTTTAGTCTTGCCCGCAAGGTGTTCGATAGAAGGCTTTAACCAATATCTCGCATCTTTTGTATTCAATTCAGTTCATGATGTTGAATTATTATTTTGTTGATGATTGTTGTTGTTGCAGGTTGTGGTTTATGAATTGGTATCGAATTTTTCTCGTTAACTGTTAACTGTTAAGCATGCATTATATGTTGTTTCTTACGACCAGGATGTGGATGGACTAGTATAAGAGATTCAAGAGGCTAGAAGAATCAGATTGCTACATCAGCCAAGCAAGGTATACATTGTTTTTTTCTTTCTCGATAATTTTGCAGATAATTATACTTTTTATGAAAATGTTGTAACAATTTCAGGTTATGGCCATGGAATATGAGCTAGGACTCCTATGGCGTCTTGTTTGGAAAATGTTACAGTATCTAAGTTGCCTTCTAGTTTCTCTGGAGATCTCTGGTCGATGACTACCCTAGCATATCTCTTTCTGGCTGGACTTGTCTCTCCACCACCAGCAAACCCTCCAGAAATGGTGTTTAGTGTGTGCCGAGTTGCCTTTGTCTCGTGACCCTCTTCGTCATCTGAATTCTTTTTCCGGGATGACTTTTCTGGCCCCTGATCATCTCGGAGAGGACTTCTCTTGTTATTTTGTGGTCGAAAATCCTTCATATATGCCAAGAGATGACCTCTCCGGATTAGAGCTTTAATTTATTTCTAGCTGTTGACAGTCCTCGGTGTGATGTCCCCGTACACGGTGGTAATTACACCAAGCCTCAGGTTGCCTTCCCATGATAGCGTTGGCTCTTTTGGGACGATGAGTCTCTTGTAACAGATTCATATGACCGACTTCTATAAGGATATCTCCCCTGCTTGTATTTAATTGGGTGAGGTCTCTGTCCGGCACATATGAATGTCTGTATGGTCTGGGAGCATGTCGCTCGCGCGTAGCTCCCTAAGGATGCTCCTTCCTCCTATTTGACGCCTCTTTCTTGCTCTTTTTCTTTTCACTGTTATCCTGAGCTTTTTTCTCTTGGTTACTTTCTTCTCCTTTAATTTAACACTCTGCCTGATTAGTGATCTCGTCCATGTTGATAGCCGGCTTCTGAGCTAACGACTCATTAAATTGCCCGACTCGTAATCCTTGTTGAGATACTTTGAGGGTTTCCTCATTGAATCGAGCTAGCACTACGCCAAAAAGTGCTTTTAATAGCGCTTTTTTAAACCTTTGATAGCGCTTTAAAATGCTATAAAAGCCACAGCTATTATAGATTTGATACCTATAATAGCACTTTTAAAGCGCTATTAAAATGGGAGTTTTTAATAGCGCTTCACAATAAACCCTATCATATCAGTGTTCTACGCTACCATACACCTTGTTTGGAGAAGGATTTAATAGCGTTATTTCAAGAAGTGCAATTATAGTCCTAGTATTCAATAGCACTTTTTCTAAAAGCGCTATTATACACACGATCTTTAATAGCATTTTCTAAAAAAATGCTATTAATGTCATTTTATTTATTCTTTAAAAAAATGAAATTTTGTAACTCAATACTGCAGTAAAAAAATCATATATTCTTCTCAAATCCAAATATCAACAGTATTACACATAAGACATGCAATCAATTTTTATTCAAAATAATTACAATTAATATAAATTAATTACAAACGATAAAATTTTATATAATTGTTTGAAGTCAGATACTACAAAATGATGCTAAACTATTTTCTTCTTTTGTTGATAAAAATCAAATTCTAATACAACAATATATGTGGGTAATGATTCAGCTCCAACAGAATTGGTTGGAACAACTTTGGATTTCAATGTGATATTACATTCTTGAATGGAAGAAATAGTAGTTACCAAAATTGAATTGAGGCGACTAGTACAACTCTTTGGAAAGCTCTTATGCAGACCCTGCAATGCAAAGTTACATTTAGTAATTTACAACTCCTTGGTTTGAAAACTAAGCTCATTGGTTAAACAAATTTTACTATATAAATCTATTATCATATGGGCAAAAGATAGCAACAAGAAATTTTCAAATGAGAAATTACCTGTAATATGACTACACTTCCAAACAAATTCCTTAAACTATGATGGTCAGCTACATCAACACTGCAATTCCAAACAAATATTTTGTCATAATATTAGACCCATGGTATAGATCAAATCCATTGAATAATATATTAGAATTAAAAGTTCTCTAGTTAAAGTTTATGAGTCAAGAAATAATCCAGCATCATTAAAGCACTTTACTCTTGTGGTTCTTGGAAACAATTTCTAGAATTCATAACAATGTAGTATAGCTGATAAACCTCTAGCAAAACATCCAGATAGAAGATTCTAAAAAATAATAGAAAAACCGTGATGCATTTTCTTACTATAAATACAAATTTTGATAGTTCCACACCAGCCTTCTCCCTGTCACCAAAAAAATGTAATCCAGTTTTTATTACTCGTCTAATGTCCTGTTTTATATGAATTAGTTCAAAGTTCATGAATCTCGCAATAGATCACAATCACATACCTCTAGATATATCAACCAACTTTTTGATCCTGAACCGTATCCAGGTGGAAGTGGTAAGCTGGTAAAGATCCATCCATACAAACTACAAAATAGAATATAGTTGTGAATTGCAAATTAAGTTATTCTAAATAATAAAAGGGGTCATATCACCAATAAGTCAGCTATATAATGTTGGAAAGTTGATTTGTAATCTGGAAAATTTTGACTACATATCATCATATCACCAATAAGTCAGGTAGGAGACGACGTAGAAAACCATGCGCATGATGAAGTGGAGAACCTCACTTTTCTTCTCTTTCCCTTTGGAACATTAACCGAATATACACAAATACAAAACTTGGTTTAAGCTCTTTCAAATCGAGCGAGTCCCGCAGTTGATGCACTATAATCAATCAATCCGACACCTTTTTTGTTCTTCGAGTTCAAGCTATGGCAGAATCATCATCTTCCACCACTGTTAGTTTTATAGATAATTTATGGAAATACATTTTAGCTATTTCCAGAATCATGCTTACCATCGTTACTTATGGTGTCTTACAGAAAAAGATCATGAAAATACCACAGGGAGCAGAAAAGGAGTATTTGAAGTATTCACTCTTTCTTGTTTTCTGCAACCGGATCACGACGTCTGCTGTTGCTGCTGGTTCTTTGCAGGCAGATAAAAAAGCATTGGACCGAATGGCTCCCATTTATAAGTATAACCTTGTATCATTATCAAACATACTAACCACAACTTGTCAGTATGAGGCCCTCAAATATGTTAGTTTTCCTGTTCAGACTTTTGCGAAGTGTGCAAAAATGATACCAGTTATGGTATAAGGTACAATTATGATGCAAAAAAGGTATAAGGGACCGGACTATTTATTGTCTTTTTAAGTTACCCTTGGCAGGAACAGACCCGAGTCCACACAGCAGAGGAATGGAAAATACAATTTGAGGCGTTCTTCTAATTGGTGGCTATCTTGGGTTTGATGGCTTTACAAGTACATTCCAAGATAAGATGTTTAGAGGCTATGACATGGCGATAGATAATCTGATATTTTATACATCATCGTCTTCTTGTATTCTTAGTCTGACAGGTCTTGTTGTGCAAGGACAAACGATACTAGCAGTAGAGTTTGTGTACCAGCATCATGATTGTTACTTTGAGATATCATTACTTTCGACTGTTGAAACATTTAGCCAATTCTTCATTTCCTACACAATTCACACTTTTGGTGCTCTTAACAGTTGGTGAGCATTTTATTGTCATGTGTGTGGTTTTCCCATCCTCTTAGATGGGAACAGTGGATTGAAGCCGTCATTGTCTTCGTCTCCCTTTATGCAAAAAGTTTATATAAGAAAGCACCTCAGAAGACAACATCCGCAGTAGAGCTTATACAAAACGAGGAATCAGATAATTTGAAGAACAACTCGTGACTGAGATAGAAGCTTGTCTAGTTTTGCAGAGAAAAATATATTCTCCTAGACACAAGCAATGACTCTCAAGACACTCCTAAGAAGCTTGTACAACTCTGATTCAATCCATTTACACCCAATGACAAAACCAAAATCAACCTGTCACGTCCACCCAGAACTATAACAGTAACACAATGTCACGATATCTTGTCTGACATTACACCCTCACCAGAGGCATTCTATCACAAACTGCTTCAAACCACAAACAATCTTGATAAACAACTGCACTACTGCAGCAATAGATCCTAAACAGAAGTCCAACTTCCCCTGCCAAAGATAACCAGTGCTCCTTTGCAAGAAGAACACTTTAAAGTAAATAGAAAACATAAGACTCATCTTCATGTCTTCAAGAGCTCACTCCTTGTTCAACACACCTACTGAACGCATTCACTCACTGCTTGATCCATAAGCAATCTATGTACCACAATAGTACACCCATCAGACAGAAGTTCCCCCTATCTTTCATAAATTATGCTCCTTCCAACAAGAAACACCCAAATTCACCACATGTTATCACATGACCAACTTCATGCTCAAATAGTGAGAAAGTACCAGGATTACCATCCTTGTACCATAACCAACAAACTCTTGGATTGATACCAAAATCACCATTGATCCCTCTCATCTTGAACCCATCCATACCCTGTACAAATCCACTTTGAATTTTACAGCCATAAATATCCTTATTCCATGAGAATAAATCCAATTGAACCTGGAATGCTCACGTTCCACAAAGAGACATACAAAATCTCTTAGTTTGTTAGCTCGCCCATATGTCATTCACTCTTGAAAAACATCAAATACATGCTCCAGAAATCCTCAGCTTACTTGCTTCACAAACACCAAACTGATCCACTTATTTTTAGAGATACTTGCAGTAGAAGAAACCACCTCTCCATAAGCATTCTGACCTCAACAAGAGTCAGATTACCAGATAGACACCCGATGATCCAAGACAGTGTTCACCTCATCATTCTCATGTATGATAAGTTAGAACACTTCTTAGTCAACTGGTGAATATCATCTTCCACAATCTGAATTCCAATTTCAGACAACATGATGATGTTCTAACATCAGTTAGGACATCCTTCTCATATCACAGATACCAAAAACTATGGTTCTTGATACAATTAACAATAGACTTATTATTGCATAGTAATCCAACTGAAGATCTTCAGAGAACACAACTCCTACCAGCTTGATCATCAAGAACTTTAGACAACTGTAGAGAGAAATAAACTCTCAAACTCCCACCAAAGCAAGCTCCTTAAGCGAAGATCCCTTCAATAATCAGCAAGCCAAGAGCAAAACCAGCTCCTCCTTTGGTCTTCAAACAACCACCCTTCTCCACAAAGGTAATTTGTTCCAAGGGCAAGATGAAACACACATCTTGGATTCAAGTGACTATGGTTAAACATAGCCAAGTGTCACACACCTTCCTCCAGATTTCTAAGAGACAAAATACTCTTGGTTCAACCAAGAATCCGGGTCTTTAGAAAACATCCTACTTTTTCCAAAGCAAGACATCTTAGATACACTAAGACTATGAAATGTAGCCTTTACTAGCTTATGCAATGCCTATACATTGCATAGGCTTTTTGGAGCATCCATTCCAATCACATCTGAGAAGATCATCTTCTCTCAAGATGATATACCTCCACTATAACCAGATCCTACAAAGGGAACAATCTGATGATAACCCTGATGTCAGAACATCTGATTTTGACATCAATGTCATGACTTCCAGCTGATGAGCTCAAGTCTGTCTAATACAGTCTTGATCAACTCCCCTTCAGACATACCATCTCGAGGATCCTCTCCATTTCTACAGAACAAGAGTTCCATGCTCTCATAGACTTGATTAACATATCAAGATTGAGTAGAGAACCTCCATCCTATGTTAATGGTCCACAACTAATCTTAAGACCAGATACCTTGAAGAGCATCAGCTTTAAGAACTCATCCTCATAAGAACCAAACATGCCAAAGCCTGATTCTTTAGGAAATAATAGTCAAGAGCTACAAGAAATCCAACTTTCTTTAAGAAGAGAAATCTTCAAGATGCCAGAGATACTGTCCTGGACACTTATCCAGAACCTCCATGTTGAAATGGATCACATGCTCTCAACAGCTGCACTCCAATTCACCTAGATCAGAAATAAATTTATCCAAACAATATTCATCAAGATTAAGATGTCTTCATCTTCACTTCCATCAGCACCATATTCTAGATAAGTTTCTTTCCACGAAACTTCCTAGTCATATTATGTGCCTCTGTAGAACCAGCCAGAAGAAGGTTCCCAACACTTTATGTCAACACACAAAAGTTTGGTTCCCATAGCATAAGCTACTCCCCTCCCCTGTCCTAAAGATTCACTCCTTAAATCAACAAGATTCTGCACAAACTCTGCTGATGGGATGTTTCAACATCTGGTTGAACATCAGATTCTTATCTAATGGAATCTTCATTGATGACATTGACTGCATCCAATTTTGAACACCACACACATGGATAATCAACTAAATACCTGTGGATTCCACAAATAGCAATTGATCTTAAATCCTTGATCAGAAGGCCATACATCCAAGAGATATCAACACTTTATGAATACCAATCAAGTATTCTTTAGTGTAGGTACCTTCCTTGCAAAAGCCGAATGTTGAGACATCAAGACTGACGTACACCCTTGACTCATGTTGACTTTGCTGGCACAATCCTATGCATCTTCCTTGTGAAGAACTACTTCAACTAATCTGAAGAAATACTACCTTGCACGACATGGAAGGTGAAAATAAATCACCCCTAAATTCTTCAGATTGATTATCCTCGGGACCATCCTTGATCCAGAAAAGCAACCAGAAGACTCCAGAATTCCATCTTTTCCAGAAACACAAAAAAAAAACAGTCCTCATGACAAGAGATGCCTTTATGAGTGGACTTGAGAGAATTCTCAAATGTCTTTGGCAACTTTATCATGACAAGGGTATTTACCAGTTTCATAAACCAAGAAATTGATAACCTAGACCACTCCTCTTCTGACTTCAAAATACCTAAAGAAACCAACCTTCCAAGTACCAAGACATCAAAAGAAAACAACAACAAACAACTCTCTCCATTCCATTACTCTCTGCTGGAACGACTAGAACTTCAATATATGCTGACACCTTCATGAACAGAGTCTTCAATCTAGCTTTACCAAAGTCCTTTCATCATAAACATATGCATTGGAACAACAACACATCTTTCACAGAAGTAAAAGACAACCAATCAATAGCTGTCATCCTTAATCTAATACCAATCATTCCAAATATCTAATGAATGGTCTGATCGCACAAACACACACCTTGCTTAATGAGCCAGAAAGTATCTCCCAATAACTCATCCAAAAATAGACAGGATGCCTGCTCTGATACCAATTGAAATTCTGGCATGCAGATCACAGATGTCCTAACAACATGTCAAGACATTGATCTCTGCATCACTTTAAAACAATGACAGAATAAACAAGTTGATACTTTGAATATCAGCAAAAGAGTCACAACATGCGTTTCAACATCTGTTACAACATGTTAATCAACAAGCACATACTGAACTGTAAATTTACAGAATGATAATTAACACAAGATATGTTAACCCAGTTCGGTGCAATTCACCTACATCTGGGGGCTACCAAGCAATGAAGAAGAATCCACTATCAGTAGTATAGTTTTATGTAAACAACCTCTTGTTTACAGTAAATAACCTCTGGTTTACCTATCACTACCCAATGAAATCTTTATCATTAAAAATTCGATTTAATTGATAAGAGAACCCCATCTCACTCCCTTTATCACCTCCTGTGATATCTAATAGTTACAATTGACAGCAACTACATCATCCTACTAAAAAGACCCCTCTTTCAATGTAAAGTTCAGCCAAGGTACCTTGACTAACAATCCTACTCGGATTCTATTGGATTTGCTTCATAGATTCATCCAAGAACAATGTACAATTCATTACCTCAAGGCTTTTGCATCTGTATAAACATCTATGTCTACCACAATGTATCCAACTGATACAAAGGGAGACTTACAACACAAGAAAGCCTACGACTCTCAAAACCTTAAGCCCTTATTTCCCTTTACAAAAGTGTTACAAGAGATTAGTAAAATCTGTGTCTACCCTAGGTCTTGGTCTTCCTTTATAACCTTCTGCTGTCTTGGGTTTCCAATCTTCTGTCCTTGATCCACTGCTGAACGCGCCTTGAATCTTGGAACAAAATTAAAATAACCTGCCGTGACAATCATGATGTCGAGTCTTCATGCTGGAACATCTCATCCGACATCTTTGTTTACTTGTAGAAGTCTTCATGTTAGATCTTGTTCTTCATCAAGTTTTACAAAAATTTAGTCAAACCTCAGGAGTTTTCACTATCGATTTTCGTGCGGATTTTAACTTTAGAAATTAAAATAAAATGAAATAACATTTAAAGACTTTATACATAAAAAATATGGAGATGAAAAACAAAAACACATCAATTTAAAAAGATCGAACGACTATTTAAGTCTAAAAATTAATTAATTATAACAAAAATTAATTTGAAAAAAATTAAATTAAATAATTGTTTTTGAAAAATAATGGTTAGTAAATATGGTGAAAATAATATATAATTTGATGAAATATTTATTTTAAATGAAAAAAATAGTTAACAAACAAAATAAAGAAAAAAAAAATAGTCTGTTAAGATATATACAATAGATTTATTAAAAACAAATATGCACGATATTATCCGTGATTTGTGCATGAGAGGTTAAATTCACTTTTTAAATATGAATAATATCCGCTAATTTTTAAATCGATAGACATTGCTGCTGAAACCCTAGTGAATTTCAATGGCTCCGGAAGCAACAACAACAAGGGGAAGAAGGAATAGAGTTTCACCTTCCACACCAGAGACCATCGACCTCAACTCTTTCCGCTCATACGGCAAGCGAACCATCTCCGTCGTCATCAACCTTTCCGATGATGAAGACGACGACATTAAGATCCTCAAATTCACTCCTAAGAACATTCCTCTAACAAAAAGTAAGAGAAATTTCGAAAGAGGAGAGTCTTCTAATTCAAGTAACATTCCATTTGTTTGCGAAATTTGCACGGAAACTAAAACAATGAAGGAAGCTTTCTACATCAGTGGCGGCTGCTCTCATGCTTATTGCTCTGATTGCGTTGCAAATTACATAAATTTCAAGCTTGAAGATAACATTGTCAACATCTCATGTCCAGTTCCCGAATGCAAAGCTTCATTAGAAGCACAGTTTTGCCGGAATATTCTTCCAGCCGAGGTTTTTGAAAAGTGGCGTAAAGCATTGTGCGAGGCTCTGATCAATGTTTCGCAGAAATTCTATTGTCCGTTTCCAGATTGTTCTGCTCTTTTGATCAATGACAAAACCAAGGCGGTTAGAAATTCAGAATGCCCTAACTGTAATAGAAGGTTCTGTGCACAATGTAAGGTTCCTTGGCATGATGGGATCAAATGCAGAAAGTTCCAGAAGCTGAAAGCGGGCGAGAGGGAGAAAGAAGATATTATGTTGATGCGCATGACACAAAAAAAGCACCGGAAGCGATGCCCTAATTGCAAATTTTATGTTGCCAGAACAGCGGGCTGCAACTTCATGCTTTGCAGGTTTTGTTTTTTAAAAATATGATCTCTTGCTTTATGATTTCGTCTTACAATCAGATCAAAATATAAATAACAACTAGCTTTCAACTTTTGATTGCTGGTGTAAGTGTAGGTTTTGTTACAAGTGTGGAGGTACCTACACTGCTGATGGCGGGCACAAATGTTCGAAACTCGTCAATAGGAATCTCATCTATCCGGGTCAACAAAAACAAACTCTCTCTAGAATCTTTCCAGGTAGAGTTTAGACTGGTGGAACAAACTCTTCATCAATTTGATAGATTAATGAGTATAACCAAAGGGAAAACAAAAGAGTTTTATTTTTTTTTATTTTTTTAGCTATCTTTATTTTTGATAGAATGTGTGAATTTTGAAATTAGTTGAAAATTTTATGTGTCTTCTATTGACAGCCCGTCAGTATTTATATTGACCGAGTTTTCTGCTTAGTAAATTTGGTAATGCAAGTTTTGAGTTTTCTTTGAGGTCTATTTTTTTGCCAACAAAGTATGTTTATGCATGTTGGCATGTGTGGAGTAGTTTGGTGATTTGGAAATCGGATACATAAATTGTTGTGGTTAGTTTGGTGGTATTTATTTGATAAATGGTATCATGAACTAGAGCGACAAATAAGCTCTAAACTCATTGGTCTCATTTATCAAACTTTCTACTATTTCCTTTTAATTAACCCGTTACAAATAAGCTCTAAATTCATTGGTCTCATTTATCAAACTTTCTACTATTTTCTTTTAACTAACCCATTTTATTAAGAGATTTTTTTTGGACCTATGCCTATTTTTTTTATAGGTTTAGATGAAATTAAGGACATCCAACAATATTGTGCAGGCTTACTTGTTTAGTATATAAGACTTAAGAAATCATTGTGCAACACTCTGATATATTTTCATAGTTTTCAAACTGTCTATGGACAAATTTAAGTTAATAGATTGAGGAACTTGCTTCAGAACTTGAACTTGGTCCATCTATCCTTGTTCTTGCCGGAATCACTTCAATATCGCCATGATTTAGTCATATATGCTAAGAACTTCGGCTTAAATTCCTAACCTTATAAGGGTTAGGGGCCTTGGTTTTGGGGTATTGTGTTCTGGATTAGGGTGGATATTTTTAAGTGATTTGCTTTTGCTGCTGAACGATTTTCTGGGTTTCTTTCGCTTTTGCTGAGGATCGTATTTCTGGGTTTCCTGGTGTGAGTGTGCTTAGGTTTCTCGCATATAGTTGGGAATCGGGGGTGGACAGAAGTGAGGAAGAAGGAAGGAAGGAGTGGAATACTGAGATGGGATACGTACTCGAAGGATAAAGGGCATATGGAAGTGGAAGCGGAGAGGATTTCAACTGTGTTTTTTTCGGAAATACCGGATTATACTAAAGCTAAGGATATCTTTGTGCTCTTTGGGTGAGAAGGTGAGGTGATTGAGGTGGTAGTTCCACCCAAGAGGAACAAATTGGGCAAACGATTTGGTTTTGCGAGGTTCCGAGACGTCGAAGACGCTAGGTTCTTAGCGGTTAAACTGGATAACATTATGATAGAGGGGAGGAAGATTCACGCGAATCTTCTGAGGTTTGAGAGGGGTAGTTTGAATATGAAGAGGAAATTGCAGGATGTGCAGTCGGTTCGAGGTAGGCAACCTTTCAAGGGCGAAAACTTCAGAAGATTTGGGGGAGGGTCATTTGTTGGCAACAAATCCTATGCTACTGTGGTTTCAAATGATGGGCAGCGTCAACAACTTAAGGAATAGATCTCTCTGAATTTTAAATCAAAACCTGAAAAGTTGAAGAGACTACAGAAGGCATATGTCGGTAAGGTGACAACCCCAGGTGCTACTTATAATTTGCAGTCCTACTTTGAAATCGAAGGAATTATCTCGATTAATCTAACACCTTTAGGAGGCTATTTATGTCTTTTAGAGGAAGTTAAGGAGGGGTTTATTCTAGACCTTGTTCAAAATGGTAGGAATTGGTGGCAACAGTGGTTTACCGAAATTAAGCCTTGGAAGGAGGATGTGGTCGATGCGGATAGAGTTATGTGGATAAGGGTGTATGGAGTGCCTTGTCACGCATGGGATATGGAGTTTTTCATTGCCTTGGCCAATTCCTTAGGAACTTTCGTTTGTGCAGATGAAAATACGATGAAGCGAGGGTGTTGTGATGTTGGTAGGATAATGGTTAAGATGCCAATGGATAGGAATTTGTGTGAAAGTTTACAGGTGATAATAGATGACACACCTTTCACTTTGGTGTTGAAAGAAGACATTTATGGCCCGGTGAGGATTTTAAAGGAATCCAACGTTTCGAAACTCGATTCTTCTGAAAGTGAGACTGAAGCGAGTTTGTGTGAATCTGAGGATAATTATAAGGAGACAGAGGATAGGGATTCTATTGAGGAATTCAGTCCTGATGTGGAGGCAGTGGTTGAAGGGAATAGAGTGTAGCAGGCTTCTCATTGTTCTGGCGGGGAGGCGGAGAATGAGTCGAATAGAGTGTGCCATATCCTTCAGGAAGCTGATAATTGCCCAACTGGTTCGGAAGAAGTGGCGTCCCCAGTCGAGAATCAGAACAAGGGCGCTTTCGAAACTGCTCTGGATTTATTAAAAACGGTCTCAGTACCTGATTGCAGACGGATAGAGAATGAGGTAGATTGCAAGTCGGTGTCGAAGTCATCCGACAGCAAGGTTTGCTGTTCTTTGGAGCAAATGAGGCATAAATTAATTGGCCCGGATTCTTTAATAGGGGGTAATAGGAGGAAGCCGAAAAGATTGAAATTCAAATACTTTATGGAAGATGGAGGTTATTCCAAAAGGAAGAAAGGCAGGTGTTTAAGTAAGAAAGGTTCGAAAGGTAGGAAGCAAATGGACCCGGTTTTGGCTAATTCAGTGAAGGAATTGACAGCGGCTGTTGCTGTCCAGAGTTCTTTTCCTGGAAGGTGCGTTGAGGGATCGATAAAATATGGGGTGCAATCGGAGGAAACGGACATTGAGAGAAATAATTTGAAGGCTTTGGAGAATATTAATAAGAATGTGGGGGAGAAACTTCGGAATGTAATTAATCGATTAGGGGTTAAAGCAAAAGATTCAAGAATTGATTATAGAAAGAGAATTCTTGAATTGGAGAAAGGGGATAAGGAAAGAATTCTAACTAGGAGGGAGATAGTAAAGATTCCAAGATGATTATAGGATCTTTGAACATAAGAGGGGGTGGATCTTTAGCTAAAAAGAGGGGAGTTAGCTATTTGATTAAAAAGGGGAAGGCGGATTTGTTTCTTTTACAAGAAACTAAATTATCTATTATCAAAGAGGGATCGGCGAAGAGCTTCGGAGTAATGAAGACATTGGCTTTTCTTATTCGGCTTCGAGAGGAGCTTCGGGAGGGCTTATAATCTTGTGGAAAGAAAGGGAGTTGGAGGTTCTTAATAGTTTTAGGGGTGATGGATATTTGGGCATTAAGGTGAGGTGGCGTGGATATGTTTATTATATTGTTAATGTGCATTCATCTTGTGAGTTAGCCAAAAAGAAAATTCTTTGGAGTGATCTTTTAGCTCTTAAAGAAAAGAACATTGATGGTGAGTGGATCTTTTGTGGCGATTTCAATGCGGTGAAAGATAAGAGTGAAAGAAAAGGTAGGACGGGTTGGAGTAGAGGGTCCGAGATGAAAGAGTTCGGTTCCTTTATTGATGAGAGCCTTTTGATAGATGTTCCTTGCAAAGGAAAAAAATACAGTTGGTATAGTGGGGATGGCAAGGCAATGAGTATAATTGACCGTTTTCTAGTTTCGGAAGACATAATGCATAAATGGGGGATTGTTGGCCAATTGATTGGGTTGTGTGATATATCGGATCATTGTCCGATTTGGTTGGTGTTGGATAATTCTAATTAGGGGCCGAAACCGTTAAAGTTTAACAATGAATGGTTTTCGGATAAAGCTTTTGTCCCGTTTGTTGAGAAGGAATGGAAGAGAATGGAGGTGGTTGGTAGAAGCGATTTTGTGTTGAAGGAAAAGTTGAGATTGCTTAAAGTTAGTTCTAGAAGATGGAATATGGAGGTTTTCTGTAGGTTTGACTTAGAAGTGGAGGAAAGGGTGAAGGATATTAATGAGGCGGATGATCTTCTCTCTTATGTTGATGTTAATGGGGTGGATGGAATTGTAATGAATAGGAAAGAAACTTCTAGTCGTTTTTGGCTTAATTTGAATATTAAGGAGAATATGTTAATCCAAAAGGCTAGGTTGAAGTGGAGTAATGATGGGGATAATAATAGTAGTTTTTCATAGAGTGTGAAGGAAAGGAGGAGGCACAACCACATAGGGTCTATTAATTCGAGTAACGGCATATTGGATTTCGTTAGTTCTGTGAAGGCGGAGGTGTGGGAGCACTTTTCTAGAAAATTTATTGAGGAGGATTCCGAGAAACCTTTTTTAGAAGGATTGTTTTTTAAAAGCATTAGTAGGGAGGAGCGAGAGTCTCTTGAAGCTTTGTTCTCGGAGGAGGAGATTAGGGAGGCGGTGTGGAGTTGTGATGGTTCGAAGAGTCCAGGCCCCGATGGTTATTCTCTTCTCTTCATTCGTAAGTGTTGGTTCTTTTTGAAGGAAGATTTTGTGAAATTTTTCAATGGTTTTCATTCGGGAATAGTCTTGTCCAAAGGTATCACTTCTTCTTTTTTTACTCTTGTTCCGAAAAACACAAATCCCTTGGGGCTAGGTGACTATAGACCGATATGTTTGGTGGGTTGTCTTTACAAAGTCTTATCTAAACTCTTAGCGGGTAGATTGAAAATTGTGTTAGACTCTTTGATTTCGCCTTATCAAATCGCTTTTATTCCCGGTAAACAACTTCTTGATGGGATTATGGTAGCAAACGAGTTGGTTGATTTTTACAAAAAGGAAGGAAAGAGGTGCATTCTTTTCAAAGTGGATTTTGAAAAAGCTTAAGATAAGGTAAGTTGGAACTTTCTAAGAATGTTGATGCGCAGTATGGGTTTTGGTGGCAAATGGATGAATTGGATGGAATTGTTGATTTTTAATAATAATATGTCGGTCCTAGTGAACGGGAGTCCGACAAAGAAGTTTAAAGTGGAGCGTGGTTTAAGGCAAGGGGATCCTTTATCACCTTTTCTTTTCGTCATTGTGGCGGAGGGTCTTTCGAGATTGGTTAATAAGGCGGTGGAAATTGGTGTTTACGAAGGAGCTTTTTTCAATAGGGATTGCTCGGTGGAGATTCTTCAATTTGCGAACGATACTTTATTGGTGGGAGAGAGTAATTGGAATCAAGTGTGGGCGTTTAAGGCGGTGCTTAGGAGTCTTGAGTTGGTTTCGGGATTGGGAATAAATTTCCATAAGAGCAAGCTCATTGGAATCAATTCTAATAGCCAGTGGATTCTTGGAAGCCGCTGCCTCTTTTCTCGCTTGTAGGTTGGAAGATAACAAATTTAATTTTCTTGGGATCCCTATTAGAGTTAATCCGAGAAGGATTTCAACTTGGACTCCTTTGGTGGACAAGATCAAGAATCTTCTCTCAAGTTGGAAGTGTCGTTTTCTTAGCCTTGCGGGTAGAATCACCCTTCTCAAATCCGTTATTAGTGCTTTACCTATCTTTTGGTTATCCTTTTACAAGATGCCGGTAAAGGTACCAAAAGACATTACTTGCTTGCAAATCAATTTCTTGTGGGGTGGTTTGGAGGATAATCGGAGGAAATTCCAAATGTGGTATAATTATGTTTTATTTGTTATATGAAATTCTTTTGGGTAAATGTGATATGATATGCTTATTCTACTGTGGTTTATCATAATTGTGAGTGAATATGCATGTTAAAAAAAGAAGTGAAATAGGTAGAGTGAAAATTCACTACCATAAAACAATATTAGAACCTAGTAATGGCTAGGAAATTGTTGAACAATATAACGACGACGCTCGTGCAAGAGAGGCCAAGGCGTGCGTCTATTACCGAATGTTATAGAAAGAGTTACACTAGTATGGATCATGTTAATTGTGTTGAGTGTAGAAAGACAAAAGAGATCTTAAGGCTAATATGGCCGGGTGATTGTTGAATACAATCTCGTTGGTATATAATCACGTAATCGTAACCATCGCCCTTGAGAGGCATTCATGAGTCTCGAACTCCTCTGAATGCAGGCATTACTACTTGGCAGGTTTAATTCCCAATGTTATAGTACGATGGAACCTACAAGTAGAGACTTGTGATGGCATGAGAGGTCGTGAGAAGTGATGAATTAAGGTGATAATGCGTCCCTTAATTCCGAATCCATTCGTATGCCAAGTAATTACAAGGATCTATGGCTCGGGTCGTCTTCTAGACGTAGAAGCGGACGGGAAGAAGGGATGCCTTGGTAAGGTTAACGATTAGTGATAGATTGTGAGTTGGCAAGACTCAAGAACATGGATCCATATAGTATGTGTGAGTACTCAAAGTCATTCCCTTTCCCTTTTGACTTGAGTTAGGTGTGATAGAACCTTGTAAAGCCGAGGGGACGTATAAGATAGGGAACTCGCTGAGATTGATGTATCTCACCCCATGTTGTTGTTTACATCACAGGTACTGCAGGTTCGGCGAAGGGTAAGGACAAAGTTGTTTGACTTTTCCTTACGGATTGTAGCTTTTGTGTGGCAAGGCTTCCGTTGTGGAGTTTATTTTGAGATCATTGTTGATCTAGTTCTTAGTTTTTATCATTTTGAACATCTTGTATATATAATGCCATAGTTTTTTTATTAGGTATTTTGGGCATGTATATGTATAATGTGTTAACTAGGAACTTATTGTATTTCAGTACCAAAGTGTTAATTCATGTATTGTATTATATATGGGTGTTACACCGTCCAAATTACAAACTACTATGAAAGAGGACACGGTGGTCGGAGCGATGGGAATCACCACTGCGTTCAAAATTAGAAAATAAATAAATAAATTTATGTAAAATAAAATAAAATTTGAAAGAATTAAAGTGAGTCAATTATTTTATAACTATATTTAAAAAATGGGTGTTCAAAAATATGGTTAACTAAATTGTATACTAGAATAAAATTGCATTGCACTATAAAAAAACTGAATCATATTTAAATGGTTAATGAAATGAACCATTTATTTAAAACAATTCAAATTCAGTTTAGAACCGGTTCAGAACCAATTTTCTTTTATAAACTGGTTTACTTATATAAATTAATTAGTTTTTAATAAAAGGAATAAAATTTTTACTGAAAGTAAAAAAAAAATAATAAAAATTTAAAAAAAAATTCAAAAATTAAAAAAAATATTTCTAGAAAAATATTTTTTTTCATGAAAATAATTATTTTCAAGGTAAAAAAAAAACTAATATCAATTTTGTCAGAAAAATCATATTTTTTCGAAAATACAAAACATGGATTTTTTTGGAAGTACCATAAATCGATTTTTTTTTCAAAAATACGAAAAAAAATCTAGTTTTTTCAAAAATACAAAATATCGAGTATTTTTGGAAATATGAAAAAGTCGAGTTTTTTTTGGAAATATGAAAAAGTCAAGATTTTTCGGAAATATGAAAAACTCGATTTTTTTCTAAAATATGAAAAAGTCGAGTTTTTTCAGAAATTTGAAAAAGTCGAGTTTTTCGAAAACATGAAAAAGTCAAGTTTTTTCGGAAATATTAAAAAGTCGGGTTTTTTCAAAAATATGGAAAAGTCTAATTTTCTTCGGAAATTTAAAAAAATCGAGTTTTTTTCGAAAATATAAAAAAGTCGAGTTTTTTGATAAATATGAAACATATGAGTTTTTCCGGAAATATGAAAGGATCAAGTTTTTCGAAAATATGAAAAAGTCGAGTTTTTTCGGAAATATGAAAAAATAGTTTTTTTTTTCAGAAATATGAAAAAGTCGAGATTTTTAGGGAATATGAAATAGTCGAGATTTTTCAGAAATATGAAAAAGTCGGGGTTTTTCAGAAATATAAAAAAAACGAGTTTTCAAAAATAAGAAAAAGTCGATTTTTTCCAGAAATATGAAAAAATCAAGTTTTTTTGGAAATATGAAAAAGTCGTGTTTTTTCGGAAATATGAAAAAATCGAGTTTTTTCAAAATATGAAAAAGTCGAGATTTTTCATAAATATGAAAAACTCGAGTTTTTTTCTGAAATATGAAAAAGTCGAGTTTTTACAGAAATATGAAAAAGTATAGTTTTTCCGGAAATATGAAAAAGTCGATTTTTTTCATAAATATTAAAAAGTCGAGTTTTTTTGAAAATATGAAAATTTCGAGTTTTTTCAAAAAATGAAAATGTCGAGTTTTTTCATAATAGAAGTTTAACTCTACAAAATTTTTAAACTTTTGTAAATTTTAAAAAATATATTTAGTATATATGTGAATTTAAAATGAGTTTCTTAAATGTAAAATGAACCATGATCACATGATTTTAATTGATTAAAATAAATTAGATATTGTGTTGATAGTAATCCGTTAGTTAAAAAATTTGATTATTAAAAAATTTGATATCAATATATATTCTACAATTTATTCAAAATTGAATTTTATAGTGAATTAATATAAAACAACAGAAAAAAAAATTTAAAAGATGGACATTAAAATGAACACTTTACATCTAATATATCACAGATATGTTCACATCTACAAATGAACCGTCTACAGTTGATATCTCATAGATACATTCACATCTACCCGTAAAATATTTATAACTTATAAAAATATTTATAATTTATTACCGTTTATAAAAATATTTATAGTTTATTTTATGTTTGTACGTGTAAATTTATTTCAGATTGTATAAATTTTATATATATACACATATAAATTTAAAATGAGTTAGTTATATGCAAAATAGACAGTGATCATCTATATTAAATAATTATATATAAATAAAACAAAATTGTAAAATAGAGATAAAAAAATAAAATTTTGATATTTGAAAATAAGTATTTTGTTTCACAAATAAAGGTAAATGTTGATTAAATATTAAAATAAAAAGTATTATGGTGATAATGACCTGTAAGATAGAAAATGAATTGTATATAATATTATTCAATTTGATATAATAAATTATTAATTTCATGGAAATAAGAAAATACATGATATTAGGAATTTATTATTGCTGCAGCGATGAAGTGTGATGTTCAAGTCACTTATTGTGTATTGAATGATATTACTATATATTTTTTAATACTATATTTTTGAAGTGATATTTCGCAACGTAGCGTGTGAATACAGACGATACCCTGCGATAGCACGGATATTATTTGAATTGGAAACATAATTTTATTCAGAGTTGTAGTTTTAGAATTTACTCATCTGAATTTAACTGGGTTTTGGTAATTACTAGAATTGCAGGCATAATCTACGGGTAGATGTGAACGTATCTATGAGATACCGATTGTAGACCGATCATTTTAATGTTTATCTATTACATCTATGAGATACCTGTTGTAGACTGATCATTTGAATTAAGTTTGATATATTTACTCATGCTATTGTAGGAATGAAAAAATCTATCAGGATTTGTTGACATTTTTGTATTAGTATTTAATTGAAATGCACTTTAAAAGGATTTTACACTGACAGTTAATCAAAATCTTTAGATGTTAGAAGAAATTTGACTTTTATTTTAATCATTAATAAAATAGTACTAATGGATGATGGTGATGAACTGACAGTGTTTTTTACACTGACAGTGAATACAGTGAATAGTAATTAATCTCTTTTGTATTATATAAAATACACGCTATTATTTTACAATAATAATGTGATAATGGTACATGTCAATTATATTAAGAAAAAAAAGTTAATTTACGAGAAAAAATAGCAAATATATTAAAATTAAAATTAAAATTAAGTTTAAATCATCTTTTGGTCTCTTTAAGAAAAATTTGTCAAAAAAAAAAAACCTGTTTGAAATTGTGGCATGCAGACCACAGATGTCCTAACAACATATCAAGACATTGATCTTTGCATCAATTTAAAACAAGGACAGAATAAACAAGCCGATACTCTGAATATCAACAAAAGAGTCACAACAGATGTTTCACCTCCTGTGATATCTAAAAGTTACAATCAACAGCAACTGCATCATCTACTTGAAATACCCCTCTTTCAATGTAAAGTTCAACCAAACTACCTTAACTAACAATCCTACTCGAATTCTATTGGATTTGCTTCAAAGCTTCATCCAAGAACAATATATAATTCATTACCTCAAGGCTTCTGAATCTGTATAAACATTTATGTCTACCACAATTTATCCAACTGATACAAAGGGAGACTTACAACACAAGAAAGCCTACGACTCTCAAAACCCTAAACCCTTATTTCCCTTTACAAAAGTGTTACAAGAGATTAGTAAAATATGTGTCTACCCTAGGTCTTGGTCTTCCTTTACACTACTAGAAACTTCACCTTTAGTGATCGATTTAGTGACCGAAAAAGATTAAAAATCAGTCACTACATAGTTTAGCGACCAATAAAGCGACCGATTTTGAGACCACTTTGACAACTGAAATTGTAATCGATTTTGGTGACTAATATTGTGACCGAAATTATATATGTTTAGTGATATATTTAAATAGTTTTTCATTATTTTTTCTTTAAAAATTGGTATTTAAAAAATTAATTTAATATTCTTTCAGTCACTAAATCGATCTCTATTATTTTATTTTTTAAAATAAGTATCTTTTAAATGATAAAACAATTTTTTTTATATCTCTGAAATAAATTTGGCATAATTGAAAACAATTAAGTATATTACACATTAAAATTACACATTTTATTGTATTTAACAAAATAACAATATAATAAATATTTTTAAATATTCATAAAATATATAACAATAAAACACATTTTAAAATCTTACGAAATACTCGTCAAAAAATTTAACAAAAGAATATAAATAAAGGATATTTCAAAGTATTCAACAAATAGTACAAATAATTATTGTATTTCAAACTATTTCTTAATACACAGTATGAGTCCAACATGCATAAGACATGTGCTATGATAAGTTTTTAAATGATAAAATAGAAGCAACATGATAATGATAATAGTGTCTAACTAGACAACTCTATAGCATTAACCAAATCGTTACTGTTTAACCTGTAGCCTTTCCTAAATAAAGAACCTTTGTATCAATCAATAATCAATTTATTTATTTCTTGAAGATATATAAATTGTGAAAGAGAAAGGTATATTATCTTCAAATGATGGGCAGCGTCAACAACTTAAGGAATAGATCTCTCTGAATTTTAAATCAAAACCTGAAAAGTTGAAGAGACTACAGAAGGCATATGTCGGTAAGGTGACAACCCCAGGTGCTACTTATAATTTGCAGTCCTACTTTGAAATCGAAGGAATTATCTCGATTAATCTAACACCTTTAGGAGGCTATTTATGTCTTTTAGAGGAAGTTAAGGAGGGGTTTATTCTAGACCTTGTTCAAAATGGTAGGAATTGGTGGCAACAGTGGTTTACCGAAATTAAGCCTTGGAAGGAGGATGTGGTCGATGCGGATAGAGTTATGTGGATAAGGGTGTATGGAGTGCCTTGTCACGCATGGGATATGGAGTTTTTCATTGCCTTGGCCAATTCCTTAGGAACTTTCGTTTGTGCAGATGAAAATACGATGAAGCGAGGGTGTTGTGATGTTGGTAGGATAATGGTTAAGATGCCAATGGATAGGAATTTGTGTGAAAGTTTACAGGTGATAATAGATGACACACCTTTCACTTTGGTGTTGAAAGAAGACATTTATGGCCCGGTGAGGATTTTAAAGGAATCCAACGTTTCGAAACTCGATTCTTCTGAAAGTGAGACTGAAGCGAGTTTGTGTGAATCTGAGGATAATTATAAGGAGACAGAGGATAGGGATTCTATTGAGGAATTCAGTCCTGATGTGGAGGCAGTGGTTGAAGGGAATAGAGTGTAGCAGGCTTCTCATTGTTCTGGCGGGGAGGCGGAGAATGAGTCGAATAGAGTGTGCCATATCCTTCAGGAAGCTGATAATTGCCCAACTGGTTCGGAAGAAGTGGCGTCCCCAGTCGAGAATCAGAACAAGGGCGCTTTCGAAACTGCTCTGGATTTATTAAAAACGGTCTCAGTACCTGATTGCAGACGGATAGAGAATGAGGTAGATTGCAAGTCGGTGTCGAAGTCATCCGACAGCAAGGTTTGCTGTTCTTTGGAGCAAATGAGGCATAAATTAATTGGCCCGGATTCTTTAATAGGGGGTAATAGGAGGAAGCCGAAAAGATTGAAATTCAAATACTTTATGGAAGATGGAGGTTATTCCAAAAGGAAGAAAGGCAGGTGTTTAAGTAAGAAAGGTTCGAAAGGTAGGAAGCAAATGGACCCGGTTTTGGCTAATTCAGTGAAGGAATTGACAGCGGCTGTTGCTGTCCAGAGTTCTTTTCCTGGAAGGTGCGTTGAGGGATCGATAAAATATGGGGTGCAATCGGAGGAAACGGACATTGAGAGAAATAATTTGAAGGCTTTGGAGAATATTAATAAGAATGTGGGGGAGAAACTTCGGAATGTAATTAATCGATTAGGGGTTAAAGCAAAAGATTCAAGAATTGATTATAGAAAGAGAATTCTTGAATTGGAGAAAGGGGATAAGGAAAGAATTCTAACTAGGAGGGAGATAGTAAAGATTCCAAGATGATTATAGGATCTTTGAACATAAGAGGGGGTGGATCTTTAGCTAAAAAGAGGGGAGTTAGCTATTTGATTAAAAAGGGGAAGGCGGATTTGTTTCTTTTACAAGAAACTAAATTATCTATTATCAAAGAGGGATCGGCGAAGAGCTTTCGGAGTAATGAAGACATTGGCTTTTCTTATTCGGCTTCGAGAGGAGCTTCGGGAGGGCTTATAATCTTGTGGAAAGAAAGGGAGTTGGAGGTTCTTAATAGTTTTAGGGGTGATGGATATTTGGGCATTAAGGTGAGGTGGCGTGGATATGTTTATTATATTGTTAATGTGCATTCATCTTGTGAGTTAGCCAAAAAGAAAATTCTTTGGAGTGATCTTTTAGCTCTTAAAGAAAAGAACATTGATGGTGAGTGGATCTTTTGTGGCGATTTCAATGCGGTGAAAGATAAGAGTGAAAGAAAAGGTAGGACGGGTTGGAGTAGAGGGTCCGAGATGAAAGAGTTCGGTTCCTTTATTGATGAGAGCCTTTTGATAGATGTTCCTTGCAAAGGAAAAAAATACAGTTGGTATAGTGGGGATGGCAAGGCAATGAGTATAATTGACCGTTTTCTAGTTTCGGAAGACATAATGCATAAATGGGGGATTGTTGGCCAATTGATTGGGTTGTGTGATATATCGGATCATTGTCCGATTTGGTTGGTGTTGGATAATTCTAATTAGGGGCCGAAACCGTTAAAGTTTAACAATGAATGGTTTTCGGATAAAGCTTTTGTCCCGTTTGTTGAGAAGGAATGGAAGAGAATGGAGGTGGTTGGTAGAAGCGATTTTGTGTTGAAGGAAAAGTTGAGATTGCTTAAAGTTAGTTCTAGAAGATGGAATATGGAGGTTTTCTGTAGGTTTGACTTAGAAGTGGAGGAAAGGGTGAAGGATATTAATGAGGCGGATGATCTTCTCTCTTATGTTGATGTTAATGGGGTGGATGGAATTGTAATGAATAGGAAAGAAACTTCTAGTCGTTTTTGGCTTAATTTGAATATTAAGGAGAATATGTTAATCCAAAAGGCTAGGTTGAAGTGGAGTAATGATGGGGATAATAATAGTAGTTTTTCATAGAGTGTGAAGGAAAGGAGGAGGCACAACCACATAGGGTCTATTAATTCGAGTAACGGCATATTGGATTTCGTTAGTTCTGTGAAGGCGGAGGTGTGGGAGCACTTTTCTAGAAAATTTATTGAGGAGGATTCCGAGAAACCTTTTTTAGAAGGATTGTTTTTTAAAAGCATTAGTAGGGAGGAGCGAGAGTCTCTTGAAGCTTTGTTCTCGGAGGAGGAGATTAGGGAGGCGGTGTGGAGTTGTGATGGTTCGAAGAGTCCAGGCCCCGATGGTTATTCTCTTCTCTTCATTCGTAAGTGTTGGTTCTTTTTGAAGGAAGATTTTGTGAAATTTTTCAATGGTTTTCATTCGGGAATAGTCTTGTCCAAAGGTATCACTTCTTCTTTTTTTACTCTTGTTCCGAAAAACACAAATCCCTTGGGGCTAGGTGACTATAGACCGATATGTTTGGTGGGTTGTCTTTACAAAGTCTTATCTAAACTCTTAGCGGGTAGATTGAAAATTGTGTTAGACTCTTTGATTTCGCCTTATCAAATCGCTTTTATTCCCGGTAAACAACTTCTTGATGGGATTATGGTAGCAAACGAGTTGGTTGATTTTTACAAAAAGGAAGGAAAGAGGTGCATTCTTTTCAAAGTGGATTTTGAAAAAGCTTAAGATAAGGTAAGTTGGAACTTTCTAAGAATGTTGATGCGCAGTATGGGTTTTGGTGGCAAATGGATGAATTGGATGGAATTGTTGATTTTTAATAATAATATGTCGGTCCTAGTGAACGGGAGTCCGACAAAGAAGTTTAAAGTGGAGCGTGGTTTAAGGCAAGGGGATCCTTTATCACCTTTTCTTTTCGTCATTGTGGCGGAGGGTCTTTCGAGATTGGTTAATAAGGCGGTGGAAATTGGTGTTTACGAAGGAGCTTTTTTCAATAGGGATTGCTCGGTGGAGATTCTTCAATTTGCGAACGATACTTTATTGGTGGGAGAGAGTAATTGGAATCAAGTGTGGGCGTTTAAGGCGGTGCTTAGGAGTCTTGAGTTGGTTTCGGGATTGGGAATAAATTTCCATAAGAGCAAGCTCATTGGAATCAATTCTAATAGCCAGTGGATTCTTGGAAGCCGCTGCCTCTTTTCTCGCTTGTAGGTTGGAAGATAACAAATTTAATTTTCTTGGGATCCCTATTAGAGTTAATCCGAGAAGGATTTCAACTTGGACTCCTTTGGTGGACAAGATCAAGAATCTTCTCTCAAGTTGGAAGTGTCGTTTTCTTAGCCTTGCGGGTAGAATCACCCTTCTCAAATCCGTTATTAGTGCTTTACCTATCTTTTGGTTATCCTTTTACAAGATGCCGGTAAAGGTACCAAAAGACATTACTTGCTTGCAAATCAATTTCTTGTGGGGTGGTTTGGAGGATAATCGGAGGAAATTCCAAATGTGGTATAATTATGTTTTATTTGTTATATGAAATTCTTTTGGGTAAATGTGATATGATATGCTTATTCTACTGTGGTTTATCATAATTGTGAGTGAATATGCATGTTAAAAAAAGAAGTGAAATAGGTAGAGTGAAAATTCACTACCATAAAACAATATTAGAACCTAGTAATGGCTAGGAAATTGTTGAACAATATAACGACGACGCTCGTGCAAGAGAGGCCAAGGCGTGCGTCTATTACCGAATGTTATAGAAAGAGTTACACTAGTATGGATCATGTTAATTGTGTTGAGTGTAGAAAGACAAAAGAGATCTTAAGGCTAATATGGCCGGGTGATTGTTGAATACAATCTCGTTGGTATATAATCACGTAATCGTAACCATCGCCCTTGAGAGGCATTCATGAGTCTCGAACTCCTCTGAATGCAGGCATTACTACTTGGCAGGTTTAATTCCCAATGTTATAGTACGATGGAACCTACAAGTAGAGACTTGTGATGGCATGAGAGGTCGTGAGAAGTGATGAATTAAGGTGATAATGCGTCCCTTAATTCCGAATTCATTCGTATGCCAAGTAATTACAAGGATCTATGGCTCGGGTCGTCTTCTAGACGTAGAAGCGGACGGGAAGAAGGGATGCCTTGGTAAGGTTAACGATTAGTGATAGATTGTGAGTTGGCAAGACTCAAGAACATGGATCCATATAGTATGTGTGAGTACTCAAAGTCATTCCCTTTCCCTTTTGACTTGAGTTAGGTGTGATAGAACCTTGTAAAGCCGAGGGGACGTATAAGATAGGGAACTCGCTGAGATTGATGTATCTCACCCCATGTTGTTGTTTACATCACAGGTACTGCAGGTTCGGCGAAGGGTAAGGACAAAGTTGTTTGACTTTTCCTTACGGATTGTAGCTTTTGTGTGGCAAGGCTTCCGTTGTGGAGTTTATTTTGAGATCATTGTTGATCTAGTTCTTAGTTTTTATCATTTTGAACATCTTGTATATATAATGCCATAGTTTTTTTATTAGGTATTTTGGGCATGTATATGTATAATGTGTTAACTAGGAACTTATTGTATTTCAGTACCAAAGTGTTAATTCATGTATTGTATTATATATGGGTGTTACACCGTCCAAATTACAAACTACTATGAAAGAGGACACGGTGGTCGGAGCGATGGGAATCACCACTGCGTTCAAAATTAGAAAATAAATAAATAAATTTATGTAAAATAAAATAAAATTTGAAAGAATTAAAGTGAGTCAATTATTTTATAACTATATTTAAAAAATGGGTGTTCAAAAATATGGTTAACTAAATTGTATACTAGAATAAAATTGCATTGCACTATAAAAAAACTGAATCATATTTAAATGGTTAATGAAATGAACCATTTATTTAAAACAATTCAAATTCAGTTTAGAACCGGTTCAGAACCAATTTTCTTTTATAAACTGGTTTACTTATATAAATTAATTAGTTTTTAATAAAAGGAATAAAATTTTTACTGAAAGTAAAAAAAAAATAATAAAAATTTAAAAAAAAATTCAAAAATTAAAAAAAATATTTCTAGAAAAATATTTTTTTTCATGAAAATAATTATTTTCAAGGTAAAAAAAAAACTAATATCAATTTTGTCAGAAAAATCATATTTTTTCGAAAATACAAAACATGGATTTTTTTGGAAGTACCATAAATCGATTTTTTTTTCAAAAATACGAAAAAAAATCTAGTTTTTTCAAAAATACAAAATATCGAGTATTTTTGGAAATATGAAAAAGTCGAGTTTTTTTTGGAAATATGAAAAAGTCAAGATTTTTCGGAAATATGAAAAACTCGATTTTTTTCTAAAATATGAAAAAGTCGAGTTTTTTCAGAAATTTGAAAAAGTCGAGTTTTTCGAAAACATGAAAAAGTCAAGTTTTTTCGGAAATATTAAAAAGTCGGGTTTTTTCAAAAATATGGAAAAGTCTAATTTTCTTCGGAAATTTAAAAAAATCGAGTTTTTTTCGAAAATATAAAAAAGTCGAGTTTTTTGATAAATATGAAACATATGAGTTTTTCCGGAAATATGAAAGGATCAAGTTTTTCGAAAATATGAAAAAGTCGAGTTTTTTCGGAAATATGAAAAAATAGTTTTTTTTTTCAGAAATATGAAAAAGTCGAGATTTTTAGGGAATATGAAATAGTCGAGATTTTTCAGAAATATGAAAAAGTCGGGGTTTTTCAGAAATATAAAAAAAACGAGTTTTCAAAAATAAGAAAAAGTCGATTTTTTCCAGAAATATGAAAAAATCAAGTTTTTTTGGAAATATGAAAAAGTCGTGTTTTTTCGGAAATATGAAAAAATCGAGTTTTTTCAAAATATGAAAAAGTCGAGATTTTTCATAAATATGAAAAACTCGAGTTTTTTTCTGAAATATGAAAAAGTCGAGTTTTTACAGAAATATGAAAAAGTATAGTTTTTCCGGAAATATGAAAAAGTCGATTTCTTTCATAAATATTAAAAAGTCGAGTTTTTTTGAAAATATGAAAATTTCGAGTTTTTTCAAAAAATGAAAATGTCGAGTTTTTTCATAATAGAAGTTTAACTCTACAAAATTTTTAAACTTTTGTAAATTTTAAAAAATATATTTAGTATATATGTGAATTTAAAATGAGTTTCTTAAATGTAAAATGAACCATGATCACATGATTTTAATTGATTAAAATAAATTAGATATTGTGTTGATAGTAATCCGTTAGTTAAAAAATTTGATTATTAAAAAATTTGATATCAATATATATTCTACAATTTATTCAAAATTGAATTTTATAGTGAATTAATATAAAACAACAGAAAAAAAAATTTAAAAGATGGACATTAAAATGAACACTTTACATCTAATATATCACAGATATGTTCACATCTACAAATGAACCGTCTACAGTTGATATCTCATAGATACATTCACATCTACCCGTAAAATATTTATAACTTATAAAAATATTTATAATTTATTACCGTTTATAAAAATATTTATAGTTTATTTTATGTTTGTACGTGTAAATTTATTTCAGATTGTATAAATTTTATATATATACACATATAAATTTAAAATGAGTTAGTTATATGCAAAATAGACAGTGATCATCTATATTAAATAATTATATATAAATAAAACAAAATTGTAAAATAGAGATAAAAAAATAAAATTTTGATATTTGAAAATAAGTATTTTGTTTCACAAATAAAGGTAAATGTTGATTAAATATTAAAATAAAAAGTATTATGGTGATAATGACCTGTAAGATAGAAAATGAATTGTATATAATATTATTCAATTTGATATAATAAATTATTAATTTCATGGAAATAAGAAAATACATGATATTAGGAATTTATTATTGCTGCAGCGATGAAGTGTGATGTTCAAGTCACTTATTGTGTATTGAATGATATTACTATATATTTTTTAATACTATATTTTTGAAGTGATATTTCGCAACGTAGCGTGTGAATACAGACGATACCCTGCGATAGCACGGATATTATTTGAATTGGAAACATAATTTTATTCAGAGTTGTAGTTTTAGAATTTACTCATCTGAATTCAACTGGGTTTTGGTAATTACTAGAATTGCAGGCATAATCTACGGGTAGATGTGAACGTATCTATGAGATACCGATTGTAGACCGATCATTTTAATGTTTATCTATTACATCTATGAGATACCTGTTGTAGACTGATCATTTGAATTAAGTTTGATATATTTACTCATGCTATTGTAGGAATGAAAAAATCTATCAGGATTTGTTGACATTTTTGTATTAGTATTTAATTGAAATGCACTTTAAAAGGATTTTACACTGACAGTTAATCAAAATCTTTAGATGTTAGAAGAAATTTGACTTTTATTTTAATCATTAATAAAATAGTACTAATGGATGATGGTGATGAACTGACAGTGTTTTTTACACTGACAGTGAATACAGTGAATAGTAATTAATCTCTTTTGTATTATATAAAATACACGCTATTATTTTACAATAATAATGTGATAATGGTACATGTCAATTATATTAAGAAAAAAAAGTTAATTTACGAGAAAAAATAGCAAATATATTAAAATTAAAATTAAAATTAAGTTTAAATCATCTTTTGGTCTCTTTAAGAAAAATTTGTCAAAAAAAAAAAACCTGTTTGAAATTGTGGCATGCAGACCACAGATGTCCTAACAACATATCAAGACATTGATCTTTGCATCAATTTAAAACAAGGACAGAATAAACAAGCCGATACTCTGAATATCAACAAAAGAGTCACAACAGATGTTTCACCTCCTGTGATATCTAAAAGTTACAATCAACAGCAACTGCATCATCTACTTGAAATACCCCTCTTTCAATGTAAAGTTCAACCAAACTACCTTAACTAACAATCCTACTCGAATTCTATTGGATTTGCTTCAAAGCTTCATCCAAGAACAATATATAATTCATTACCTCAAGGCTTCTGAATCTGTATAAACATTTATGTCTACCACAATTTATCCAACTGATACAAAGGGAGACTTACAACACAAGAAAGCCTACGACTCTCAAAACCCTAAACCCTTATTTCCCTTTACAAAAGTGTTACAAGAGATTAGTAAAATATGTGTCTACCCTAGGTCTTGGTCTTCCTTTACACTACTAGAAACTTCACCTTTAGTGATCGATTTAGTGACCGAAAAAGATTAAAAATCAGTCACTACATAGTTTAGCGACCAATAAAGCGACCGATTTTGAGACCACTTTGACAACTGAAATTGTAATCGATTTTGGTGACTAATATTGTGACCGAAATTATATATGTTTAGTGACATATTTAAATAGTTTTTCATTATTTTTTCTTTAAAAATTGGTATTTAAAAAATTAATTTAATATTCTTTCAGTCACTAAATCGATCTCTATTATTTTATTTTTTAAAATAAGTATCTTTTAAATGATAAAACAATTTTTTTTATATCTCTGAAATAAATTTGGCATAATTGAAAACAATTAAGTATATTACACATTAAAATTACACATTTTATTGTATTTAACAAAATAACAATATAATAAATATTTTTAAATATTCATAAAATATATAACAATAAAACACATTTTAAAATCTTACGAAATACTCGTCAAAAAATTTAACAAAAGAATATAAATAAAGGATATTTCAAAGTATTCAACAAATAGTACAAATAATTATTGTATTTCAAACTATTTCTTAATACACAGTATGAGTCCAACATGCATAAGACATGTGCTATGATAAGTTTTTAAATGATAAAATAGAAGCAACATGATAATGATAATAGTGTCTAACTAGACAACTCTATAGCATTAACCAAATCGTTACTGTTTAACCTGTAGCCTTTCCTAAATAAAGAACCTTTGTATCAATCAATAATCAATTTATTTATTTCTTGAAGATATATAAATTGTGAAAGAGAAAGGTATATTATCTTCAAGATTACAACTTCTAGTTACAAGTGTTGGATATCATCTTCAAGATTTGCAATAAAAGTTTTTCTCAAGAAGACTATGTAGACTCATTATCACCCTTTTCATATGAGAATTTCTTATCACACCACTCTTGTTTCTTAGGCACCATCTGAATTTCCGATTTTGCCCCCTGATTTCGGATGTACATATCCGGACGCACCGATTTTTTTAAAATTTTCAATTTTTATTGGATGTGCACATCCCGAAGATATTCGTATTTCTTTCTTTAACTTCCGTAGAGGTGTTTGATATTTGCCGCTTCTTTCGCAACTCAAAATTACAAAAGCTTTTCTTCTATCCGACCCATTATCCGATCTTCCGATATTTACACCGAAGCAAAGCTCAATAGTCGTCCTACGAATGTATGTGATCATGCTTTCACGATCATCAAAGTCTTGCTTGTTGTTAAAGTCACCGCCGACATCGACCGACTTTACGAGCATACCTTCATCTTTCGGGGAAATCGACGCAACTAATTCTTTTGCCATGTTATCGGAATGCACCATATCTATTTATAAACAATAATAGAACAATTAATATGTATAAATAAGATATATTCAAAAATGCTGAAAACTTAAATTAATTAGCTTCAGGCATTTTTCCGGATGTGCACATCCGGAAATGTTCATGCTCAATTCTTTCCGGATGTGCACATCCGGAAGCAACGTAACTTGTTTTCCAAAAAATGTAGATTGATAATGTGAGCAATGTAGTGGATGAAGTTGAATGTTTACCTGGAATTCAGTCTTTCCTTGCTCCCTTTGATTTGTTGCACCAAAAACTTGAACTTTTTGAGCGAGAAATGGGATTGATAAAGTAGGGTTTTTTGAGTTGGTGAGAGTGAGTGTAGTAGGAGAAATGTTGAGAACGGGAAGGGGAAGTGATCATGCAGCTTCAAATATATCACATTTTTCCGTCCGGATATACAGATCCGGAGGTCTTCCGGATATGCACATCCGGAACAACTTTTTATTTTTTTAAGGATACGGTGCGTCCGGATGTGCACATCCGGAATTAGGGGACAAAAAAATAATTTTATGTAGTACCTAAGAAACTTGGGTGGTGCATTAAAAAATGCTCTTTCATATTTCCATTCATGTCTTCTCCATTCTAGTAATTATTGAATCACAACCTACATTTAATAGAATGAAAAACCAATATATTGCACATTACAACATAAAGTAAACATAAATTATCAGAACAAAAGACCAATATTACTGACCACCCCTGTGGAATTCGCTTCACGTATAACTATTTGACATGCTTATCTCCAATTCTTCGGTTTCTAAGAAAAAAACAAACGAAAAATCAGAACGGTAATTTTACCTGTCACAAGAGTTAACATTCATTCATTTGCTCCTTTTTTTAATTTTTTGGTATCTTTCTCGGTGTGAGGATCCAAAGGCTCCTTGCCTTCAAGAACCTATTAGCAATTGAAAAATACAATCAATAGTACAAACTTGCACAAGGTACTTTTTTGCTAGAAAATTTTGAGAAGGGAAAAATAAACCCTTATTATTTACAACTAACCTCAACCATACATAAAATAAACGTACAAATGCTATCATATAAGCAAACAAAACTATCCTATCATGTGTGGAAATAGCTTACATTTTTGGTATAATTAATGCGCTGCACAGTAACATAAACTTCATTGAGGTTGCAAAAATAATTTTTATTAATATATTGAATCTGTTACCATATTACATATTGAATCAAGTGGAAGCCACCATCAACTTCAACATTGAGGTTGCAAAGAGAACCTATTGAAGGTACCTGATTCAATTTATCTTAAAGGAATATAAAAGTTAAGTTTAAATTCTTGTAAATCTTGTTGGAATTAACCCACAATCTATGAGAATTCTTCTTTAATCTTGATCTCAAGATTGTTGACAAACCCACAAACACGCAATGACAATGAAAGAGATTGAGAAAGAACAGCAAGAAAGAAACGAAAGAAGAAATATTTCACTACTACAATTTTGATTTATGATAGCACAAAATTAATAGCATTTTTGTTAACAAATCGCTATTAAAAAAGACACACAAAGATATATAATAATATTTTATATTAAGTGCTATTATATATTGACACTACAATAGCGTTTTTTCTTGAAAATGCTATTATAAGATGTTTAAAAAAAAACAAAACGAAAAATTGTATCAGGAGGTGATGGGTTCGACTCCCTGTACCTCTGAAGTTTAAATCCCGAAAACAAAAATAAAAAAAATTTGATGGCTTTAATAGCGCTTTTCAATAAATGCTATTATACGATATCCTTTGTTAGAGTTTTTGAAAAGTGCTATCATAGAGGTTTCTTCTACCAAATTAAAAAGAACGCTCAAATAACTCATAACGCAAAGAAAAAAATCTCATCTAACTCCCATAAAAACCTAGATTAACATTAATCCATGAACTCTCAGTGAACCTCCAAGAGCACAGATTCATTATCGTGGAACTGACCTTATCCCTTATTATCTTCCATCATCTTCTTCTTCCACACAACTTATAAACCCTTCCTCTAGAAAGCTCACTTGAACCACCCTCAATTCTTAACCTTTTGGAATTAAAAGCCTTCTTCTCTCCGCGAAACCCAACCTCCATTCAAGAACCCAAAAACCCTAATACCACAACTGATTGAACTCATAACTCAAATCCTAAAATTCGATTGAAACCCTAAGAATTGATTGAACTGATAACTCATAACTCGATTGATTTGTTTCCATAAATCAATTGCAACCCTATAACCATATTCCCACATCGACAATACTTCATGTGTCCAAGACTTTAATCTTCATCTTCATTCCTCGAATTTGACATGGTCACTGATTTCGTCCGTACTATATTCCTCTCCACTTCTCTCCTCATGTAACTAGCTATGAATTAGATTACAGTCATTGTTTTCCTCGAAGTTCAAAATCCTTAGACAGGTAACTTCACATTCATTTCATTTATTTTATTTTTAGAATTAATATACCTTATTAATCCTATGAAGTTACACCTCACTATGTTTTTTGCATTATGGGGTAGTTGCCTTAACTCTTTTCTTTTAGTCAAACATCAGCATGATGAAAATATAAAATAATATTGCAAGTAAGGTTTTAAATAGCGATTGCGGTGGTGTTGCAGTCGCATAAAGGCTTTCGCAATATCAGTACTGGTGAAAAGATATTGAGTGTGGTAATTGTAGTGTAAGTTAACCATAATCTATTTTTTTTCACAAAAATGACGAATAACGACATCGGTTGTTTTTGCAGTAACGTTTAAAACCTTGATTAAATGAACAACAATGAAAGAGTTCAATTTTGTTCAAACTGTAGGGTCTCATTAGTTTGTGGCCCTATAGGTTATTATATGAATATCACATTTCTGATTTAGATTTACACTTCAGAATGAGTAGTTCAGCCATTTGTTAAAAAAAATGAATGATTAGCCTTAAGTCTTCTGACCTCTAACTTGGAATCACCACTGCAGCCCAACTATTGAAGCAATAACTTTATGGAAAAATTTATGGACTGGCTCTGTTAACACTCAATGCTGGTGCGCACTCTAGGTGTTGTTGCGGGGTACCGACATCGCGTCATTTCATTGTCAGCCTGAGACCGTAAGTAGTTACTACATTTCATGATGTTTGAATTATTATATATATTATAGCTTTATATAAGGAGCATGTGTTTAAACATGACAGGATTGGTTAAACTGAATGATAGGGGTAGATTGGACCATCTTTTAAGTAATCCTTAATGGAAAGGACGTGCAACCTAGAATGGAACTTGTTTACTTCTTTTCTCTTTGTTAGCTTATTTGTATTCCCTTTAATACTAGACCAATCATAAAGGTTTAATTGCCAGTATGATTGTTATGGATGATTGATATCATATGTATAATGTATGTGTGTTTTATTATGGAAAAAACACATTATATTTATCAATGGTAAATTTCAAAAAATCATATTAATGCCTTTCTATTATTTGAGTTCTTTTTATGGTAAGCTACTTTTTACGGTTCTGTTTTCATAGTTTCGAGTTAAATTTTTTGACATAATTTCGAGTCAGCTCTGGTTTTGCGGTTTCAGTATTGATTCTAAATACTAGCATACAATACTATAAAGCTAAGTAGATAAGTATTTAACTGTTAAAAATGCAGAAAAATACAACTTTTAGTCTTGCCCGCAAGGTGTTCGATAGAAGGCTTTAACCAATATCTCGCATCTTTTGTATTCAATTCAGTTCATGATGTTGAATTATTATTTTGTTGATGATTGTTGTTGTTGCAGGTTGTGGTTTATGAATTGGTATCGAATTTTTCTCGTTAACTGTTAACTGTTAAGCATGCATTATATGTTGTTTCTTACGACCAGGATGTGGATGGACTAGTATAAGAGGTTCAAGAGGCTAGAAGAATCAGATTGCTACATCAGCCAAGCAAGGTATACATTGTTTTTTTCTTTCTCGATAATTTTGCAGATAATTATACTTTTTATGAAAATGTTGTAACAATTTCAGGTTATGGCCATGGAATATGAGCTAGGACTCCTATGGCGTCTTGTTTGGAAAATGTTACAGTATCTAAGTTGCCTTCTAGTTTCTCTGGAGATCTCTGGTCGATGACTACCCTAGCATATCTCTTTCTGGCTGGACTTGTCTCTCCACCACCAGCAAACCCTCCAGAAATGGTGTTTAGTGTGTGCCGAGTTGCCTTTGTCTCGTGACCCTCTTCGTCATCTGAATTCTTCTTCCGGGATGACTTTTCTGGCCCCTGATCATCTCGGAGAGGACTTCTCTTGTTATTTTGTGGTCGAAAATCCTTCATATATGCCAAGAGATGACCTCTCCGGATTAGAGCTTTAATTTATTTCTAGCTGTTGACAGTCCTCGGTGTGATGTCCCCGTACACGGTGGTAATTACACCAAGCCTCAGGTTGCCTTCCCATGATAGCGTTGGCTCTTTTGGGACGATGAGTCTCTTGTAACAGATTCATATGACCGACTTCTATAAGGATATCTCCCCTGCTTGTATTTAATTGGGTGAGGTCTCTGTCCGGCACATATGAATGTCTGTATGGTCTGGGAGCATGTCGCTCGCGCGTAGCTCCCTAAGGATGCTCCTTCCTCCTATTTGACGCCTCTTTCTTGCTCTTTTTCTTTTCACTGTTATCCTGAGCTTTTTTCTCTTGGTTACTTTCTTCTCCTTTAATTTAACACTCTGCCTGATTAGTGATCTCGTCCATGTTGATAGCCGGCTTCTGAGCTAACGACTCATTAAATTGCCCGACTCGTAATCCTTGTTGAGATACTTTGAGGGTTTCCTCATTGAATCGAGCTAGCACTACGCCAAAAAGTGCTTTTAATAGCGCTTTTTTAAACCTTTGATAGCGCTTTAAAATGCTATAAAAGCCACAGCTATTATAGATTTGATACCTATAATAGCACTTTTAAAGCGCTATTAAAATGGGAGTTTTTAATAGCGCTTCACAATAAACGCTATCATATCAGTGTTCTACGCTACCATACACCTTGTTTGGAGAAGGATTTAATAGCGTTATTTCAAGAAGTGCAATTATAGTCCTAGTATTCAATAGCACTTTTTCTAAAAGCGCTATTATACACACGATCTTTAATAGCATTTTCTAAAAAAATGCTATTAATGTCATTTTATTTATTCTTTAAAAAAATGAAATTTTGTAACTCAATACTGCAGTAAAAAAATCATATATTCTTCTCAAATCCAAATATCAACAGTATTACACATAAGACATGCAATCAATTTTTATTCAAAATAATTACAATTAATATAAATTAATTACAAACGATAAAATTTTATATAATTGTTTGAAGTCAGATACTACAAAATGATGCTAAACTATTTTCTTCTTTTGTTGATAAAAATCAAATTCTAATACAACAATATATGTGGGTAATGATTCAGCTCCAACAGAATTGGTTGGAACAACTTTGGATTTCAATGTGATATTACATTCTTGAATGGAAGAAATAGTAGTTACCAAAATTGAATTGAGGCGACTAGTACAACTCTTTGGAAAGCTCTTATGCAGACCCTGCAATGCAAAGTTACATTTAGTAATTTACAACTCCTTGGTTTGAAAACTAAGCTCATTGGTTAAACAAATTTTACTATATAAATCTATTATCATATGGGCAAAAGATAGCAACAAGAAATTTTCAAATGAGAAATTACCTGTAATATGACTACACTTCCAAACAAATTCCTTAAACTATGATGGTCAGCTACATCAACACTGCAATTCCAAACAAATATTTTGTCATAATATTAGACCCATGGTATAGATCAAATCCATTGAATAATATATTAGAATTAAAAGTTCTCTAGTTAAAGTTTATGAGTCAAGAAATAATCCAGCATCATTAAAGCACTTTACTCTTGTGGTTCTTGGAAACAATTTCTAGAATTCATAACAATGTAGTATAGCTGATAAACCTCTAGCAAAACATCCAGATAGAAGATTCTAAAAAATAATAGAAAAACCGTGATGCATTTTCTTACTATAAATACAAATTTTGATAGTTCCACACCAGCCTTCTCCCTGTCACCAAAAAAATGTAATCCAGTTTTTATTACTCGTCTAATGTCCTGTTTTATATGAATTAGTTCAAAGTTCATGAATCTCGCAATAGATCACAATCACATACCTCTAGATATATCAACCAACTTTTTGATCCTGAACCGTATCCAGGTGGAAGTGGTAAGCTGGTAAAGATCCATCCATACAAACTACAAAATAGAATATAGTTGTGAATTGCAAATTAAGTTATTCTAAATAATAAAAGGGGTCATATCACCAATAAGTCAGCTATATAATGTTGGAAAGTTGATTTGTAATCTGGAAAATTTTGACTACATATCATCATATCACCAATAAGTCAGGTAGGAGACGACGTAGAAAACCATGCGCATGATGAAGTGGAGAACCTCACTTTTCTTCTCTTTCCCTTTGGAACATTAACCGAATATACACAAATACAAAACTTGGTTTAAGCTCTTTCAAATCGAGCGAGTCCCGCAGTTGATGCACTATAATCAATCAATCCGACACCTTTTTTGTTCTTCGAGTTCAAGCTATGGCAGAATCATCATCTTCCACCACTGTTAGTTTTATAGATAATTTATGGAAATACATTTTAGCTATTTCCAGAATCATGCTTACCATCGTTACTTATGGTGTCTTACAGAAAAAGATCATGAAAATACCACAGGGAGCAGAAAAGGAGTATTTGAAGTATTCACTCTTTCTTGTTTTCTGCAACCGGATCACGACGTCTGCTGTTGCTGCTGGTTCTTTGCAGGCAGATAAAAAAGCATTGGACCGAATGGCTCCCATTTATAAGTATAACCTTGTATCATTATCAAACATACTAACCACAACTTGTCAGTATGAGGCCCTCAAATATGTTAGTTTTCCTGTTCAGACTTTTGCGAAGTGTGCAAAAATGATACCAGTTATGGTATAAGGTACAATTATGATGCAAAAAAGGTATAAGGGACCGGACTATTTATTGTCTTTTTAAGTTACCCTTGGCAGGAACAGACCCGAGTCCACACAGCAGAGGAATGGAAAATACAATTTGAGGCGTTCTTCTAATTGGTGGCTATCTTGGGTTTGATGGCTTTACAAGTACATTCCAAGATAAGATGTTTAGAGGCTATGACATGGCGATAGATAATCTGATATTTTATACATCATCGTCTTCTTGTATTCTTAGTCTGACAGGTCTTGTTGTGCAAGGACAAACGATACTAGCAGTAGAGTTTGTGTACCAGCATCATGATTGTTACTTTGAGATATCATTACTTTCGACTGTTGAAACATTTAGCCAATTCTTCATTTCCTACACAATTCACACTTTTGGTGCTCTTAACAGTTGGTGAGCATTTTATTGTCATGTGTGTGGTTTTCCCATCCTCTTAGATGGGAACAGTGGATTGAAGCCGTCATTGTCTTCGTCTCCCTTTATGCAAAAAGTTTATATAAGAAAGCACCTCAGAAGACAACATCCGCAGTAGAGCTTATACAAAACGAGGAATCAGATAATTTGAAGAACAACTCGTGACTGAGATAGAAGCTTGTCTAGTTTTGCAGAGAAAAATATATTCTCCTAGACACAAGCAATGACTCTCAAGACACTCCTAAGAAGCTTGTACAACTCTGATTCAATCCATTTACACCCAATGACAAAACCAAAATCAACCTGTCACGTCCACCCAGAACTATAACAGTAACACAATGTCACGATATCTTGTCTGACATTACACCCTCACCAGAGGCATTCTATCACAAACTGCTTCAAACCACAAACAATCTTGATAAACAACTGCACTACTGCAGCAATAGATCCTAAACAGAAGTCCAACTTCCCCTGCCAAAGATAACCAGTGCTCCTTTGCAAGAAGAACACTTTAAAGTAAATAGAAAACATAAGACTCATCTTCATGTCTTCAAGAGCTCACTCCTTGTTCAACACACCTACTGAACGCATTCACTCACTGCTTGATCCATAAGCAATCTATGTACCACAATAGTACACCCATCAGACAGAAGTTCCCCCTATCTTTCATAAATAATGCTCCTTCCAACAAGAAACACCCAAATTCACCACATGTTATCACATGACCAACTTCATGCTCAAATAGTGAGAAAGTACCAGGATTACCATCCTTGTACCATAACCAACAAACTCTTGGATTGATACCAAAATCACCATTGATCCCTCTCATCTTGAACCCATCCATACCCTGTACAAATCCACTTTGAATTTTACAGCCATAAATATCCTTATTCCATGAGAATAAATCCAATTGAACCTGGAATGCTCACGTTCCACAAAGAGACATACAAAATCTCTTAGTTTGTTAGCTCGCCCATATGTCATTCACTCTTGAAAAACATCAAATACATGCTCCAGAAATCCTCAGCTTACTTGCTTCACAAACACCAAAATGATCCACTTATTTTTAGAGATACTTGCAGTAGAAGAAACCACCTCTCCATAAGCATTCTGACCTCAACAAGAGTCAGATTACCAGATAGACACCCGATGATCCAAGACAGTGTTCACCTCATCATTCTCATGTATGATAAGTTAGAACACTTCTTAGTCAACTGGTGAATATCATCTTCCACAATCTGAATTCCAATTTCAGACAACATGATGATGTTCTAACATCAGTTAGGACATCCTTCTCATATCACAGATACCAAAAACTATGGTTCTTGATACAATTAACAATAGACTTATTATTGCATAGTAATCCAACTGAAGATCTTCAGAGAACACAACTCCTACCAGCTTGATCATCAAGAACTTTAGACAACTGTAGAGAGAAATAAACTCTCAAACTCCCACCAAAGCAAGCTCCTTAAGCGAAGATCCCTTCAATAATCAGCAAGCCAAGAGCAAAACCAGCTCCTCCTTTGGTCTTCAAACAACCACCCTTCTCCACAAAGGTAATTTGTTCCAAGGGCAAGATGAAACACACATCTTGGATTCAAGTGACTATGGTTAAACATAGCCAAGTGTCACACACCTTCCTCCAGATTTCTAAGAGACAAAATACTCTTGGTTCAACCAAGAATCCGGGTCTTTAGAAAACATCCTACTTTTTCCAAAGCAAGACATCTTAGATACACTAAGACTATGAAATGTAGCCTTTACTAGCTTATGCAATGCCTATACATTGCATAGGCTTTTTGGAGCATCCATTCCAATCACATCTGAGAAGATCATCTTCTCTCAAGATGATATACCTCCACTATAACCAGATCCTACAAAGGGAACAATCTGATGATAACCCTGATGTCAGAACATCTGATTTTGACATCAATGTCATGACTTCCAGCTGATGAGCTCAAGTCTGTCTAATACAGTCTTGATCAACTCCCCTTCAGACATACCATCTCGAGGATCCTCTCCATTTCTACAGAACAAGAGTTCCATGCTCTCATAGACTTGATTAACATATCAAGATTGAGTAGAGAACCTCCATCCTATGTTAATGGTCCACAACTAATCTTAAGACCAGATACCTTGAAGAGCATCAGCTTTAAGAACTCATCCTCATAAGAACCAAACATGCCAAAGCCTGATTCTTTAGGAAATAATAGTCAAGAGCTACAAGAAATCCAACTTTCTTTAAGAAGAGAAATCTTCAAGATGCCAGAGATACTGTCCTGGACACTTATCCAGAACCTCCATGTTGAAATGGATCACATGCTCTCAACAGCTGCACTCCAATTCACCTAGATCAGAAATAAATTTATCCAAACAATATTCATCAAGATTAAGATGTCTTCATCTTCACTTCCATCAGCACCATATTCTAGATAAGTTTCTTTCCACGAAACTTCCTAGTCATATTATGTGCCTCTGTAGAACCAGCCAGAAGAAGGTTCCCAACACTTTATGTCAACACACAAAAGTTTGGTTCCCATAGCATAAGCTACTCCCCTCCCCTGTCCTAAAGATTCACTCCTTAAATCAACAAGATTCTGCACAAACTCTGCTGATGGGATGTTTCAACATCTGGTTGAACATCAGATTCTTATCTAATGGAATCTTCATTGATGACATTGACTGCATCCAATTTTGAACACCACACACATGGATAATCAACTAAATACCTGTGGATTCCACAAATAGCAATTGATCTTAAATCCTTGATCAGAAGGCCATACATCCAAGAGATATCAACACTTTATGAATACCAATCAAGTATTCTTTAGTGTAGGTACCTTCCTTGCAAAAGCCGAATGTTGAGACATCAAGACTGACGTACACCCTTGACTCATGTTGACTTTGCTGGCACAATCCTATGCATCTTCCTTGTGAAGAACTACTTCAACTAATCTGAAGAAATACTACCTTGCACGACATGGAAGGTGAAAATAAATCACCCCTAAATTCTTCAGATTGATTATCCTCGGGACCATCCTTGATCCAGAAAAGCAACCAGAAGACTCCAGAATTCCATCTTTTCCAGAAACACAAAAAAAAAACAGTCCTCATGACAAGAGATGCCTTTATGAGTGGACTTGAGAGAATTCTCAAATGTCTTTGGCAACTTTATCATGACAAGGGTATTTACCAGTTTCATAAACCAAGAAATTGATAACCTAGACCACTCCTCTTCTGACTTCAAAATACCTAAAGAAACCAACCTTCCAAGTACCAAGACATCAAAAGAAAACAACAACAAACAACTCTCTCCATTCCATTACTCTCTGCTGGAACGACTAGAACTTCAATATATGCTGACACCTTCATGAACAGAGTCTTCAATCTAGCTTTACCAAAGTCCTTTCATCATAAACATATGCATTGGAACAACAACACATCTTTCACAGAAGTAAAAGACAACCAATCAATAGCTGTCATCCTTAATCTAATACCAATCATTCCAAATATCTAATGAATGGTCTGATCGCACAAACACACACCTTGCTTAATGAGCCAGAAAGTATCTCCCAATAACTCATCCAAAAATAGACAGGATGCCTGCTCTGATACCAATTGAAATTCTGGCATGCAGATCACAGATGTCCTAACAACATGTCAAGACATTGATCTCTGCATCACTTTAAAACAATGACAGAATAAACAAGTTGATACTCTGAATATCAGCAAAAGAGTCACAACATGCGTTTCAACATCTGTTACAACATGTTAATCAACAAGCACATACTGAACTGTAAATTTACAGAATGATAATTAACACAAGATATGTTAACCCAGTTCGGTGCAATTCACCTACATCTGGGGGCTACCAAGCAATGAAGAAGAATCCACTATCAGTAGTATAGTTTTATGTAAACAACCTCTTGTTTACAGTAAATAACCTCTGGTTTACCTATCACTACCCAATGAAATCTTTATCATTAAAAATTCGATTTAATTGATAAGAGAACCCCATCTCACTCCCTTTATCACCTCCTGTGATATCTAATAGTTACAATTGACAGCAACTACATCATCCTACTAAAAAGACCCCTCTTTCAATGTAAAGTTCAGCCAAGGTACCTTGACTAACAATCCTACTCGGATTCTATTGGATTTGCTTCATAGATTCATCCAAGAACAATGTACAATTCATTACCTCAAGGCTTTTGCATCTGTATAAACATCTATGTCTACCACAATGTATCCAACTGATACAAAGGGAGACTTACAACACAAGAAAGCCTACGACTCTCAAAACCTTAAGCCCTTATTTCCCTTTACAAAAGTGTTACAAGAGATTAGTAAAATCTGTGTCTACCCTAGGTCTTGGTCTTCCTTTATAACCTTCTGCTGTCTTGGGTTTCCAATCTTCTGTCCTTGATCCACTGCTGAACGCGCCTTGAATCTTGGAACAAAATTAAAATAACCTGCCGTGACAATCATGATGTCGAGTCTTCATGCTGGAACATCTCATCCGACATCTTTGTTTACTTGTAGAAGTCTTCATGTTAGATCTTGTTCTTCATCAAGTTTTACAAAAATTTAGTCAAACCTCAGGAGTTTTCACTATCGATTTTCGTGCGGATTTTAACTTTAGAAATTAAAATAAAATGAAATAACATTTAAAGACTTTATACATAAAAAATATGGAGATGAAAAACAAAAACACATCAATTTAAAAAGATCGAACGACTATTTAAGTCTAAAAATTAATTAATTATAACAAAAATTAATTTGAAAAAAATTAAATTAAATAATTGTTTTTGAAAAATAATGGTTAGTAAATATGGTGAAAATAATATATAATTTGATGAAATATTTATTTTAAATGAAAAAAATAGTTAACAAACAAAATAAAGAAAAAAAAAATAGTCTGTTAAGATATATACAATAGATTTATTAAAAACAAATATGCACGATATTATCCGTGATTTGTGCATGAGAGGTTAAATTCACTTTTTAAATATGAATAATATCCGCTAATTTTTAAATCGATAGACATTGCTGCTGAAACCCTAGTGAATTTCAATGGCTCCGGAAGCAACAACAACAAGGGGAAGAAGGAATAGAGTTTCACCTTCCACACCAGAGACCATCGACCTCAACTCTTTCCGCTCATACGGCAAGCGAACCATCTCCGTCGTCATCAACCTTTCCGATGATGAAGACGACGACATTAAGATCCTCAAATTCACTCCTAAGAACATTCCTCTAACAAAAAGTAAGAGAAATTTCGAAAGAGGAGAGTCTTCTAATTCAAGTAACATTCCATTTGTTTGCGAAATTTGCACGGAAACTAAAACAATGAAGGAAGCTTTCTACATCAGTGGCGGCTGCTCTCATGCTTATTGCTCTGATTGCGTTGCAAATTACATAAATTTCAAGCTTGAAGATAACATTGTCAACATCTCATGTCCAGTTCCCGAATGCAAAGCTTCATTAGAAGCACAGTTTTGCCGGAATATTCTTCCAGCCGAGGTTTTTGAAAAGTGGCGTAAAGCATTGTGCGAGGCTCTGATCAATGTTTCGCAGAAATTCTATTGTCCGTTTCCAGATTGTTCTGCTTTTTGATCAATGACAAAACCAAGGCGGTTAGAAATTCAGAATGCCCTAACTGTAATAGAAGGTTCTGTGCACAATGTAAGGTTCCTTGGCATGATGGGATCAAATGCAGAAAGTTCCAGAAGCTGAAAGCGGGCGAGAGGGAGAAAGAAGATATTATGTTGATGCGCATGACACAAAAAAAGCACCGGAAGCGATGCCCTAATTGCAAATTTTATGTTGCCAGAACAGCGGGCTGCAACTTCATGCTTTGCAGGTTTTGTTTTTTAAAAATATGATCTCTTGCTTTATGATTTCGTCTTACAATCAGATCAAAATATAAATAACAACTAGCTTTCAACTTTTGATTGCTGGTGTAAGTGTAGGTTTTGTTACAAGTGTGGAGGTACCTACACTGCTGATGGCGGGCACAAATGTTCGAAACTCGTCAATAGGAATCTCATCTATCCGGGTCAACAAAAACAAACTCTCTCTAGAATCTTTCCAGGTAGAGTTTAGACTGGTGTAACAAACTCTTCATCAATTTGATAGATTAATGAGTATAACCAAAGGGAAAACAAAAGAGTTTTATTTTTTTTTATTTTTTTAGCTATCTTTATTTTTGATAGAATGTGTGAATTTTGAAATTAGTTGAAAATTTTATGTGTCTTCTATTGACAGCCCGTCAGTATTTATATTGACCGAGTTTTCTGCTTAGTAAATTTGGTAATGCAAGTTTTGAGTTTTCTTTGAGGTCTATTTTTTTGCCAACAAAGTATGTTTATGCATGTTGGCATGTGTGGAGTAGTTTGGTGATTTGGAAATCGGATACATAAATTGTTGTGGTTAGTTTGGTGGTATTTATTTGATAAATGGTATCATGAACTAGAGCGACAAATAAGCTCTAAACTCATTGGTCTCATTTATCAAACTTTCTACTATTTCCTTTTAATTAACCCGTTACAAATAAGCTCTAAATTCATTGGTCTCATTTATCAAACTTTCTACTATTTTCTTTTAACTAACCCATTTTATTAAGAGTTTTTTTTTGGACCTATGCCTATTTTTTTTATAGGTTTAGATGAAATTAAGGCCATCCAACAATATTGTGCAGGCTTACTTGTTTAGTATATAAGACTTAAGAAATCATTGTGCAACACTCTGATATATTTTCATAGTTTTCAAACTGTCTATGGACAAATTTAAGTTAATAGATTGAGGAACTTGCTTCAGAACTTGAACTTGGTCCATCTATCCTTGTTCTTGCCGGAATCACTTCAATATAGCCATGATTTAGTCATATATGCTAAGAACTTCGGCTTAAATTCCTAACCTTATAAGGGTTAGGGGCCTTGGTTTTGGGGTATTGTGTTCTAGATTAGGGTGGATATTTTTAAGTGATTTGCTTTTGCTGCTGAACGATTTTCTGGGTTTCTTTCGCTTTTGCTGAGGATCGTATTTCTGGGTTTCCTGGTGTGAGTGTGCTTAGGTTTCTCGCATATAGTTGGGAATCGGGGGTGGACAGAAGTGAGGAAGAAGGAAGGAAGGAGTGGAATACTGAGATGGGATACGTACTCGAAGGATAAAGGGCATATGGAAGTGGAAGCGGAGAGGATTTCAACTGTGTTTTTTGTCGGAAATACCGGATTATACTAAAGCTAAGGATATCTTTATGCTCTTTGGGTGAGAAGGTGAGGTGATTGAGGTGGTAATTCCACCCAAGAGGAACAAATTGGGCAAACGATTTGGTTTTGCGAGGTTCCGAGACGTCGAAGACGCTAGGTTCTTAGCGGTTAAACTGGATAACATTATGATAGAGGGGAGGAAGATTCACGCGAATCTTCTGAGGTTTGAGAGGGGTAGTTTGAATATGAAGAGGAAATTGCAGGATGTGCAGTCGGTTCGAGGTAGGCAACCTTTCAAGGGCGAAAACTTCAGAAGATTTGGGGGAGGGTCATTTGTTGGCAACAAATCCTATGCTACTGTGGTTTCAAATGATGGGCAGCGTCAACAACTTAAGGAATAGATCTCTCTGAATTTTAAATCAAAACCTGAAAAGTTGAAGAGACTACAGAAGGCATATGTCGGTAAGGTGACAACCCCAGGTGCTACTTATAATTTGCAGTCCTACTTTGAAATCGAAGGAATTATCTCGATTAAGCTAACACCTTTAGGAGGCTATTTATGTCTTTTAGAGGAAGTTAAGGAGGGGTTTATTCTAGACCTTGTTCAAAATGGTAGGAATTGGTGGCAACAGTGGTTTACCGAAATTAAGCCTTGGAAGGAGGATGTGGTCGATGCGGATAGAGTTATGTGGATAAGGGTGTATGGAGTGCCTTGTCACGCATGGGATATGGAGTTTTTCATTGCCTTGGCCAATTCCTTAGGAACTTTCGTTTGTGCATATGAAAATACGATGAAGCGAGGGTGTTGTGATGTTGGTAGGATAATGGTTAAGATGCCAATGGATAGGAATTTGTGTGAAAGTTTACAGGTGATAATAGATGACACACCTTTCACTTTGGTGTTGAAAGAAGACATTTATGGCCCGGTGAGGATTTTAAAGGAATCCAACGTTTCGAAACTCGATTCTTCTGAAAGTGAGACTGAAGCGAGTTTGTGTGAATCTGAGGATAATTATAAGGAGACAGAGGATAGGGATTCTATTGAGGAATTCAGTCCTGATGTGGAGGCAGTGGTTGAAGGGAATAGAGTGTAGCAGGCTTCTCATTGTTCTGGCGGGGAGGCGGAGAATGAGTTGAATAGAGTGTGCCATATCCTTCAGGAAGCTGATAATTGCCCAACTGGTTCGGAAGAAGTGGCGTCCCCAGTCGAGAATCAGAACAAGGGCACTTTCAAAACTGCTCTGGATTTATTAAAAACGGTCTCAGTACCTGATTGCAGACGGATAGAGAATGAGGTAGATTGCAAGTCGGTGTCGAAGTCATCCGACAGCAAGGTTTGCTGTTCTTTGGAGCAAATGAGGCATAAATTAATTGGCCCGGATTCTTTAATAGGGGGTAATAGGAGGAAGCCGAAAAGATTGAAATTCAAATACTTTATGGAAGATGGAGGTTATTCCAAAAGGAAGAAAGGCAGGTGTTTAAGTAAGAAAGGTTTGAAAGGTAGGAAGCAAATGGACCCGGTTTTGGCTAATTCAGTGAAGGAATTGACAGCGGCTGTTGCTGTCCAGAGTTCTTTTCCTGGAAGGTGCGTTGAGGGATCGATAAATTATGGGGTGCAATCGGAGGAAACGGACATTGAGAGAAATAATTTGAAGGCTTTGGAGAATATTAATAAGAATGTGGGGGAGAAACTTTGGAATGTAATTAATCGATTAGGGGTTAAAGCAAAAGATTCAAGAATTGATTATAGAAAGAGAATTCTTGAATTGGAGAAAGGGGATAAGGAAAGAATTCTAACTAGGAGGGAGATAGTAAAGATTCCAAGATGATTATAGGATCTTTGAACATAAGAGGGGGTGGATCTTTAGCTAAAAAGAGGGGAGTTAGCTATTTGATTAAAAAGGGGAAGGCGGATTTGTTTCTTTTACAAGAAACTAAATTATCTATTATCAAAGAGGGATCGGCGAAGAGCTTTCGGAGTAATGAAGACATTGGCTTTTCTTATTCGGCTTCGAGAGGAGCTTCGGGAGGGCTTATAATCTTGTGGAAAGAAAGGGAGTTGGAGGTTCTTAATAGTTTTAGGGGTGATGGATATTTGGGCATTAAGGTGAGGTGGCGTGGATATGTTTATTATATTGTTAATGTGCATTCATCTTGTGAGTTAGCCAAAAAGAAAATTCTTTGGAGTGATCTTTTAGCTCTTAAAGAAAAGAACATTGATGGTGAGTGGATCTTTTGTGGCGATTTCAATGCGGTGAAAGATAAGAGTGAAAGAAAAGGTAGGACGGGTTGGAGTAGAGGGTCCGAGATGAAAGAGTTCGGTTCCTTTATTGATGAGAGCCTTTTGATAGATGTTCCTTGCAAAGGAAAAAAATACAGTTGGTATAGTGGGGATGGCAAGGCAATGAGTATAATTGACCGTTTTCTAGTTTCGGAAGACATAATGCATAAATGGGGGATTGTTGGCCAATTGATTGGGTTGCGTGATATATCGGATCATTGTCCGATTTGGTTGGTGTTGGATAATTCTAATTAGGGGCCGAAACCGTTAAAGTTTAACAATGAATGGTTTTCGGATAAAGCTTTTGTCCCGTTTGTTGAGAAGGAATGGAAGAGAATGGAGGTGGTTGGTAGAAGCGATTTTGTGTTGAAGGAAAAGTTGAGATTGCTTAAAGTTAGTTCTAGAAGATGGAATATGGAGGTTTTCGGTAGGTTTGACTTAGAAGTGGAGGAAAGGGTGAAGGATATTAATGAGGCGGATGATCTTCTCTCTTATGTTGATGTTAATGGGGTGGATGGAATTGTAATGAATAGGAAAGAAACTTCTAGTCGTTTTTGGCTTAATTTGAATATTAAGGAGAATATGTTAATCCAAAAGGCTAGGTTGAAGTGGAGTAATGATGGGGATAATAATAGTAGTTTTTCATAGAGTGTGAAGGAAAGGAGGAGGCACAACCACATAGGGTCTATTAATTCGAGTAACGGCATATTGGATTTCGTTAGTTCTGTGAAGGCGGAGGTGTGGGAGCACTTTTCTAGAAAATTTATTGAGGAGGATTCCGAGAAACCTTTTTTAGAAGGATTGTTTTTTAAAAGCATTAGTAGGGAGGAGCGAGAGTCTCTTGAAGCTTTGTTCTCGGAGGAGGAGATTAGGGAGGCGGTGTGGAGTTGTGATGGTTCGAAGAGTCCAGGCCCCGATGGTTATTCTCTTCTCTTCATTCGTAAGTGTTGGTTCTTTTTGAAGGAAGATTTTGTGAACTTTTTCAATGGTTTTCATTCGGGAATAGTCTTGTCCAAAGGTATCACTTCTTCTTTTTTTACTCTTGTTCTGAAAAACACAAATCCCTTGGGGCTAGGTGACTATAGACCGATATGTTTGGTGGGTTATCTTTACAAAGTCTTATCTAAACTCTTAGCGGGTAGATTGAAAATTGTGTTAGACTCTTTGATTTCGCCTTATCAAATCGCTTTTATTCCCGGTAAACAACTTCTTGATGGGATTATGGTAGCAAACGAGTTGGTTGATTTTTACAAAAAGGAAGGAAAGAGGTGCATTCTTTTCAAAGTGGATTTTGAAAAAGCTTAAGATAAGGTAAGTTGGAACTTTCTAAGAATGTTGATGCACAGTATGGGTTTTGGTGGCAAATGGATGAATTGGATGGAATTGTTGATTTTTAATAATAATATGTCGGTCCTAGTGAACGGGAGTCCGACAAAGAAGTTTAAAGTGGAGCGTGGTTTAAGGCAAGGGGATCCTTTATCACCTTTTCTTTTCGTCATTGTGGCGGAGGGTCTTTCGAGATTGGTTAATAAGGCGGTGGAAATTGGTGTTTACGAAGGAGCTTTTTTCAATAGGGATTGCTCGGTGGAGATTCTTCAATTTGCGAACGATACTTTATTGGTGGGAGAGAGTAATTGGAATCAAGTGTGGGCGTTTAAGGCGGTGCTTAGGAGTCTTGAGTTGGTTTCGGGATTGGGAATAAATTTCCATAAGAGCAAGCTCATTGGAATCAATTCTAATAGCCAGTGGATTCTTGGAAGCCGCTGCCTCTTTTCTCGCTTGTAGGTTGGAAGATAACAAATTTAATTTTCTTGGATCCCTATTAGAGTTAATCCGAGAAGGATTTCAACTTGGACTCCTTTGGTGGACAAGATCAAGAATCTTCTCTCAAGTTGGAAGTGTCGTTTTCTTAGCCTTGCGGGTAGAATCACCCTTCTCAAATCCGTTATTAGTGCTTTACCTATCTTTTGGTTATCCTTTTACAAGATGCCGGTAAAGGTACCAAAAGACATTACTTGCTTGCAAATCAATTTCTTGTGGGGTGGTTTGGAGGATAATCGGAGGAAATTCCAAATGTGGTATAATTATGTTTTATTTGTTATATGAAATTCTTTTGGGTAAATGTGATATGATATGCTTATTCTACTGTGGTTTATCATAATTGTGAGTGAATATGCATGTTAAAAAAAGAAGTGAAATAGGTAGAGTGAAAATTCACTACCATAAAACAATATTAGAACCTAGTAATGGCTAGGAAATTGTTGAACAATATAACGACGACGCTCGTGCAAGAGAGGCCGAGGCGTGCGTCTATTACCGAATGTTATAGAAAGAGTTACACTAGTATGGATCATGTTAATTGTGTTGAGTGTAGAAAGACAAAAGAGATCTTAAGGCTAATATGGCCGGGTGATTGTTGAATACAATCTCGTTGGTATATAATCACGTAATCGTAACCATCGCCCTTGAGAGGCATTCATGAGTCTCGAACTCCTCTGAATGCAGGCATTACTACTTGGCAGGTTTAATTCCCAATGTTATAGTACGATGGAACCTACAAGTAGAGACTTGTGATGGCATGAGAGGTCGTGAGAAGTGATGAATTAAGGTGATAATGCGTCCCTCAATTCCGAATCCATTCGTATGCCAAGTAATTACAAGGATCTATGGCTCGGGTCGTCTTCTAGACGTAGAAGCGGACGGGAAGAAGGGATGCCTTGGTAAGGTTAACGATTAGTGATAGATTGTGAGTTGGCAAGACTCAAGAACATGGATCCATATAGTATGTGTGAGTACTCAAAGTCATTCCCTTTCCCTTTTGACTTGAGTTAGGTGTGATAGAACCTTGTAAAGCCGAGGGGACGTATAAGATAGGGAACTCGCTGAGATTGATGTATCTCACCCCATGTTGTTGTTTACATCACAGGTACTGCAGGTTCGGCGAAGGGTAAGGACAAAGTTGTTTGACTTTTCCTTACGGATTGTAGCTTTTGTGTGGCAAGGCTTCCGTTGTGGAGTTTATTTTGAGATCATTGTTGATCTAGTTCTTAGTTTTTATCATTTTGAACATCTTGTATATATAATGCCATAGTTTTTTTATTAGGTATTTTGGGCATGTATATGTATAATGTGTTAACTAGGAACTTATTGTATTTCAGTACCAAAGTGTTAATTCATGTATTGTATTATATATGGGTGTTACACCGTCCAAATTACAAACTACTATGAAAGAGGACACGGTGGTCGGAGCGATGGGAATCACCACTGCGTTCAAAATTAGAAAATAAATAAATAAATTTATGTAAAATAAAATAAAATTTGAAAGAATTAAAGTGAGTCAATTATTTTATAACTATATTTAAAAAATGGGTGTTCAAAAATATGGTTAACTAAATTGTATACTAGAATAAAATTGCATTGCACTATAAAAAAACTGAATCATATTTAAATGGTTAATGAAATGAACCATTTAATTAAAACAATTCAAATTCAGTTTAGAACCGGTTCAGAACCAATTTTCTTTTATAAACTGGTTTACTTATATAAATTAATTAGTTTTTAATAAAAGGAATAAAATTTTTACTGAAAGTAAAAAAAAAATAATAAAAATTTAAAAAAAAATTCAAAAATTAAAAAAAAGATTTCTAGAAAAATATTTTTTTTCATGAAAATAATTTAAAAAAAAAACTAATATCAATTTTGTCAGAAAAATCATATTTTTTCGAAAATACAAAACATGGATTTTTTTGGAAGTACAATAAATCGATTTTTTTTTCAAAAATACGAAAAAAAATCTAGTTTTTTCAAAAATACAAAATATCGAGTATTTTTGGAAATATGAAAAAGTCGAGTTTTTTTTGGAAATATGAAAAAGTCAAGATTTTTCGGAAATATGAAAAACTCGATTTTTTTCTGAAATATGAAAAAGTCGTGTTTTTTCGGAAATATGAAAAAATCAAGTTTTTTCAAAATATGAAAAAGTCGAGATTTTTCATAAATATGAAAAACTCGAGTTTTTTTCTGAAATATGAAAAAGTCGAGTTTTTACAGAAATATGAAAAAGTATAGTTTTTCCGGAAATATGAAAAAGTCGATTTTTTTCATAAATATTAAAAAGTCGAGTTTTTTTGGAAATATGAAAATTTCGAGTTTTTTCAAAAAATGAAAATGTCGAGTTTTTTCAGAATATGAAAAAGTCGAGTTTTTCTCGTAAATATGAAAAAATCGAGTTTTTTCGGAAATATGAAAAAATCGTGTTTTTTCAGAAATATGAAGAAGTTAAGTTTTTTCGGAAATATGAAAAAGTCGAGTTTTTTCAGAAATATGAAAATGTCAAGTTTTTTTCGAAAATATGAAAAAGTCTAGTTTCTTTAGAAATAAAAGAATTTTGAGTTTTTTTTGGAAATACAAAAAAATCATTTTTTTCTAAAAATACGAAAAAATCGGGTTTTTTAGAAACACGAAAATTCAATATTTTTTCTGAAAAATACAAAAAATCGATTTTTTTTTTGGAAAAGGGAAAAATGAGTTTTTTTTCCAAAATATGAAAAAATCAAATTTTTTTCGAAAAAACGGGAATGCATTTTTTTTTCGAAAATACAAAATATGAAAATAAATATTTTGAAGAATATTTTTTTAATATAAAAAATTTTAAATTTTTATGAAGCAAAAAAATTAGGTTTTAAAAGAGTTCAAAATATATAATTGGTTTAAAATTGTAAACTGATTATAAACTAGTTTATAATTATAAACTAGTTCTAAACTAGTTTTAAATTGAATTGTAACCAGTTTAGCAGTTAACTGAATTTTTATTGAAATCATTATTACAAACTGAACCAAACCATAAATGTGGTTCGGTTCAATGCTGTTCATGAACCATGAACACCACTAATTAAAGCCATGCTCATAATAGTTGTGATGTGCATAATCATAGCAATTAATCACAATTAAAAATAAAATATTTTGTTGAGTATAATGAAATTAGAAAGTTATACTATACGGAGTACATAATTTGTTGACATTTTTGTATTAGGATTTAATTGAAATGCACTTTAAAATGATTTTACACTGACAGTTAATCAAAATCTTTAGATGTTAAAAGAAATTTGACTTTTATTTTAATCATTAACTAGTAAGAAACTCGTGCTATCACACGAGTTCCGTCTGGATTCACATCACATGTCTATCAAACCATCATTTGTAAAGTTTGAATTCATTCTTCATTTGGTTCGTACTTACAATAATATGCTAATAATATGCACAAACTTTTAAGCAGTGAATCGTACTTACAATAAATCGTACCACCGATTCTCTAACTTCAATTATATAAAACAGCAGCAAGAGAAATATTTAAAAGATGGACATTAAAATAAACAGTCTACAGCTGGTATCTCATAGATATGTTTACATTTACCCGTGAATTTAGATGAGTTAACAAAATTTAGTTGAATCGAGATGAGTTAATTTTAAAACTACATAATTGAATAAAATCATTTTTCCAATTCAAATAACATTACCTTTTAGATATTAGTCAATTTTTCAAAACCTAAAATTTATAACAGCTTCCCGTCAAATATCAGTTGTAAATCCTTCTTATTATATCATATTTACAATTTTTACAAACCTACAATATATGGCAGCTCCCCGTCAAATTTCAGTTCTAAATGAATATCTACACTTCATGGTATCTTGAAATTTCAGTTCTAAATGAATATTTTATCTATCTTTTTGTCTAGGAGAATTTCATAATAGAAGTTTAACTCTACAAAATTTTTAAACTTTTGTAAATTTTAAAAAATATATTTAGTATATATGTGAATTTAAAATGAGTTTCTTAAATGTAAAATGAACCATGATCACATGATTTTAATTGATTAAAATAAATTAGATATTGTGTTGATAGTAATCCGTTAGTTAAAAAATTTGATTATTAAAAAATTTGATATCAATATATATTCTACAATTTATTCAAAAATGAATTTTATAGTGAATTAATATAAAACAACAGAAAAAAAAAATTAAAAGATGGACATTAAAATCAACACTTTACATCTAATATATCACAGATATGTTCACATCTACAAATGAACCGTCTACAGTTGATATCTCATAGATACATTCACATCTACCCGTAAAATATTTATAACTTATAAAAATATTTATAATTTATTACCGTTTATAAAAATATTTATAATTTATTTTATGTTTGTACGTGTAAATTTGTTTCAGATTGTATAAATTTTATATATATACACATATAAATTTAAAATGAGTTAGTTATATGCAAAATAGACAGTGATCATCTAAATTTAACTATATTAAATAATTATATATAAATAAAACAAAATTGTAAAATAGAGATAAAAAAATAAAATTTTGATATTTGAAAATAAGTATTTTGTTTCACAAATAAAGGTAAATGTTGATTAAATATTAAAATAAAAAGTATTATGGTGATAATGACCTGTAAGATAGAAAATGAATTGTATATAATATTATTCAATTTGATATAATAAATTATTAATTTCATGGAAATAAGAAAATACATGATATTAGGAATTTATTATTGCTGCAGCGATGAAGTGTGATGTTCAAGTCACTTATTGTGTATTGAATGATATTACTATATATTTTTTAATACTATATTTTTGAAGTGATATTTCGCAACGTAGCGTGTGAATACAGACGATACCCTGCGATAGCACGGATATTATTTGAATTGGAAACATAATTTTATTCAGAGTTGTAGTTTTAGAATTTACTCATCTGAATTCAACTGGGTTTTGGTAATTACTAGAATTGCAGGCATAATCTACGGGTAGATGTGAACGTATCTATGAGATACCGATTGTAGACCGATCATTTTAATGTTTCTCTATTACATCTATGAGATACCTGTTGTAGACTGATCATTTGAATTAAGTTTGATATATTTACTCATGCTATTGTAGGAATGAAAAAATCTATCAGGATTTGTTGACATTTTTGTATTAGTATTTAATTGAAATGCACTTTAAAAGGATTTTACACTGACAGTTAATCAAAATCTTTAGATGTTAGAAGAAATTTGACTTTTATTTTAATCATTAATAAAATAGTACTAATGGATGATGGTGATGAACTGACAGTGTTTTTTACACTGACAGTGAATACAGTGAATAGTAATTAATCTCTTTTGTATTATATAAAATACACGCTATTATTTTACAATAATAATGTGATAATGGTACATGTCAATTATATTAAGAAAAAAAAAGTTAATTTACGAGAAAAAATAGCAAATATATTAAAATTAAAATTAAAATTAAGTTTAAATCATCTTTTGGTCTCTTTAAGAAAAATTTGTCAAAAAAAAAAAAACCTGTTTGAAATTGTGGCATGCAGACCACAGATGTCCTAACAACATATCAAGACATTGATCTCTGCATCAATTTAAAACAAGGACAGAATAAACAAGCCGATACTCTGAATATCAACAAAAGAGTCACAACAGATGTTTCACCTCCTGTGATATCTAAAAGTTACAATCAACAGCAACTGCATCATCTACTTGAAATACCCCTCTTTCAATGTAAAGTTCAACCAAACTACCTTAACTAACAATCCTACTCGAATTCTATTGGATTTGCTTCAAAGCTTCATCCAAGAACAATATATAATTCATTACCTCAAGGCTTCTGAATCTGTATAAACATTTATGTCTACCACAATTTATCCAACTGATACAAAGGGAGACTTACAACACAAGAAAGCCTACGACTCTCAAAACCCTAAACCCTTATTTCCCTTTACAAAAGTGTTACAAGAGATTAGTAAAATATGTGTCTACTGTAACAGCCCGATTTTGATATTTCCATTTTTGTGTTGATTGATTCTATTTGGTTGGGTCTTTTATTTAATTGGGCAATAATTATGTTATTTGTGATATTGGTGTGTTAATATGTTATGTTTGCATATTATGTGATTTTACTGTTTTTGAGAGTTTGCGGGGAAATTAGATTGAAGGGTATTTTAGATATTTCACATTTAATGATAGTTAGTTAGTTAGTAGATATTTTGAGAAACTATAAAGAAATAGAAAGAAAGAAAAGTATAAGAAAGAAAGAAAAAGAATAGAAATAGAAAGTTAGAGGTGAGAAAGAGAGAAAAACAGAATTTTGAGAGCAAGAGTGAAAAAGAGAAGAGAAAAAGAAGAAAAGCTACAAATCATCAAGATCAAGCTTCCAAGAATCGAGAAATCGGGTAAGGGTGTGAAATATTATTATCCTAACTTTGTGTATGATTATGTATGTGTTTTGTGTGAATGTTTTGGTTGGTTTTCCATATGTTTCCGTTTATGTCGTATTGGACGAAATCGATAGAAACCGATGTTTCTACAGTCGAAAAGTCGTATAAATACATGTGTTGGTTGGTTATATGTATGTGAGCTGCTGTTTGAAGTTTCATGAAGTTTGGTTATGTTTCGGTTAGTTTTCGGTATGTTTCCGTTGTTGTTTCCGTTTAGGTCGAATTATAGGAAATTGATAGAAAACGATGTTTTCACGGTTAGAATTCGAAATAAATTACGTAGTGGTATCGAGGAAGGTTAGGTCGTCGTATGGCGTGCTTTTTATTCGATTTGGTGAAGTTTAAAAATTCTGGTTTTTGAAAGGTTGAAATTTAATCGAAAAATCGAACGTCGTAGAAATTTCGTTTATGTGTTCTAAGTTGTTCCCATGTATTTGGTGGTTGGGCGTATATGGTTGTTTCGGTGAAAATGTTTGATTTAGTCGAGTTTTCGGGGATTCGGGAAAATGGCAGCAAAGGTGTAAATTGAAAAATCTGGTTTTTTTGAGAAAAACAGAGCATGAATCGATTCATAACAGCTATGTATCGATACATAACCCTTATGTATCGATACATGCTGTGAAAATTGGGAAAAATAGCATTTTCACTACAGCATGTGTCGACACATGCGAGTTATGAATCGATACATGAGGTCTTTATGTATCGATACATAAAGCCTATGTATCGATACATACTGTGCTGAAACAGAAATTCTGGTTTTTCGGGGAAACTTCGGAAATTCATATCTCTTGAACCGTAAGTCGGTTTTGATCCCCGTTCGAAGCGTTGGGAAGCTAACGAGATGTTCTTTCTAGGAAAAATAGTTTTGGGGCCTGAACTTGGTCCAATCGGTACAGTTTTTACGAATCGTTTCATAGTGTCGGGTGTCCGGTTTATGTTTTTGCGTTAGATTGAAATATTTATAACTTGTTCGTTGTTTATCGGATTTGAGAGTTCTTTATATCGAATTGAAGGTATTGATATGTACTAATTGATGGTGATAAGAAATTATATTTTTAGCCGACTTTTCACCAACTTTTCCGGTAAACCGTAAATCGAATTGTTTGGTTATTTGTGAAAACGTTTGGTTGCCGTTTGGCACAATTGATGTGAATGTATGTGGATTGTGTGTGATGAATGCATGACTATATTGTGAATATGTATGCATGTCAAAAGTGTCATGAGTCATGTTGTATGTGAAGCATCATGATGTGCATTCTTGCATTGTGGGGTTCTAAGATGAACCCGTTGTAACGTCGTAAGCCTTTTGAGAGGTGGGAGCGATGATTACAAACGATCGTGAGCCTTATACAAAGAGGACCGAAAGCGATCGGATTGTGAGCCTTATACAAAGAGGACCGAAAGCAATCCATAAACATTGTAAGCCTTTTGAGAGGTGGTAGCAATGGGTGAACATCGTATGCCCGACGGGGAGTTACGTTAAGTAACAAGCGATGGTTCCAATAAGTTCTTCAATTGAACTTGAGATGAAATGAGTCGGTACCGCATTGCATTTGCATAGAGTCGTGAGTCGGTCTCTATGATTTGCATTGGTCATCCTTGTATATGTGCATTGGTGAATAAACATGAATATAGGTGGTTATGTTGAATGATAAGCATTGTGATGACTATGTTTGGTTTTGCATATATATATATATATATGCCTTGCGATGTATATTGAATGAGATGTGATGAATTGTGATAAGAATTGTATCGTTGTAATGATGCATTGAAGAATGAATATAATATGCATGTTATGTGGAATGGTAGAATGGTGAGGATGTGTTGTGTGTATACTTTGTGTTGAGATATATAATTATATGCAACGTTATTATGATAATATTTCTCACCCTTCTGCTGTTTTATGATGCTCTATGAGGCATTGCATAGTAGGTATGCTGGAGGTCTTTTTGTGAAGCGTGTCTTCATTCTTTTGGTCGGTTGGCTCTGATATGTAGCACCGGGTAGCTAGGATGTATATTATTCTTTTGTGATACATTTGTATATGTATCTTGTGGATAAATGTTTATGTAAACATGAAGTGTGTTGATGAAGCATACATATGTATATGTATGTATATATATTTTGATGTATTTCATTGTTTGGATATTCCGCTTTAATTCTAAATATTGAGATGTGGGTGTAAGGACAAAGTTCCTCTGTAGCAAGTTACCCCACTGCTGCATATCAACCTTTTGAGCAGGTGTTGTATGTGTTAAATGCGTGTATGATGTGACATGCCTCTTTTATGCCATGCTTTAATTGTACTCTGGCGAATTTTAGAATATGTGCCTAAATGATTTAAATGATTATTTGGGGGTATAGAAAGGGGGTGTTACATTAAGTGGTATCAGAGCCAGAGTTGAGTCAGTTGTGTCTGTCTTGTAGTTGTGTTGGTTGAACTGTTGTTTAACCTTTGTTATTATTTTTGGGGATGATCAGAATATGGCTGGTAGAAACGATAATGCGATGGCTGCTGCTATGGAAGCATTGGCTAGGGCGGTGCAGGGTGCGCCGAATGTAAATGCTAATGAAGAGTTCAGGAAGAATCAACCACCGGTCTTCAAAGGAAGATTTGATCCCGATGGAGCTCAAAATTGGTTGAAAGAGATTGAAAGAATCTTCAGAGTTATGGACTGTGCGGAAGAGAATAAGGTGAGGCTTGGATCTCACATGCTGAGGGAAGAAGCCGATGATTGGTGGGTCGGTATGCGCGAAATTCTTGAGGTGGATAATGAAGAGGTAACTTGGGAATTGTTTCGTACCGAGTTTTTGCTGAAGTATTACCCTGAAAGTGTGAAAGGGAAGAAGGAGATGGAATTCCTGGAATTGAAACAAGGTGGTATGTCAGTGGTGGACTATACTGCTAAGTTTGTGGAATTGGTTCAATTTCATTCTCATTATGCTGCGATTACTGCTGAGTTCTCAAAGTGTATTAAATATGAGAATGGTTTGCGTCCTGAGATTAAGCAAGCTGTGGGATATCAAAGAATTAGGAGGTTTTCGGATTTGACGGAATGTTGTAGAATCTTCGAGGAAGATAGCAAAGCTCGTTCTACACATTACAAGAGTTTGAACGAGAGGAAGGGAAAGCAACAAGCTAGAAGTGGACCTTATGTGACACCCGCTGATAAGGGTAAATATAAGGGAAACTTTAATAAGAGATCTGGAGGAGGAAGTTCTGGGTTCATTAAATGTTTCAATTGTGGTGGAATGGGTCATAAAGCAACTGAGTGTAGGAAGCCCGTTGGGAAATGTTCTAACTGTGGAGGTATTGGGCATTCTATTGCTGAGTGTAGGAGGAATATGGTGAAGTGTTTTAATTGTGGAGAAGTGGGTCACATTAGTACTAAGTGTACTAAGCCGAAACAAGCTCAAGCGGGCGGAAAGGTGTTTGCATTGGCGGGGACTCAGACCACTAGTGCAGACCGTTTGATTAAAGGTACATGCTTTATTAATAGTACACCTTTAGTTGGTGTTATTGATACGGGAGCGACTCATTCATTTATTTCTTCGGAGTGCGCGATGCGTTTAAATCTTGCGTTGTCTTTGATGGTTGGTGAGATGGTTATTGAGACTCCTGCTTCAGGGTCGGTAACTACATCTTTGGTGTGTATGAGTTGTCCTTTAACCATGTATGGTAAAGACTTTGTTATGGATTTAGTATGTTTGCCGTTGGAGGGTTTGGACGTAATCTTGGGTATGAACTGGTTGCAATTTAATCGAGTTCATATAGATTGCTATCACAAGTTAGTAAGGTTTCCTTCTTTGGAAGATGATGAATTTGAGAGTTTCCTATCCACTAAAGAGTTGAAGAAACTTTTAGCGGATGAAGCTCAATTGTTTGGTTTGTTTGCATCATTGTCGGTGGAAAGTAAAGTTTCACTTGATGTGTTCCCAGTGGTGTGTGAATTTCCAGAAGTGTTTCCGGAAGACATTACGGATGTACCGCCGGAAAGAGAGGTTGAATTTTCTATTGATCTAGTTCCGGGTACTAGACCGATTTCGATGGCACCGTATCGTATGTCGGCATCGGAGTTGGTAGAATTGAAAAAGCAATTGAATGACTTGTTGGATAAGAAAATTGTAAGACCAAGTGTTTCTCCTTGGGGTGCTCCGGTATTGTTGGTAAAGAAGAAGGACGGGAGTATGCGATTATGCATTGATTATCGACAATTGAACAAAGTGACAATTAAGAACAAGTATCCGCTTCCAAGGATCGATGATTTGATGGACCAATTGGTTGGTGCGAATGTTTTTAGTAAGATTGATTTGAGATCGGGATATCACCAGATTCGTGTGAAAGGAGAGGATATTCAAAAGACGGCATTTAGGACACGGTATGGTCATTACGAATATTCCGTGATGCCATTCGGGGTTTCTAATGCGCCGGGTGTGTTTATGGAATACATGAATCGTATTTTTCATGAACAGTTGGATCGTTTTGTGGTTGTGTTCATCGATGATATTTTGATTTACTCTAAGTCTCAAGAGGAGCATGAAGAGCATTTGAGAATTGTGTTGCAAATTTTGAAAGAGAAACAATTGTATGCTAAGTTGTCAAAATGTGAATTTTGGTTGTCGGAAGTAAGTTTCCTTGGACATGTTATTTCCGGTAGTGGTATTGGTGTTGATCCATCCAAGATAGATGCGGTGATGCAATGGGAGGCTCCTAGGTCGGTTACGGAGATTCGAAGCTTTTTAGGCTTGGCGGGTTATTATCGGAGGTTTATAGAAGGATTTTCGAAGTTGGCACTTCCTTTAACGCAATTGACTTGTAAAGGAAAGGCTTTCATTTGGGATATTCATTGTGAAGAGAGTTTCAATGAGCTAAAGAGACGGTTGACAACGACTCCGATCTTGATTTTGCCTAATCCTAATGAACCATTTGTTGTGTATTGTGATGCTTCATTGACAGGTTTAGGTGGTGTTTTAATGCAAGATGGAAAAGTTGTGGCATATGCTTCACGACAATTGAGAGTGCATGAAAAGAATTATCCTACGCATGACTTGGAGTTAGCGGCCGTGGTGTTTGTTTTGAAAATATGGAGGCATTATCTTTATGGTGCGAGATTTGAAGTTTTTAGTGATCACAAGAGCTTGAAATATTTATTTGATCAAAAAGAGTTGAACATGAGACAACGAAGATGGTTAGAGCTTTTGAAGGATTTTGATTTTAGTTTGAATTACCATCCGGGTAAGGCGAATGTGGTGGCCGATGCCTTAAGTCGAAAGTTGTTACATATGTCCGCATTAATGATGAAAGAATGGGAACTTTTGGAGGATTTCAGAGATTTGAGTTTGGTTTGTGAAATGACGCCGCGAAGTGTGAGACTTGGTATGTTACATGTTACGAATGATTTTCTTGCAACGGTTAGTGAAAAGCAAAAGTTGGAGTTGAAGTTTGTTGATTTAATGTTGAATGAGAATGAGGATTTCAAGGTTGATAATTTTGGAGTTTTGAGATTCCGTGGTCGTATTTGTATTCCCGACGACGCGGAGTTGAAAAAGATGATATTAGAGGAAGGACACCGAAGTAACTTAAGTATTCATCCGGGAGCGAACAAAATGTATCAAGATTTGAGGAAAATCTTTTGGTGGTCTGGATTAAAGAGGGATGTTGCTCAATTTGTGTATGCATGTTTGACTTGTCAAAATTCGAAGGTGGAACATCAGAAGCCTAGTGGTTTGTTGCAACCGTTGGATATTCCGGAATGGAAATGGGATAGTATATCGATGGATTTTGTTACGGGATTGCCGAATACGCAAAGAGGTCATAATGCTATTTGGGTGATTGTTGATAGGCTTACTAAATCTGCTCACTTTATTCCAATTGATATTAGTTATCCTTTGGAGAAGTTAGCCGAGATTTATGTTCTGGTGGTAGTGAAATTACATGGAGTTCCTAAGAGTATTGTATCAGATAGAGATCCTAGATTTACATCGAGGTTCTGGGAAAGTTTACAAAAGGCTTTGGGTTCTAAGCTAAGATTGAGTTCGGCTTACCATCCGCAAACAGATGGTCAAACCGAGAGGACGATTCAATCGTTGGAGGATTTGTTGCGTGCTTGTGTGCTAGAGCAAGGTGGTGCTTGGGATAGTTATTTAGCGTTGATTGAGTTCACCTATAATAACAGTTTTCATTCGAGTATTAGTATGGCACCATTTGAGGCTTTGTATGGTCGGAGATGTCGAACACCCTTGTGTTGGCATGAAACCGGCGAGAGGACGATAGTTGGACTGGAAATGGTACAACAAACGACGGAGAAAGTGAAGCTTATTCGGGAGAAGATGAAAGCTTCTCAAAGTAGACAAAAGAGCTATCATGACAAGAGAAGGAAAGATCTTGAGTTTCAAGAAGGCGACCATGTGTTTTTGAGAGTTACACCGGTTACGGGTGTGGGTCGTGCCTTGAAGTCGAAGAAGTTGACTTCTCGTTTTATTGGTCCGTATCAGATTATTGCACGTGTTGGCGATGTGGCTTATCGTGTGGCGTTGCCTCCGAATCTTTCGAATTTGCATGACGTTTTCCATGTTTCGCAACTTCGGAAGTATGTTCCGGATCCGTCACATGTTATTCCTATGGACGATGTGGAAGTGAGAGATAATCTTACGGTTGAAGTTTTACCGATTAAGATTTTGGATCACGAAGTTAAGAAGTTAAGAGGTAAAGATGTTGCGCTTGTGAAAGTGGCGTGGGGAGGCGCTTCAGAAGGCAATATGACTTGGAAATTGGAAAGTGGGATGCGCGAGTCGTATCCGGAGTTGTTTGAATCAGGTAATATTTTCGAGGACGAAAATTTCTAAAGTGGGGGAGAGTTGTAACAGCCCGATTTTGATATTTCCATTTTTGTGTTGATTGATTCTATTTGGTTGGGTCTTTTATTTAATTGGGCAATAATTATGTTATTTGTGATATTGGTGTGTTAATATGTTATGTTTGCATATTATGTGATTTTACTGTTTTTGAGAGTTTGCGGGGAAATTAGATTGAAGGGTATTTTAGATATTTCACATTTAATGATAGTTAGTTAGTTAGTAGATATTTTGAGAAACTATAAAGAAATAGAAAGAAAGAAAAGTATAAGAAAGAAAGAAAAAGAATAGAAATAGAAAGTTAGAGGTGAGAAAGAGAGAAAAACAGAATTTTGAGAGCAAGAGTGAAAAAGAGAAGAGAAAAAGAAGAAAAGCTACAAATCATCAAGATCAAGCTTCCAAGAATCGAGAAATCGGGTAAGGGTGTGAAATATTATTATCCTAACTTTGTGTATGATTATGTATGTGTTTTGTGTGAATGTTTTGGTTGGTTTTCCATATGTTTCCGTTTATGTCGTATTGGACGAAATCGATAGAAACCGATGTTTCTACAGTCGAAAAGTCGTATAAATACATGTGTTGGTTGGTTATATGTATGTGAGCTGCTGTTTGAAGTTTCATGAAGTTTGGTTATGTTTCGGTTAGTTTTCGGTATGTTTCCGTTGTTGTTTCCGTTTAGGTCGAATTATAGGAAATTGATAGAAAACGATGTTTTCACGGTTAGAATTCGAAATAAATTACGTAGTGGTATCGAGGAAGGTTAGGTCGTCGTATGGCGTGCTTTTTATTCGATTTGGTGAAGTTTAAAAATTCTGGTTTTTGAAAGGTTGAAATTTAATCGAAAAATCGAACGTCGTAGAAATTTCGTTTATGTGTTCTAAGTTGTTCCCATGTATTTGGTGGTTGGGCGTATATGGTTGTTTCGGTGAAAATGTTTGATTTAGTCGAGTTTTCGGGGATTCGGGAAAATGGCAGCAAAGGTGTGAATTGAAAAATCTAGTTTTTTTGAGAAAAACAGAGCATGAATCGATTCATAACAGCTATGTATCGATACGAAATGATTTATGTATCGATACATAACCCTTATGTATCGATACATGCTGTGAAAATTGGGAAAAATAGCATTTTCACTACAGCATGTGTCGACACATGCGAGTTATGAATCGATACATGAGGTCTTTATGTATCGATACATAAAGCCTATGTATCGATACATACTGTGCTGAAACAGAAATTCTGGTTTTTCGGGGAAACTTCGGAAATTCATATCTCTTGAACCGTAAGTCGGTTTTGATCCCCGTTCGAAGCGTTGGGAAGCTAACGAGATGTTCTTTCTAGGAAAAATAGTTTTGGGGCCTGAACTTGGTCCAATCGATACAGTTTTTACGAATCGTTTCATAGTGTCGGGTGTCCGGTTTATGTTTTTGCGTTAGATTGAAATATTTATAACTTGTTCGTTGTTTATCGGATTTGAGAGTTCTTTATATCGAATTGAAGGTATTGATATGTACTAATTGATGGTGATAAGAAATTATATTTTTAGCCGACTTTTCACCAACTTTTCCGGTAAACCGTAAATCGAATTGTTTGGTTATTTGTGAAAACGTTCGGTTGCCGTTTGGCACAATTGATGTGAATGTATGTGGATTGTGTGTGATGAATGCATGACTATATTGTGAATATGTATGCATGTCAAAAGTGTCATGAGTCATGTTGTATGTGAAGCATCATGATGTGCATTCTTGCATTGTGGGGTTCTAAGATGAACCCGTTGTAACGTCGTAAGCCTTTTGAGAGGTGGGAGCGATGATTACAAACGATCGTGAGCCTTATACAAAGAGGACCGAAAGCGATCGGATTGTGAGCCTTATACAAAGAGGACCGAAAGCAATCCATAAACATTGTAAGCCTTTTGAGAGGTGGTAGCAATGGGTGAACATCGTATGCCCGACGGGGAGTTACGTTAAGTAACAAGCGATGGTTCCAATAAGTTCTTCAATTGAACTTGAGATGAAATGAGTCGGTACCGCATTGCATTTGCATAGAGTCGTGAGTCGGTCTCTATGATTTGCATTGGTCATCCTTGTATATGTGCATTGGTGAATAAACATGAATATAGGTGGTTATGTTGAATGATAAGCATTGTGATGACTATATTTGGTTTTGCATATATATATATATATGCCTTGCGATGTATATTGAATGAGATGTGATGAATTGTGATAAGAATTGTATCGTTGTAATGATGCATTGAAGAATGAATATAATATGCATGTTATGTGGAATGGTAGAATGGTGAGGATGTGTTGTGTGTATACTTTGTGTTGAGATATATAATTATATGCAACGTTATTATGATAATATTTCTCACCCTTCTGCTGTTTTATGATGCTCTATGAGGCATTGCAGAGTAGGTATGCTGGAGGTCTTTTTGTGAAGCGTGTCTTCATTCTTTTAGTCGGTTGGCTCTGATATGTAGCACCGGGTAGCTAGGATGTATATTATTCTTTTGTGATACATTTGTATATGTATCTTGTGGATAAATGTTTATGTAAACATGAAGTGTGTTGATGAAGCATACATATGTATATGTATGTATATATATTTTGATGTATTTCAATGTTTGGATATTCCGCTTTAATTCTAAATATTGAGATGTGGGTGTAAGGACAAAGTTCCTCTGTGGCAAGTTACCCCACTGCTGCATATCAACCTTTTGAGCAGGTGTTGTATGTGTTAAATGCGTGTATGATGTGACATGCCTCTTTTATGCCATGCTTTAATTGTACTCTGGCGAATTTTAGAATATGTGCCTAAATGATTTAAATGATTATTTGGGGGTATAGAAAGGGGGGTGTTACATCTACCCTAGGTCTTGGTCTTCCTTTACACTACTAGAAACTTCACCTTTAGTGATCGATTTAGTGACCGAAAAAGATTAAAAATCGGTCACTACATAGTTTAGCGACCAATAAAGCGACCGATTTTGAGACCACTTTGACAACTGAAATTGTAATCGATTTTGGTGACTAATATTGTGACCGAAATTATATATGTTTAGTGACATATTTAAATAGTTTTTCATTATTTTTTCTTTAAAAATTGGTATTTAAAAAATTAATTTAATATTCTTTCAGTCACTAAATCGGTCTCTATTATTTTATTTTTTAAAATAAGTATCTTTTAAATGATAAAACAATTTTTTTTATATCTCTGAAATAAATTTGGCATAATTGAAAACAATTAAGTATATTACACATTAAAATTACACATTTTATTGTATTTAACAAAATAACAATATAATAAATATTTTTAAATATTCATAAAATATATAACAATAAAACACATTTTAAAATCCTACGAAATACTCGTCAAAAAATTTAACAAAAGAATATAAATAAAGGATATTTCAAAGTATTCAACAAATAGTACAAATAATTATTGTATTTCAAACTATTTCTTAATACACAGTATGAGTCCAACATGCATAAGACATGTGCTATGATAAGTTTTTAAATGATAAAATAGAAGCAACATGATAATGATAATAGTGTCTAACTAGACAACTCTATAGCATTAACCAAATCGTTACTGTTTAATCTCTAGCCTTTCCTAAATAAAGAACCTTTGTATCAATCAATAATCAATTTATTTATTTCTTGAAGATATATAAATTGTGAAAGAGAAAGGTATATTATCTTCAAGATTACAACTTCTAGTTACAAGTGTTGGATATCATCTTCAAGATTTGCAATAAAAGTTTTTCTCAAGAAGACTATGTAGACTCATTATCACCCTTTTCATATGAGAATTTCTTATCACACCACTCTTGTTTCTTAGGCACCATCTGAATTTCCGGTTTTGCCCCCTGATTTCGGATGTACATATCCGGACGCACCGATTTTTTTAAAATTTTCAATTTTTATCGGATGTGCACATCCGGAATATATTCGTATTTCTTTCTTTAACTTCCGTAGAGGTGCTTGATATTTGCCGCTTCTTTCGCAACTCAAATTTACAAAAGCTTTTCTTCTATCCGACCCATTATCCGATCTTCCGATATTTACACCGAAGCCAAGCTCAATAGACGTCCTACGAATGTATGTGATCATGCTTTCACGATCATCAAAGTCTTGCTTGTTGTTAAAGTCACCGCCGACATCGACCGACTTTACGAGCATACCTTCATCTTTCGGGGAAATCGGCGCAACTAATTCTTTTGTCATGTTATCGGAATGCACCATATCTATTTATAAACAATAATAGAACAATTAATATGTATAAATAAGATATATTCAAAAATGCTGAAAACTTAAATTAATTAGCTTCAGGCATTTTTCCGGATGTGCACATCCGAAAATGTTCATGCTCAATTCTTTCCGGATGTGCACATCCGGAAGCAACGTAACTTGTTTTCCAAAAAATGTAGATTGATAATGTGAGCAATGTAGTGGATGAAGTTGAATGTTTACCTGGAATTCAGTCTTTCCTTGCTCCCTTTGATTTGTTGCACCAAAAACTTGAACTTTTTGAGCGAGAAATGGGATTGATAAAGTAGGTTTTTTGAGTTGGTGAGAGTGAGTGTAGTAGGAGAAATGTTGAGAACGGGAAGGGGAAGTGATCATGCAGCTTCAAATATATCACATTTTTCCGTCCGGATATACAGATCCGGAGGTCTTCCGGATATGCACATCCGGAACAACTTTTTATTTTTTTAAGGATACGGTGCGTCCGGATGTGCACATCCGGAATCAGGGGACAAAAAAATAATTTTATGTAGTACCTAAGAAACTTGGGTGGTGCATTAAAAAATGCTCTTTCATATTTCCATTCATGTCTTCTCCATTCTAGTAATTATTGAATCACAACCTACATTTAATAGAATGAAAAACCAATATATTGCACATTACAACATAAAGTAAACATAAATTATCAGAACAAAAGACCAATATTACTGACCACCCCTGTGGAATTCGCTTCACGTATAACTATTTGACATGCTTATCTCCAATTCTTCGGTTTCTAAGAAAAAAACAAACGAAAAATCAGAACGGTAATTTTACCTGTCACAAGAGTTAACATTCATTCATTTGCTCCTTTTTTTAATTTTTTGGTATCTTTCTCGGTGTGAGGATCCAAAGGCTCCTTGCCTTCAAGAACCTATTAGCAATTGAAAAATACAATCAATAGTACAAACTTGCACAAGGTACTTTTTTGCTAGAAAATTTTGAGAAGGGAAAAATAAACCCTTATTATTTACAACTAACCTCAACCATACATAAAATAAACGTACAAATGCTATCATATAAGCAAACAAAACTATCCTATCATGTGTGGAAATAGCTTACATTTTTGGTATAATTAATGCGCTGCACAGTAACATAAACTTCATTGAGGTTGCAAAAATAATTTTTATTAATATATTGAATCTGTTACCATATTACATATTGAATCAAGTGGAAGCCACCATCAACTTCAACATTGAGGTTGCAAAGAGAACCTATTGAAGGTACCTGATTCAATTTATCTTAAAGGAATATAAAAGTTAAGTTTAAATTCTTGTAAATCTTGTTGGAATTAACCCACAATCTATGAGAATTCTTCTTTAATCTTGATCTCAAGATTGTTGACAAACCCACAAACATGCAATGACAATGAAAGAGATTGAGAAAGAACAGCAAGAAAGAAACGAAAGAAGAAATATTTCACTACTACAATTTTGATTTATGATAGCACAAAATTAATAGCATTTTTGTTAACAAATCGCTATTAAAAAAGACACACAAAGATATATAATAATATTTTATATTAAGTGCTATTATATATTGACACTACAATAGCGTTTTTTCTTGAAAATGCTATTATAAGATGTTTAAAAAAAAACAAAACGAAAAATTGTATCAGGAGGTGATGGGTTCGACTCCCTGTACCTCTGAAGTTTAAATCCCGAAAACAAAAATAAAAAAAATTTGATGGCTTTAATAGCGCTTTTCAATAAATGCTATTATACGATATCCTTTGTTAGAGTTTTTGAAAAATGCTATCATAGAGGTTTTTCTACCAAATTAAAAAGAACGCTCAAATAACTCATAACGCAAAGAAATAAATCTCATCTAACTCCCATAAAAACCTAGATTAACATTAATCCATGAACTCTCAGTGAACCTCCAAGAGCACAGATTCATTATCGTGGAACTGACCTTATCCCTTATTATCTTCCATCATCTTCTTCTTCCACACAACTTATAAACCCTTCCTCTAGAAAGCTCACTTGAACCACCCTCAATTCTTAACCTTTTGGAATTAAAAGCCTTCTTCTCTCCGCGAAACCCAACCTCCATTCAAGAACCCAAAAACCCTAATACCACAACTGATTGAACTCATAACTCAAATCCTAAAATTCGATTGAAACCCTAAGAATTGATTGAACTGATAACTCATAACTCGATTGATTTGTTTCCATAAATCAATTGCAACCCTATAACCATATTCCCACATCGACAATACTTCATGTGTCCAAGACTTTAATCTTCATCTTCATTCCTCGAATTTGACATGGTCACTGATTTCGTCCGTACTATATTCCTCTCCACTTCTCTCCTCATGTAACTAGCTATGAATTAGATTACAGTCATTGTTTTCCTCGAAGTTCAAAATCCTTAGACAGGTAACTTCACATTCATTTCATTTATTTTATTTTTAGAATTAATATACCTTATTAATCCTATGAAGTTACACCTCACTATGTTTTTTGCATTATGGGGTAGTTGCCTTGACTCTTTTCTTTTAGTCAAACATCAGCATGATGAAAATATAAAATAATATTGCAAGTAAGGTTTTAAATAGCGATTGCGGTGGTGTTGCAGTCGCATAAAGGCTTTCGCAATATCAGTACTGGTGAAAAGATATTGAGTGTGGTAATTGTAGTGTAAGTTAACCATAATCTATTTTTTTTCACAAAAATGACGAATAACGACATCGGTCGTTTTTGCAGTAACGTTTAAAACCATGATTAAATGAACAACAATGAAAGAGTTCAATTTTGTTCAAACTGTAGGGTCTCATTAGTTTGTGGCCCCATAGGTTATTATATGAATATCACATTTCTGATTTAGATTTACACTTCAGAATGAGTAGTTCAGCCATTTGTTAAAAAAAATGAATGATTAGCCTTAAGTCTTCTGACCTCTAACTTGGAATCACCACTGCAGCCCAACTATTGAAGCAATAACTTTATGGAAAAATTTATGGACTGGCTCTGTTAACACTCAATGCTGGTGCGCACTCTAGGTGTTGTTGCGGGGTACCGACATCGCGTCATTTCATTGTCAGCCTGAGACCGTAAGTAGTTACTACATTTCATGATGTTTGAATTATTATATATATTATAGCTTTATATAAGGAGCATGTGTTTAAACTTGACAGGATTGGTTAAACTGAATGATAGGGGTAGATTGGACCATCTTTTAAGTAATCCTTAATGGAAAAGACGTGCAACCTAGAATGGAACTTGTTTACTTCTTTTCTCTTTGTTAGCTTATTTGTATTCCCTATAATACTAGACCAATCATAAAGGTTTAATTGCCAGTATGATTGTTATGGATGATTGATATCATATGTATAATGTATGTGTGTTTTATTATGGAAAAAACACATTATATTTATCAATTTCAAAAAATCATATTAATGCCTTTCTATTATTTGAGTTCTTTTTATGGTAAGCTACTTTTTACGGTTCTGTTTTCATAGTTTCGAGTTAAATTTTTTGACATAATTTCGAGTCAGCTCTGGTTTTGCGGTTTCAGTATTGATTCTAAATACTAGCATACAATATTATGAAGCTAAGTAGATAAGTATTTAACTGTTAAAAATGCAGAAAAATACAACTTTTAGTCTTGCCCGCAAGGTGTTCGATAGAAGGCTTTAACCAATATCTCGCATCTTTTGTATTCAATTCAGTTCATGATGTTGAATTATTATTTTGTTGATGATTGTTGTTGTTGCAGGTTGTGGTTTATGAATTGGTATCGAATTTTTCTCGTTAACTGTTAACTGTTAAGCATGCATTATATGTTGTTTCTTACGACCAGGATGTGGATGGACTAGTATAAGAGGTTCAAGAGGCTAGAAGAATCAGATTGCTACATCAGCCAAGCAAGGTATACATTGTTTTTTTCTTTCTCGATAATTTTGCAGATAATTATACTTTTTATGAAAATGTTGTAACAATTTCAGGTTATGGCCATGGAATATGAGCTAGGACTCCTATGGCGTCTTGTTTGGAAAATGTTACAGTATCTAAGTTGCCTTCTAGTTTCTCTGGAGATCTCTGGTCGATGACTACCCTAGCATATCTCTTTCTGGCTGGACTTGTCTCTCCACCACCAGCAAACCCTCCAGAAATGGTGTTTAGTGTGTGTCGAGTTGCCTTTGTCTCGTGACCCTCTTCGGCATCTGAATTCTTCTTCCGGGATGACTTTTCTGGCCCCTGATCATCTCGGAGAGGACTTCTCTTGTTATTTTGTGGTCGAAAATCCTTCATATATGCCGAGAGATGACCTCTCCGGATTAGAGCTTTAATTTATTTCTAGCTGTTGACAGTCCTCGGTGTGATGTCCCCGTACACGGTGGTAATTACACCAAGCCTCAGGTTGCCTTCCCATGATAGCGTTGGCTCTTTTGGGACGATGAGTCTCTGGTAACAGATTCATATGACCGACTTCTTTAAGGATATCTCCCCTGCTTGTATTTAATTGGGTGAGGTCTCTGTCCGGCACATATGAATGTCTGTATGGTCTGGGAGCATGTCGCTCGCGCGTAGCTCCCTAAGGATGCTCCTTCCTCCTATTTGACGCCTCTTTCTTGCTCTTTTTCTTTTCACTGTTGTCCTGAGCTTTTTTCTCTTGGTTACTTTCTTCTCCTTTAATTTAACACTCTGCCTGAGTAGTGATCTCGTCCATGTTGATAGCCGGCTTCTGAGCTAACGACTCATTAAATTGCCCGACTCGTAATCCTTGTTGAGATACTTTGAGGGTTTCCTCATTGAATCGAGCTAGCACTACGCCAAAAAGTGCTTTTAATAGCGCTTTTTTAAACCTTTGATAGCGCTTTAAAATGCTATAAAAGCCACAGCTATTATAGATTTGATACCTATAATAGCACTTTTAAAGCGCTATTAAAATGGGAGTTTTTAATAGCGCTTCACAATAAACGCTATCATATCAGTGTTCTACGCTACCATACACCTTGTTTGGAGAAGGATTTAATAGCGTTATTTCAAGAAGTGCAATTATAGCCCTAGTATTCAATAGCACTTTTTCTAAAAGCGCTATTATACACACGATCTTTAATAGCATTTTCTAAAAAAATGCTATTAATGTCATTTTATTTATTCTTTAAAAAAATGAAATTTTGTAACTCAATACTGCAGTAAAAAAATCATATATTCTTCTCAAATCTAAATATCAACAGTATTACACATAAGACATGCAATCAATTTTTATTCAAAATAATTACAATTAATATAAATTAATTACAAACGATAAAATTTTATATAATTGTTTGAAGTCAGATACTACAAAATGATGCTAAACTATTTTCTTCTTTTGTTGATAAAAATCAAATTCTAATACAACAATATATGTGGGTAATGATTCAGCTCCAACAGAATTGGTTGGAACAACTTTGGATTTCAATGTGATATTACATTCTTGAATGGAAGAAATAGTAGTTACCAAAATTGAATTGAGGCGACTAGTACAACTCTTTGGAAAGCTCTTATGCAGACCCTGCAATGCAAAGTTACATTTAGTAATTTACAACTCCTTGGTTTGAAAACTAAGCTCATTGGTTAAACAAATTTTACTATATAAATCTATTATCATATGGGCAAAAGATAGCAACAAGAAATTTTCAAATGAGAAATTACCTGTACTATGACTACACTTCCAAACAAATTCCTTAAACTATGATGGTCAGCTACATCAACACTGCAATTCCAAACAAATATTTTGTCATAATATTAGACCCATGGTATAGATCAAATCCATTGAATAATATATTAGAATTAAAAGTTCTCTAGTTAAAGTTTATGAGTCACGAAATAATCCAGCATCATTAAAGCACTTTACTCTTGTGGTTCTTGGAAACAATTTCTAGAATTCATAACAATGTAGTATAGCTGATAAACCTCTAGCAAAACATCCAGATAGAAGATTCTAAAAAATAATAGAAAAACCGTGATGCATTTTCTTACTATAAATACAAATTTTGATAGTTCCACACCAGCCTTCTCCCTGTCACCAAAAAAATGTAATCCAGTTTTTATTACTCGTCTAATGTCCTGTTTTATATGAATTAGTTCAAAGTTCATGAATCTCGCAATAGATCACAATCACATACCTCTAGATATATCAACCAACTTTTTGATCCTGAACCGTATCCAGGTGGAAGTGGTAAGCTGGTAAAGATCCATCCATACAAACTACAAAATAGAATATAGTTGTGAATTGCAAATTAAGTTATTCTAAATAATAAAAGGGGTCATATCACCAATAAGTCAGCTATATAATGTTGGAAAGTTGATTTGTAATCTGGAAAATTTTGACTACATATCATCATATCACCAATAAGTCAGGTAGGAGACGACGTAGAAAACCATGCGCATGATGAAGTGGAGAACCTCACTTTTCTTCTCTTTCCCTTTGGAACATTAACCGAATATACACAAATACAAAACTTGGTTTAAGCTCTTTCAAATCGAGCGAGTCCCGCAGTTGATGCACTATAATCAATCAATCCGACACCTTTTTTGTTCTTCGAGTTCAAGCTATGGCAGAATCATCATCTTCCACCACTGTTAGTTTTATAGATAATTTATGGAAATACATTTTAGCTATTTCCAGAATCATGCTTACCATCGTTACTTATGGTGTCTTACAGAAAAAGATCATGAAAATACCACAGGGAGCAGAAAAGGAGTATTTGAAGTATTCACTCTTTCTTGTTTTCTGCAACCGGATCACGACGTCTGCTGTTGCTGCTGGTTCTTTGCAGGCAGATAAAAAAGCATTGGACCGAATGGCTCCCATTTATAAGTATAACCTTGTATCATTATCAAACATACTAACCACAACTTGTCAGTATGAGGCCCTCAAATATGTTAGTTTTCCTGTTCAGACTTTTGCGAAGTGTGCAAAAATGATACCAGTTATGGTATAAGGTACAATTATGATGCAAAAAAGGTATAAGGGACCTGACTATTTATTGTCTTTTTAAGTTACCCTTGGCAGGAACAGACCCGAGTCCACACAGCAGAGGAATGGAAAATACAATTTGAGGCGTTCTTCTAATTGGTGGCTATCTTGGGTTTGATGGCTTTACAAGTACATTCCAAGATAAGATGTTTAGAGGCTATGACATGGCGATAGATAATCTGATATTTTATACATCATCGTCTTCTTGTATTCTTAGTCTGACAGGTCTTGTTGTGCAAGGACAAACGATACTAGCAGTAGAGTTTGTGTACCAGCATCATGATTGTTACTTTGAGATATCATTACTTTCGACTGTTGAAACATTTAGCCAATTCTTCATTTCCTACACAATTCACACTTTTGGTGCTCTTAACAGTTGGTGAGCATTTTATTGTCATGTGTGTGGTTTTCCCATCCTCTTAGATGGGAACAGTGGATTGAAGCCGTCATTGTCTTCGTCTCCCTTTATGCAAAAAGTTTATATAAGAAAGCACCTCAGAAGACAACATCCGCAGTAGAGCTTATACAAAACGAGGAATCAGATAATTTGAAGAACAACTCGTGACTGAGATAGAAGCTTGTCTAGTTTTGCAGAGAAAAATATATTCTCCTAGACACAAGCAATGACTCTCAAGACACTCCTAAGAAGCTTGTACAACTCTGATTCAATCCATTTACACCCAATGACAAAACCAAAATCAACCTGTCACGTCCACCCAGAACTATAACAGTAACACAATGTCACGATATCTTGTCTGACATTACACCCTCACCAGAGGCATTCTATCACAAACTGCTTCAAACCACAAACAATCTTGATAAACAACTGCACTACTGCAGCAATAGATCCTAAACAGAAGTCCAACTTCCCCTGCCAAAGATAACCAGTGCTCCTTTGCAAGAAGAACACTTTAAAGTAAATAGAAAACATAAGACTCATCTTCATGTCTTCAAGAGCTCACTCCTTGTTCAACACACCTACTGAACGCATTCACTCACTGCTTGATCCATAAGCAATCTATGTACCACAATAGTACACCCATCAGACAGAAGTTCCCCCTATCTTTCATAAATAATGCTCCTTCCAACAAGAAACACCCAAATTCACCACATGTTATAGCATGACCAACTTCATGCTCAAATAGTGAGAAAGTACCAGGATTACCATCCTTGTACCATAACCAACAAACTCTTGGATTGATACCAAAATCACCATTGATCCCTCTCATCTTGAACCCATCCATACCCTGTACAAATCCACTTTGAATTTTACAGCCATAAATATCCTTATTCCATGAGAATAAATCCAATTGAACCTGGAATGCTCACGTTCCACAAAGAGACATACAAAATCTCTTAGTTTGTTAGCTCGCCCAGATGTCATTCACTCTTGAAAAACATCAAATACATGCTCCAGAAATCCTCAGCTTACTTGCTTCACAAACACCAAACTGATCCACTTATTTTTAGAGATACTTGCAGTAGAAGAAACCACCTCTCCATAAGCATTCTGACCTCAACAAGAGTCAGATTACCAGATAGACACCCGATGATCCAAGACAGTGTTCACCTCATCATTCTCATGTATGATAAGTTAGAACACTTCTTAGTCAACTGGTGAATATCATCTTCCACAATCTGAATTCCAATTTCAGACAACATGATGATGTTCTAACATCAGTTAGGACATCCTTCTCATATCACAGATACCAAAAACTATGGTTCTTGATACAATTAACAATAGACTTATTATTGCATAGTAATCCAACTGAAGATCTTCAGAGAACACAACTCCTACCAGCTTGATCATCAAGAACTTTAGACAACTGTAGAGAGAAATAAACTCTCAAACTCCCACCAAAGCAAGCTCCTTAAGTGAAGATCCCTTCAATAATCAGCAAGCCAAGAGCAAAACCAGCTCCTCCTTTGGTCTTCAAACAACCACCCTTCTCCACAAAGGTAATTTGTTCCAAGGGCAAGATGAAACACACATCTTGGATTCAAGTGACTATGGTTAAACATAGCCAAGTGTCACACACCTTCCTCCAGATTTCTAAGAGACAAAATACTCTTGGTTCAACCAAGAATCCGGGTCTTTAGAAAACATCCTACTTTTTCCAAAGCAAGACATCTTAGATACACTAAGACTATGAAATGTAGCCTTTACTAGCTTATGCAATGCCTATACATTGCATAGGCTTTTTGGAGCATCCATTCCAATCACATCTGAGAAGATCATCTTCTCTCAAGATGATATACCTCCACTATAACCAGATCCTACAAAGGGAACAATCTGATGATAACCCTGATGTCAGAACATCTGATTTTGACATCAATGTCATGACTTCCAGCTGATGAGCTCAAGTCTGTCTAATACAGTCTTGATCAACTCCCCTTCAGACATACCATCTCGAGGATCCTCTCCATTTCTACAGAACAAGAGTTCCATGCTCTCATAGACTTGATTAACATATCAAGATTGAGTAGAGAACCTCCATCCTATGTTAATGGTCCACAACTAATCTTAAGACCAGATACCTTGAAGAGCATCAGCTTTAAGAACTCATCCTCATAAGAACCAAACATGCCAAAGCCTGATTCTTTAGGAAATAATAGTCAAGAGCTACAAGAAATCCAGCTTTCTTTAAGAAGAGAAATCTTCAAGATGCCTGAGATACTGTCCTGGACACTTATCCAGAACCTCCATGTTGAAATGGATCACATGCTCTCAACAGCTGCACTCCAATTCACCTAGATCAGAAATAAATTTATCCAAATAATATTCATCAAGATTAAGATGTCTTCATCTTCACTTCCATCAGCACCATATTCTAGATAAGTTTCTTTCCACGAAACTTCCTAGTCATATTATGTGCCTCTGTAGAACCAGCCAGAAGAAGGTTCCCAACACTTTATGTCAACACACAAAAGTTTGGTTCCCATAGCATAAGCTACTCCCCTCCCCTGTCCTAAAGATTCACTCCTTAAATCAACAAGATTCTGCACAAACTCTGCTGATGGGATGTTTCAACATCTGGTTGAACATCAGATTCTTATCTAATGGAATCTTCATTGATGACATTGACTGCATCCAATTTTGAACACCACACACATGGATAATCAACTAAATACCTGTGGATTCCACAAATAGCAATTGATCTTAAATCCTTGATCAGAAGGCCATACATCCAAGAGATATCAACACTTTATGAATACCAATCAAGTATTCTTTAGTGTAGGTACCTTCCTTGCAAAAGCCGAATGTTGAGACATCAAGACTGACGTACACCCTTGACTCATGTTGACTTTGCTGGCACAATCCTATGCATCTTCCTTGTGAAGAACTACTTCAACTAATCTGAAGAAATACTACCTTGCACGACATGGAAGGTGAAAATAAATCACCCCTAAATTCTTCAGATTGATGATCCTCGGGACCATCCTTGATCCAGAAAAGCAACCAGAAGACTCCAGAATTCCATCTTTTCCAGAAACACAAAAAAAAAACAGTCCTCATGACAAGAGATTCCTTTATGAGTGGACTTGAGAGAATTCTCAAGTGTCTTTGGCAACTTTATCATGACAAGGGTATTTACCAGTTTCATAAACCAAGAAATTGATAACCTAGACCACTCCTCTTCTGACTTCAAAATACCTAAAGAAACCAACCTTCCAAGTACCAAGACATCAAAAGAAAACAACAACAAACAACTCTCTCCATTCCATTACTCTCTGCTGGAACGACTAGAACTTCAATATATGCTGACACCTTCATGAACAGAGTCTTCAATCTAGCTTTACCAAAGTCCTTTCATCATAAACATATGCATTGGAACAACAACACATCTTTCACAGAAGTAAAAGACAACCAATCAATAGCTGTCATCCTTAATCTAATACCAATCATTCCAAATAACTAATGAATGGTCTGATCGCACAAACACACACCTTGCTTAATGAGCCAGAAAGTATCTCCCAATAACTCATCCAAAAATAGACAGGATGCCTGCTCTGATACCAATTGAAATTCTGGCATGCAGATCACAGATGTCCTAACAACATGTCAAGACATTGATCTCTGCATCACTTTAAAACAATGACAGAATAAACAAGCTGATACTCTGAATATCAGCAAAAGAGTCACAACATGCGTTTCAACATCTGTTACAACATGTTAATCAACAAGCACATACTGAACTGTAAATTTACAGAATGATAATTAACACAAGATATGTTAACCCAGTTCGGTGCAATTCACCTACATCTGGGGGCTACCAAGCAATGAAGAAGAATCCACTATCAGTAGTATAGTTTTATGTAAACAACCTCTTGTTTACAGTAAATAACCTCTGGTTTACCTATCACTACCCAATGAAATCTTTATCATTAAAAATTCGATTTAATTGATAAGAGAACCCCATCTCACTCCCTTTATCACCTCCTGTGATATCTAATAGTTACAATTGACAGCAACTACATCATCCTACTAAAAAGACCCCTCTTTCAATGTAAAGTTCAGCCAAGGTACCTTGACTAACAATCCTACTCGGATTCTATTGGATTTGCTTCATAGATTCATCCAAGAACAATGTACAATTCATTACCTCAAGGCTTTTGCATCTGTATAAACATCTATGTCTACCACAATGTATCCAACTGATACAAAGGGAGACTTACAACACAAGAAAGCCTACGACTCTCAAAACCTTAAGCCCTTATTTCCCTTTACAAAAGTGTTACAAGAGATTAGTAAAATCTGTGTCTACCCTAGGTCTTGGTCTTCCTTTATAACCTTCTGCTGTCTTGGGCTTCCAATCTTCTGTCCTTGATCCACTGCTGAACGCGCCTTGAATCTTGGAACAAAATTAAAATAACCTGCTGTGACAATCATGATGTCGAGTCTTCATGCTGGAACATCTCATCCGACATCTTTGTTTACTTGTAGAAGTCTTCATGTTAGATCTTGTTCTTCATCAAGTTTTACAAAAATTTAGTCAAACCTCAGGAGTTTTCACTATCGATTTTCGTGCGGATTTTAACTTTAGAAATTAAAATAAAATGAAATAACATTTAAAGACTTTATACATAAAAAATATGGAGATGAAAAACAAAAACACATCAATTTAAAAAGATCGAACGACTATTTAAGTCTAAAAATTAATTAATTATAACAAAAATTAATTTGAAAAAAATTAAATTAAATAATTGTTTTTGAAAAATAATGGTTAGTAAATATGGTGAAAATAATATATAATTTGATGAAATATTTATTTTAAATGAAAAAAATAGTTAACAAACAAAATAAAGAAAAAAAAAATAGTCTGTTAAGATATATACAATAGATTTATTAAAAACAAATATGCACGATATTATCCGTGATTTGTGCATGAGAGGTTAAATTCACTTTTTAAATATGAATAATATCCGCTAATTTTTAAATCGATAGACATTGCTGCTGAAACCCTAGTGAATTTCAATGGCTCCGGAAGCAACAACAACAAGGGGAAGAAGGAATAAAGTTTCACCTTCCACACCAGAGACCATCGACCTCAACTCTTTCCGCTCATACGGCAAGCGAACCATCTCCGTCGTCATCAACCTTTCCGATGATGAAGACGACGACATTAAGATCCTCAAATTCACTCCTAAGAACATTCCTCTAACAAAAAGTAAGAGAAATTTCGAAAGAGGAGAGTCTTCTAATTCAAGTAACATTCCATTTGTTTGCGAAATTTGCACGGAAACTAAAACAATGAAGGAAGCTTTCTACATCAGTGGCGGCTGCTCTCATGCTTATTGCTCTGATTGCGTTGCAAATTACATAAATTTCAAGCTTGAAGATAACATTGTCAACATCTCATGTCCAGTTCCCGAATGCAAAGCTTCATTAGAAGCACAGTTTTGCCGGAATATTCTTCCAGCCGAGGATTTTGAAAAGTGGCGTAAAGCATTGTGCGAGGCTCTGATCAATGTTTCGCAGAAATTCTATTGTCCGTTTCCAGATTGTTCTGCTCTTTTGATCAATGACAAAACCAAGGCGGTTAGAAATTCAGAATGCCCTAACTGTAATAGAAGGTTCTGTGCACAATGTAAGGTTCCTTGGCATGATGGGATCAAATGCAGAAAGTTCCAGAAGCTGAAAGCGGGCGAGAGGGAGAAAGAAGATATTATGTTGATGCGCATGACACAAAAAAAGCACCGGAAGCGATGCCCTAATTGCAAATTTTATGTTGCCAGAACAGCGGGCTGCAACTTCATGCTTTGCAGGTTTTGTTTTTTAAAAATATGATCTCTTGCTTTATGATTTCGTCTTACAATCAGATCAAAATATAAATAACAACTAGCTTTCAACTTTTGATTGCTGGTGTAAGTGTAGGTTTTGTTACAAGTGTGGAGGTACCTACACTGCTGATGGCGGGCACAAATGTTCGAAACTCGTCAATAGGAATCTCATCTATCCGGGTCAACAAAAACAAACTCTCTCTAGAATCTTTCCAGGTAGAGTTTAGACTGGTGGAACAAACTCTTCATCAATTTGATAGATTAATGAGTATAACCAAAGGGAAAACAAAAGAGTTTTATTTTTTTTTATTTTTTTAACTATCTTTATTTTTGATAGAATGTGTGAATTTTGAAATTAGTTGAAAATTTTATGTGTCTTCTATTGACAGCCCGTCAGTATTTATATTGACCGAGTTTTCTTCTTAGTAAATTTGGTAATGCAAGTTTTGAGTTTTCTTTGAGGTCTATTTTTTTGCCAACAAAGTATGTTTATGCATGTTGGCATGTGTGGAGTAGTTTGGTGATTTGGAAATCGGATACATAAATTGTTGTGGTTAGTTTGGTGGTATTTATTTGATAAATGGTATCATGAACTAGAGCGACAAATAAGCTCTAAACTCATTGGTCTCATTTATCAAACTTTCTACTATTTCCTTTTAATTAACCCGTTACAAATAAGCTCTAAATTCATTGGTCTCATTTATCAAACTTTCTACTATTTTCTTTTAACTAACCCATTTTATTAAGAGTTTTTTTTTGGACCTATGCCTATTTTTTTTATAGGTTTAGATGAAATTAAGGCCATCCAACAATATTGTGCAGGCTTACTTGTTTAGTATATAAGACTTAAGAAATCATTGTGCAACACTGATATATTTTCATAGTTTTCAAACTGTCTATGGACAAATTTAAGTTAATAGATTGAGGAACTTGCTTCAGAACTTGAACTTGGTCCATCTATCCTTGTTCTTGCCGGAATCACTTCAATATAGCCATGATTTAGTCATATATGCTAAGAACTTCGGCTTAAATTCCTAACCTTATAAGGGATAGGGGCCTTGGTTTTGGGGTATTGTGTTCTAGATTAGGGTGGATATTTTTAAGTGATTTGCTTTTGCTGCTGAACGATTTTCTGGGTTTCTTTCGCTTTTGCTGAGGATCGTATTTCTGGGTTTCCTGGTGTGAGTGTGCTTAGGTTTCTCGCATATAGTTGGGAATCGGGGGTGGACAGAAGTGAGGAAGAAGGAAGGAAGGAGTGGAATACTGAGATGGGATACGTACTCGAAGGATAAAGGGCATATGGAAGTGGAAGCGGAGAGGATTTCAACTGTGTTTTTTTCGGAAATACCGGATTATACTAAAGCTAAGGATATCTTTGTGCTCTTTGGGTGAGAAGGTGAGGTGATTGAGGTGGTAATTCCACCCAAGAGGAACAAATTGGGCAAACGATTTGGTTTTGCGAGGTTCCGAGACGTCGAAGACGCTAGGTTCTTAGCGGTTAAACTGGATAACATTATGATAGAGGGGAGGAAGATTCACGCGAATCTTCTGAGGTTTGAGAGGGGTAGTTTGAATATGAAGAGGAAATTGCAGGATGTGCAGTCGGTTCGAGGTAGGCAACCTTTCAAGGGCGAAAACGTCAGAAGATTTGGGGGAGGGTCATTTGTTGGCAACAAATCCTATGCTACTGTGGTTTCAAATAATGAGCAGCGTCAACAACTTAAGGAATAGATCTCTCTGAATTTTAAATCAAAACCTGAAAAGTTGAAGAGACTACAAAAGGCATATGTCGGTAAGGTGACAACCCCAGGTGCTACTTATAATTTGCAGTCCTACTTTGAAATCGAAGGAATTATCTCGATTAAGCTAACACCTTTAGGAGGCTATTTATGTCTTTTAGAGGAAGTTAAGGAGGGGTTTATTCTAGACCTTGTTCAAAATGGTAGGAATTGGTGGCAACAGTGGTTTACCGAAATTAAGCCTTGGAAGGAGGATGTGGTCGATGCGGATAGAGTTATGTGGATAAGGGTGTATGGAGTGCCTTGTCACGCATGGGATATGGAGTTCTTCATTAATGCCTTGGCCAATTCCTTAGGAACTTTCGTTTGTGCAGATGAAAATACGATGAAGCGAGGGTGTTGTGATGTTGGTAGGATAATGGTTAAGATGCCAATGGATAGGAATTTGTGTGAAAGTTTACAGGTGATAATAGATGACACACCTTTCACTTTGGTGTTGAAAGAAGACATTTATGGCCCGGTGAGGATTTTAAAGGAATCCAACGTTTCGAAACTCGATTCTTCTGAAAGTGAGACTGAAGCGAGTTTGTGTGAATCTGAGGATAATTATAAGGAGACAGAGGATAGGGATTCTATTGAGGAATTCAGTCCTGATGTGGAGGCAGTGGTTGAAGGGAATAGAGTGTAGCAGGCTTCTCATTGTTCTGGCGGGGAGGCGGAGAATGAGTCGAATAGAGTGTGCCATATCCTTCAGGAGGCTGATAATTGCCCAACTGGTTCAGAAGAAGTGGCGTCCCCAGTCGAGAATCAGAACAAGGGCGCTTTCGAAACTGCTCTGGATTTTTTAAAAACGGTCTCAGTACCTGATTGCAGACGGATAGAGAATGAGGTAGATTGCAAGTCGGTGTCGAAGTCATCCGACAACAAGGTTTGCTGTTCTTTGGAGCAAATGAGGCATAAATTAATTGGCCCGGATTCTTTAATAGGGGGTAATAGGAGGAAGCCGAAAAGATTGAAATTCAAATACTTTATGGAAGATAGAGGTTATTCCAAAAGGAAGAAAGGCAGGTGTTTAAGTAAGAAAGGTTCGAAAGGTAGGAAGCAAATGGACCCGGTTTTGGCTAATTCAGTGAAAGAATTGACAGCGGCTGTTGCTGTCCAGAGTTCTTTTCCTGGAAGGTGCGTTGAGGGATCGATAAATTATGGGGAGCAATCGGAGGAAACGGACATTGAGAGAAATAATTTGAAGGCTTTGGAGAATATTAATAAGAATGTGGGGGAGAAACTTTGGAATGTAATTAATCGATTAGGGGTTAAAGCAAAAGATTCAAGAATTGATTATAGAAAGAGAATTCTTGAATTGGATAAAGGGGATAAGGAAAGAATTCTAACTAGGAGGGAGATAGTAAAGATTCCAAGATGATTATAGGATCTTTGAACATAAGAGGGGGTGGATCTTTAGCTAAAAAGAGGGGAGTTAGCTATTTGATTAAAAAGGGGAAGGCGGATTTGTTTCTTTTACAAGAAACTAAATTATCTATTATCAAAGAGGGATCGGCGAAGAGCTTTCAGAGTAATGAAGACATTGGCTTTTCTTATTCGGCTTCGAGAGGAGCTTCGGGAGGGCTTATAATCTTGTGGAAAGAAAGGGAGTTGGAGGTTCTTAATAGTTTTAGGGGTGATGGATATTTGGGCATTAAGGTGAGGTGGCGTGGATATGTTTATTATATTGTTAATGTGCATTCATCTTGTGAGTTAGCCAAAAAGAAAATTCTTTGGAGTGATCTTTTAGCTCTTAAAGAAAATAACATTGATGGTGAGTGGATCTTTTGTGGCGATTTCAATGCGGTGAAAGATAAGAGTGAAAGAAAAGGTAGGACGGGTTGGAGTAGAGGGTCCGAGATGAAAGAGTTCGGTTCCTTTATTGATGAGAGCCTTTTGATAGATGTTCCTTGCAAAGGAAAAAAATACAGTTGGTATAGTGGGGATGACAAGGCAATGAGTATAATTGACCGTTTTCTAGTTTCGGAAGACATAATGCATAAATGGGGGATTCTTGGCCAATTGATTGGGTTGCGTGATATATCGGATCATTGTCCGATTTGGTTGGTGTTGGATAATTCTAATTGGGGGCCGAAACCGTTAAAGTTTAACAATGAATGGTTTTCGGATAAAGCTTTTGTCCCGTTTGTTGAGAAGGAATGGAAGAGAATGGAGGTGGTTGGTAGAAGCGATTTTGTGTTGAAGGAAAAGTTGAGATTGCTTAAAGTTAGTTTTAGAAGATGGAATATGGAGGTTTTCGGTAGGTTTGACTTAGAAGTGGAGGAAAGGGTGAAGGATATTAATGAGGCGGATGATCTTCTCTCTTATGTTGATGTTAATGGGGTGGATGGAATTGTAATGAATAGGAAAGAAACTTCTAGTCGTTTTTTGCTTAATTTGAATATTAAGGAGAATATGTTAATCCAAAAGGCTAGGTTGAAGTGGAGTAATGATGGGGATAATAATAGTAGTTTTTCATAGAGTGTGAAGGAAAGGAGGAGGCACAACCACATAGGGTCTATTAATTCGAGTAACGGCATATTGGATTTCGTTAGTTCTGTGAAGGCGGGGGTGTGGGAGCACTTTTCTAGAAAATTTATTGAGGAGGATTCCGAGAAACCTTTTTTAGAAGGATTGTTTTTTAAAAGCATTAGTAGGGAGGAGCGAGAGTCTCTTGAAGCTTTGTTCTCGGAGGAGGAGATTAGGGAGGCGGTGTGGAGTTGTGATGGTTCGAAGAGTCCAGGCCCCGATGGTTATTCTCTTCTCTTCATTCGTAAGTGTTGGTTCTTTTTTAAGGAAGATTTTGTGAACTTTTTCAATGGTTTTCATTCGGGAATAGTCTTGTCCAAAGGTATCACTTCTTCTTTTTTTACTCTTGTTCCGAAAAACACAAATCCCTTGGGGCTAGGTGACTATAGACCGATATGTTTGGTGGGTTGTCTTTACAAAGTCTTATCTAAACTCTTAGAGGGTAGATTGAAAATTGTGTTAGACTCTTTGATTTCGCCTTATCAAATCGCTTTTATTCCCGGTAAACAACTTCTTGATGGGATTATGGTAGCAAACGAGTTGGTTGATTTTTACAAAAAGGAAGGAAAGAGGTGCATTCTTTTCAAAGTGGATTTTGAAAAAGCTTAAGATAAGGTAAGTTGGAACTTTCTAAGAATGTTGATGCGCAGTATGGGTTTTGGTGGCAAATGGATGAATTGGATGGAATTGTTGATTTTTAATAATAATATGTCGGTCCTAGTGAACGGGAGTCCGACAAAGAAGTTTAAAGTGGAGCGTGGTTTAAGGCAAGGGGATCCTTTATCACCTTTTCTTTTCGTCATTGTGGCGGAGGGTCTTTCGAGATTGGTTAATAAGGCGGTGGAAATTGGTGTTTACGAAGGAGCTTTTTTCAATAGGGATTGCTCGGTGGAGATTCTTCAATTTGCGAACGATACTTTATTGGTGTGAGAGAGTAATTGGAATCAAGTGTGGGCGTTTAAGGCGGTGCTTAGGAGTCTTGAGTTGGTTTCGGGATTGGGAATAAATTTCCATAAGAGCAAGCTCATTGGAATCAATTCTAATAGCCAGTGGATTCTTGGAAGCCGCTGCCTCTTTACTCGCTTGTAGGTTGGAAGATAACAAATTTAATTTTCTTGGGATCCCTATTAGAGTTAATCCGAGAAGGATTTCAACTTGGACTCCTTTGGTGGACAAGATCAAGAATCTTCTCTCAAGTTGGAAGTGTCGTTTTCTTAGCCTTGCGGGTAGAATCACCCTTCTCAAATCCGTTATTAGTGCTTTACCTATCTTTTGGTTATCCTTTTACAAGATGCCGGTAAAGGTACCAAAAGACATTACTTGCTTGCAAATCAATTTCTTGTGGGGTGGTTTGGAGGATAATCGGAGGAAATTCCAAATGTGGTATAATTATGTTTTATTTGTTATATGAAATTCTTTTGGGTAAATGTGATATGATATGTTTATTCTACTGTGGTTTATCATAATTGTGAGTGAATATGCATGTTAAAAAAAGAAGTGAAATAGGTAGAGTGAAAATTCACTACCATAAAACAATATTAGAACCTAGTAATGGCTAGGAAATTGTTGAACAATATAACGACGACGCTCGTGCAAGAGAGGCCGAGGCGTGCGTCTATTACCGAATGTTATAGAAAGAGTTACACTAGTATGGATCATGTTAATTGTGTTGAGTGTAGAAAGACAAAAGAGATCTTAAGGCTAATATGGCCGGGTGATTGTTGAATACAATCTCGTTGGTATATAATCACGTAATCGTAACCATCGCCCTTGAGAGGCATTCATGAGTCTCGAACTCCTCTGAATGCAGGCATTACTACTTGGCAGGTTTAATTCCCAATGTTATAGTACGATGGAACCTACAAGTAGAGACTTGTGATGGCATGAGAGGTCGTGAGAAGTGATGAATTAAGGTGATAATGCGTCCCTTAATTCCGAATCCATTCGTATGCCAAGTAATTACAAGGATCTATGGCTCGGGTCGTCTTCTAGACGTAGAAGCAGACGGGAAGAAGGGATGCCTTGGTAAGGTTAACGATTAGTGATAGATTGTGAGTTGGCAAGACTCAAGAACATGGATCCATATAGTATGTGTGAGTACTCAAAGTCATTCCCTTTGCCTTTTGACTTGAGTTAGGTGTGATAGAACCTTGTAAAGCCGAGGGGACGTATAAGATAGGGAACTCGCTGAGATTGATGTATCTCACCCCATGTTGTTGTTTACATCACAGGTACTGCAGGTTCGGCGAAGGGTAAGGACAAAGTTGTTTGACTTTTCCTTACGGATTGTAGCTTTTGTGTGGCAAGGCTTCCGTTGTGGAGTTTATTTTGAGATCATTGTTGATCTAGTTCTTAGTTTTTATCATTTTGAACATCTTGTATATATAATGCCATAGTTTTTTTATTAGGTATTTTGGGCATGTATATGTATAATGTGTTAACTAGGAACTTATTGTATTTCAGTACCAAAGTGTTAATTCATGTATTGTATTATATATGGGTGTTACACCGTCCAAATTACAAACTACTATGAAAGAGGACACGGTGGTCGGAGCGATGGGAATCACCACTGCATTCAAAATTAGAAAATAAATAAATAAATTTATGTAAAATAAAATAAAATTTGAAAGAATTAAAGTGAGTCAATTATTTTATAACTATATTTAAAAAATGGGTGTTCAAAAATATGGTTAACTAAATTGTATACTAGAATAAAATTGCATTGCACTATAAAAAAACTGAATCATATTTAAATGGTTAATGAAATGAACCATTTAATTAAAACAATTCAAATTCAGTTTAGAACCGGTTCAGAACCAATTTTCTTTTATAAACTGGTTTACTTATATAAATTAATTAGTTTTTAATAAAAGGAATAAAATTTTTACTGAAAGTAAAAAAAAAATAATAAAAATTTAAAAAAAATTCAAAAATTAAAAAAAAGATTTCTAGAAAAATATTTTTTTTCATGAAAATAATTTTAAAAAAAACTAATATCAATTTTGTCAGAAAAATCATATTTTTTCGAAAATACAAAACATGGATTTTTTTGGAAGTACAATAAATCGATTTTTTTTTCAAAAATACGAAAATAAATCTAGTTTTTTCAAAAATACAAAATATCGAGTATTTTTGGAAATATGAAAAAGTCAAGTTTTTTTTGGAAATATGAAAAAGTCAAGATTTTTCGGAAATATGAAAAACTCGATTTTTTTCTAAAATATGAAAAAGTCGAGTTTTTTCAGAAATTTGAAAAAGTCGAGTTTTTCGAAAACATGAAAAAGTCAAGTTTTTTCGGAAATATTAAAAAGTCGGGTTTTTTCAAAACTATGGAAAAGTCTAATTTTCTTCGGAAATTTAAAAAAATCGAGTTTTTTTCGAAAATATAAAAAAGTCGAGTTTTTTGATAAATATGAAACAGATGAGTTTTTCCGGAAATATGAAAGGATCAAGTTTTTCGAAAATATGAAAAAGTCGAGTTTTTTCGGAAATATGAAAAAATAGTTTTTTTTTTCAAAAATATGAAAAAGTCGAGATTTTTAGGGAATATGAAATAGTCGAGATTTTTCAGAAATATGAAAAAGTCGGGGTTTTTCAGAAATATTAAAAAAAAACGAGTTTTCAAAAATAAGAAAAAGTCTATTTTTTCCAGAAATATGAAAAAATCAAGTTTTTTTGGAAATATGAAAAAGTCATGTTTTTTCGGAAATATGAAAAAATCGAGTTTTTTCAAAATATGAAAAAGTCGAGATTTTTCATAAATATGAAAAACTCGAGTTTTTTTCTGAAATATGAAAAAGTCGAGTTTTTACAGAAATATGAAAAAGTATAGTTTTTCCGGAAATATGAAAAAGTCGATTTTTTTCATAAATATTAAAAAGTCGAGTTTTTTTGGAAATATGAAAATTTCGAGTGTTTTCAAAAAATGAAAATGTCGAGTTTTTTCAGAATATGAAAAAGTCGAGTTTTTCTCGTAAATATGAAAAAATCGAGTTTTTTCGGAAATATGAAAAAATCGTGTTTTTTCAGAAATATGAAGAAGTTAAGTTTTTTCGGAAATATGAAAAAGTCGAGTTTTTTCATAAATATGAAAATGTCAAGTTTTTTTCGAAAATATGAAAAAGTCTAGTTTCTTTAGAAATAAAAGAATTTTGAGTTTTTTTTGGAAATACAAAAAAATCATTTTTTTCTAAAAATTCGAAAAAATCGGGTTTTTTAGAAACACGAAAATTCAATATTTTTTCTGAAAAATACAAAAAATCGATTTTTTTTTTGGAAAAGGGAAAAATGAGTTTTTTTTCCAAAATATGAAAAAATCAAATTTTTTTCGAAAAAACGGGAATGCATTTTTTTTTCGAAAATACAAAATATGAAAATAAATATTTTGAAGAATATTTTTTTAATATAAAAAATTTTAAATTTTTATGAAGCAAAAAAATTAGGTTTTAAAAGAGTTCAAAATATATAATTGGTTTAAAATTGTAAACTGATTATAAACTAGTTTATAATTATAAACTAGTTCTAAACTAGTTTTAAATTGAATTGTAACCAGTTTAGCAGTTAACTGAATTTTTATTGAAATCATTATTTCAAACTGAACCAAACCATAAATGTGGTTCGGTTCAATGCTGTTCATGAACCATGAACACCACTAATTAAAGTCATGCTCATAATAGTTGTGATGTGCATAATCATAGCAATTAATCACAATTAAAAATAAAATATTTTGTTGAGTATAATGAAATTAGAAAGTTATACTATACGGAGTACATAATTTGTTGACATTTTTGTATTAGGATTTAATTGAAATGCACTTTAAAATGATTTTACACTGACAGTTAATCAAAATCTTTAGATGTTAAAAGAAATTTGACTTTTATTTTAATCATTAACTAGTAAGAAACTCGTGCTATCACACGAGTTCCGTCAGGATTCACATCACATGTCTATCAAACCATCATTTGTAAAGTTTGAATTCATTCTTCATTTGGTTCGTACTTACAATAATATGCTAATAATATGCACAAACTTTTAAGCAGTGAATCGTACTTACAATAAATCGTACCACCGATTCTCTAACTTCAATTATATAAAACAGCAGCAAGAGAAATATTTAAAAGATGGACATTAAAATAAACAGTCTACAGCTGGTATCTCATAGATATGTTTACATTTACCCGTGAATTTAGATGAGTTAACAAAATTTAGTTGAATCGAGATGAGTTAATTTTAAAACTACATAATTGAATAAAATCATTTTTCCAATTCAAATAACATTACCTTTTAGATATTAGTCAATTTTTCAAAACCTAAAATTTATAACAGCTTCCCGTCAAATATCAGTTGTAAATCCTTCTTATTATATCATATTTACAATTTTTACAAACCTACAATATATGGCAGCTCCCCGTCAAATTTCAGTTCTAAATGAATATCTACACTTCATGGTATCTTGAAATTTCAGTTCTAAATGAATATTTTATCTATCTTTTTGTTTAGGAGAATTTCATAATAGAAGTTTAACTCTACAAAATTTTTAAACTTTTGTAAATTTTAAAAAATATATTTAGTATATATGTGAATTTAAAATGAGTTTCTTAAATGTAAAATGAACCATGATCACATGATTTTAATTGATTAAAATAAATTAGATATTGTGTTGATAGTAATCCGTTAGTTAAAAAATTTGATTATTAAAAAATTTGATATCAATATATATTCTACAATTTATTCAAAAATGAATTTTATAGTGAATTAATATAAAACAACAGAAAAAAAAATTTAAAAGATGGACATTAAAATGAACACTTTACATCTAATATATCACAGATATGTTCACATCTACAAATGAACCGTCTACAGTTGATATCTCATAGATACATTCACATCTACCCGTAAAATATTTATAACTTATAAAAATATTTATAATTTATTACCGTTTATAAAAATATTTATAATTTATTTTATGTTTGTACGTGTAAATTTATTTCAGATTGTATAAATTTTATATATATACACATATAAATTTAAAATGAGTTAGTTATATGCAAAATAGACAGTGATCATCTAAATTTAACTATATTAAATAATTATATATAAATAAAACAAAATTGTAAAATAGAGATAAAAAAATAAAATTTTGATATTTGAAAATAAGTATTTTGTTTCACAAATAAAGGTAAATGTTGATTAAATATTAAAATAAAAAGTATTATGGTGATAATGACCTGTAAGATAGAAAATGAATTGTATATAATATTATTCAATTTGATATAATAAATTATTAATTTCATGGAAATAAGAAAATACATGATATTAGGAATTTATTATTGCTGCAGCGATGAAGTGTGATGTTCAAGTCACTTATTGTGTATTGAATGATATTACTATATATTTTTTAATACTATATTTTTGAAGTGATATTTCGCAACGTAGCGTGTGAATACAGACGATACCCTGCGATAGCACGGATATTATTTGAATTGGAAACATAATTTTATTCAGAGTTGTAGTTTTAGAATTTACTCATCTGAATTCAACTGGGTTTTGGTAATTACTAGAATTGCAGGCATAATCTACGGGTAGATGTGAACGTATCTATGAGATACCGATTGTAGACCGATCATTTTAATGTTTATCTATTACATCTATGAGATACCTGTTGTAGACTGATCATTTGAATTAAGTTTGATATATTTACTCATGCTATTGTAGGAATGAAAAAATCTATCAGGATTTGTTGACATTTTTGTATTAGTATTTAATTGAAATGCACTTTAAAAGGATTTTACACTGACAGTTAATCAAAATCTTTAGATGTTAGAAGAAATTTGACTTTTATTTTAATCATTAATAAAATAGTACTAATGGATGATGGTGATGAACTGACAGTATTTTTTACACTGACAGTGAATACAGTGAATAGTAATTAATCTCTTTTGTATTATATAAAATACACGCTATTATTTTACAATAATAATGTGATAATGGTACATGTCAATTATATTAAGAAAAAAAAAGTTAATTTACGAGAAAAAATAGCAAATATATTAAAATTAAAATTAAAATTAAGTTTAAATCATCTTTTGGTCTCTTTAAGAAAAATTTGTCAAAAAAAAAAAAACCTGTTTGAAATTGTGGCATGCAGACCACAGATGTCCTAACAACATATCAAGACATTGATCTCTGCATCAATTTAAAACAAGGACAGAATAAACAAGCCGATACTCTGAATATCAACAAAAGAGTCACAACAGATGTTTCACCTCCTGTGATATCTAAAAGTTACAATCAACAGCAACTGCATCATCTACTTGAAATACCCCTCTTTCAATGTAAAGTTCAACCAAACTACCTTAACTAACAATCCTACTCGAATTCTATTGGATTTGCTTCAAAGCTTCATCCAAGAACAATATATAATTCATTACCTCAAGGCTTCTGAATCTGTATAAACATTTATGTCTACCACAATTTATCCAACTGATACAAAGGGAGACTTACAACACAAGAAAGCCTACGACTCTCAAAACCCTAAACCCTTATTTCCCTTTACAAAAGTGTTACAAGAGATTAGTAAAATATGTGTCTACCCTAGGTCTTGGTCTTCCTTTACACTACTAGAAACTTCACCTTTAGTGATCGATGTAGTGACCGAAAAAGATTAAAAATCGGTCACTACATAGTTTAGCGACCAATAAAGCGACCGATTTTGAGACCACTTTGACAACTGAAATTGTAATCGATTTTGGTGACTAATATTGTGACCGAAATTATATATGTTTAGTGACATATTTAAATAGTTTTTCATTATTTTTTCTTTAAAAATTGGTATTTAAAAAATTAATTTAATATTCTTTCAGTCACTAAATCGGTCTCTATTATTTTATTTTTTAAAATAAGTATCTTTTAAATGATAAAACAATTTTTTTTATATCTCTGAAATAAATTTGGCATAATTGAAAACAATTAAGTATATTACACATTAAAATTACACATTTTATTGTATTTAACAAAATAACAATATAATAAATATTTTTAAATATTCATAAAATATATAACAATAAAACACATTTTAAAATCTTACGAAATACTCGTCAAAAAATTTAACAAAAGAATATAAATAAAGGATATTTCAAAGTATTCAACAAATAGTACAAATAATTATTGTATTTCAAACTATTTCTTAATACACAGTATGAGTCCAACATGCATAAGACATGTGCTATGATAAGTTTTTAAATGATAAAATAGAAGCAACATGATAATGATAATAGTGTCTAACTAGACAACTCTATAGCATTAACCAAATCGTTACTGTTTAATCTGTAGCCTTTCCTAAATAAAGAACCTTTGTATCAATCAATAATCAATTTATTTATTTCTTGAAGATATATAAATTGTGAAAGAGAAAGGTATATTATCTTCAAGATTACAACTTCTAGTTACAAGTGTTGGATATCATCTTCAAGATTTGCAATAAAAGTTTTTCTCAAGAAGACTATGTAGACTCATTATCACCATTTTCATATGAGAATTTCTTATCACACCACTCTTGTTTCTTAGGCACCATCTGAATTTCCGGTTTTGCCCCCTGATTTCGGATGTACATATCTGGACGCACCGATTTTTTTAAAATTTTCAATTTTTATCCGATGTGCACATCCGGAAGATATTCGTATTTCTTTCTTTAACTTCCGTAGAGGTGCTTGATATTTGCCGCTTCTTTCGCAACTCAAAATTACAAAAGCTTTTCTTCTATCCGACCCATTATCCGATCTTCCGATATTTACACCGAAGCCAAGCTCAATAGACGTCCTACGAATGTATGTGATCATGCTTTCACGATCATCAAAGTCTTGCTTGTTGTTAAAGTCACCGCCGACATCGACCGACTTTACGAGCATACCTTCATCTTTCGGGGAAATCGGCGCAACTAATTCTTTTGTCATGTTATCGGAATGCACCATATCTATTTATAAACAATAATAGAACAATTAATATGTATAAATAAGATATATTCAAAAATGCTGAAAACTTAAATTAATTAGCTTCAGGCATTTTTCCGGATGTGCACATCCGAAAATGTTCATGCTCAATTCTTTCCGGATGTGCACATCCGGAAGCAACGTAACTTGTTTTCCAAAAAATGTAGATTGATAATGTGAGCAATGTAGTGGATGAAGTTGAATGTTTACCTGGAATTCAGTCTTTCCTTGCTCCCTTTGATTTGTTGCACCAAAAACTTGAACTTTTTGAGCGAGAAATGGGATTGATAAAGTAGGTTTTTTGAGTTGGTGAGAGTGAGTGTAGTAGGAGAAATGTTGAGAACGGGAAGGGGAAGTGATCATGCAGCTTCAAATATATCACATTTTTCCGTCCGGATATACAGATCCGGAGGTCTTCCGGATATGCACATCCGGAACAACTTTTTATTTTTTTAAGGATACGGTGCGTCCGGATGTGCACATCCGGAATCAGGGGACAAAAAAATAATTTTATGTAGTACCTAAGAAACTTGGGTGGTGCATTAAAAAATGCTCTTTCATATTTCCATTCATGTCTTCTCCATTCTAGTAATTATTGAATCACAACCTACATTTAATAGAATGAAAAACCAATATATTGCACATTACAACATAAAGTAAACATAAATTATCAGAACAAAAGACCAATATTACTGACCACCCCTGTGGAATTCGCTTCACGTATAACTATTTGACATGCTTATCTCCAATTCTTCGGTTTCTAAGAAAAAAACAAACGAAAAATCAGAACGGTAATTTTACCTGTCACAAGAGTTAACATTCATTCATTTGCTCCTTTTTTTAATTTTTTGGTATCTTTCTCGGTGTGAGGATCCAAAGGCTCCTTGCCTTCAAGAACCTATTAGCAATTGAAAAATACAATCAATAGTACAAACTTGCACAAGGTACTTTTTTGCTAGAAAATTTTGAGAAGGGAAAAATAAACCCTTATTATTTACAACTAACCTCAACCATACATAAAATAAACGTACAAATGCTATCATATAAGCAAACAAAACTATCCTATCATGTGTGGAAATAGCTTACATTTTTGGTATAATTAATGCGCTGCACAGTAACATAAACTTCATTGAGGTTGCAAAAATAATTTTTATTAATATATTGAATCTGTTACCATATTACATATTGAATCAAGTGGAAGCCACCATCAACTTCAACATTGAGGTTGCAAAGAGAACCTATTGAAGGTACCTGATTCAATTTATCTTAAAGGAATATAAAAGTTAAGTTTAAATTCTTGTAAATCTTGTTGGAATTAACCCACAATCTATGAGAATTCTTCTTTAATCTTGATCTCAAGATTGTTGACAAACCCACAAACACGCAATGACAATGAAAGAGATTGAGAAAGAACAGCAAGAAAGAAACGAAAGAAGAAATATTTCACTACTACAATTTTGATTTATGATAGCACAAAATTAATAGCATTTTTGTTAACAAATCGCTATTAAAAAAGACACACAAAGATATATAATAATATTTTATATTAAGTGCTATTATATATTGACACTACAATAGCGTTTTTTCTTGAAAATGCTATTATAAGATGTTTAAAAAAAAACAAAACGAAAAATTGTATCAGGAGGTGATGGGTTCGACTCCCTGTACCTCTGAAGTTTAAATCCCGAAAACAAAAATAAAAAAAATTTGATGGCTTTAATAGCGCTTTTCAATAAATGCTATTATAGGATATCCTTTGTTAGAGTTTTTGAAAAGTGCTATCATAGAGGTTTCTTCTACCAAATTAAAAAGAACGCTCAAATAACTCATAACGCAAAGAAAAAAATCTCATCTAACTCCCATAAAAACCTAGATTAACATTAATCCATGAACTCTCAGTGAACCTCCAAGAGCACAGATTCATTATCGTGGAACTGACCTTATCCCTTATTATCTTCCATCATCTTCTTCTTCCACACAACTTATAAACCCTTCCTCTAGAAAGCTCACTTGAACCACCCTCAATTCTTAACCTTTTGGAATTAAAAGCCTTCTTCTCTCCGCGAAACCCAACCTCCATTCAAGAACCCAAAAACCCTAATACCACAACTGATTGAACTCATAACTCAAATCCTAAAATTCGATTGAAACCCTAAGAATTGATTGAACTGATAACTCATAACTCGATTGATTTGTTTCCATAAATCAATTGCAACCCTATAACCATATTCCCACATCGACAATACTTCATGTGTCCAAGACTTTAATCTTCATCTTCATTCCTCGAATTTGACATGGTCACTGATTTCGTCCGTACTATATTCCTCTCCACTTCTCTCCTCATGTAACTAGCTATGAATTAGATTACAGTCATTGTTTTCCTCGAAGTTCAAAATCCTTAGACAGGTAACTTCACATTCATTTCATTTATTTTATTTTTAGAATTAATATACCTTATTAATCCTATGAAGTTACACCTCACTATGTTTTTTGCATTATGGGGTAGTTGCCTTAACTCTTTTCTTTTAGTCAAACATCAGCATGATGAAAATATAAAATAATATTGCAAGTAAGGTTTTAAATAGCGGTTGCGGTGGTGTTGCAGTCGCATAAAGGCTTTCGCAATATCAGTACTGGTGAAAAGATATTGAGTGTGGTAATTGTAGTGTAAGTTAACCATAATCTATTTTTTTTCACAAAAATGACGAATAACGACATCGGTCGTTTTTGCAGTAACGTTTAAAACCTTGATTAAATGAACAACAATGAAAGAGTTCAATTTTGTTCAAACTATAGGGTCTCATTAGTTTGTGGCCCCATAGGTTATTATATGAATATCACATTTCTGATTTAGATTTACACTTCAGAATGAGTAGTTCAGCCATTTGTTAAAAAAAATGAATGATTAGCCTTAAGTCTTCTGACCTCTAACTTGGAATCACCACTGCAGCCCAACTATTGAAGCAATAACTTTATGGAAAAATTTATGGACTGGCTCTGTTAACACTCAATGCTGGTGCGCACTCTAGGTGTTGTTGCGGGGTACCGACATCGCGTCATTTCATTGTCAGCCTGAGACCGTAAGTAGTTACTACATTTCATGATGTTTGAATTATTATATATATTATAGCTTTATATAAGGAGCATGTGTTTAAACTTGACAGGATTGGTTAAACTGAATGATAGGGGTAGATTGGACCATCTTTTAAGTAGTCCTTAATGGAAAGGACGTGCAACCTAGAATGGAACTTGTTTACTTCTTTTCTCTTTGTTAGCTTATTTGTATTCCCTTTAATACTAGACCAATCATAAAGGTTTAATTGCCAGTATGATTGTTATGGATGATTGATATCATATGTATAATGTATGTGTGTTTTATTATGGAAAAAACACATTATATTTATCAATGGTAAATTTCAAAAAATCATATTAATGCCTTTCTATTATTTGAGTTCTTTTTATGGTAAGCTACTTTTTACGGTTCTGTTTTCATAGTTTCGAGTTAAATTTTTTGACATAATTTCGAGTCAGCTCTGGTTTTGCGGTTTCAGTATTGATTCTAAATACTAGCATACAATATTATAAAGCTAAGTAGATAAGTATTTAACTGTTAAAAATGCAGAAAAATACAACTTTTAGTCTTGCCCGCAAGGTGTTCGATAGAAGGCTTTAACCAATATCTCGCATCTTTTGTATTCAATTCAGTTCATGATGTTGAATTATTATTTTGTTGATGATTGTTGTTGTTGCAGGTTGTGGTTTATGAATTGGTATCGAATTTTTCTCGTTAACTGTGAACTATTAAGCATGCATTATATGTTGTTTCTTACGACCAGGATGTGGATGGACTAGTATAAGAGGTTCAAGAGGCTAGAAGAATCAGATTGCTACATCAGCCAAGCAAGGTATACATTGTTTTTTTCTTTCTCGATAATTTTGCAGATAATTATACTTTTTATGAAAATGTTGTAACAATTTCAGGTTATGGCCATGGAATATGAGCTAGGACTCCTATGGCGTCTTGTTTGGAAAATGTTACAGTATCTAAGTTGCCTTCTAGTTTCTCTGGAGATCTCTGGTCGATGACTACCCTAGCATATCTCTTTCTGGCTGGACTTGTCTCTCCACCACCAGCAAACCCTCCAGAAATGGTGTTTAGTGTGTGCCGAGTTGCCTTTGTCTCGTGACCCTCTTCGGCATCTGAATTCTTCTTCCGGGATGACTTTTCTGGCCCCTGATCATCTCGGAGAGGACTTCTCTTGTTATTTTGTGGTCGAAAATCCTTCATATATGCCAAGAGATGACCTCTCCGGATTAGAGCTTTAATTTATTTCTAGCTGTTGACAGTCCTCGGTGTGATGTCCCCGTACACGGTGGTAATTACACCAAGCCTCAGGTTGCCTTCCCATGATAGCGTTGGCTCTTTTGGGACGATGAGTCTCTTGTAACAGATTCATATGACCGACTTCTATAAGGATATCTCCCCTGCTTGTATTTAATTGGGTGAGGTCTCTGTCCGGCACATATGAATGTCTGTATGGTCTGGGAGCATGTCGCTCGCGCGTAGCTCCCTAAGGATGCTTCTTCCTCCTATTTGACGCCTCTTTCTTGCTCTTTTTCTTTTCACTGTTGTCCTGAGCTTTTTTCTCTTGGTTACTTTCTTCTCCTTTAATTTAACACTCTGCCTGAGTAGTGATCTCGTCCATGTTGATAGCCGGCTTCTGAGCTAACGACTCATTAAATTGCCCGACTCGTAATCCTTGTTGAGATACTTTGAGGGTTTCCTCATTGAATCGAGCTAGCACTACGCCAAAAAGTGCTTTTAATAGCGCTTTTTTAAACCTTTGATAGCGCTTTAAAATGCTATAAAAGCCACAGCTATTATAGATTTGATACCTATAATAGCACTTTTAAAGCGCTATTAAAATGGGAGTTTTTAATAGCGCTTCACAATAAACGCTATCATATCAGTGTTCTACGCTACCATACACCTTGTTTGGAGAAGGATTTAATAGCGTTATTTCAAGAAGTGCAATTATAGCCCTAGTATTCAATAGCACTTTTTCTAAAAGCGCTATTATACACACGATCTTTAATAGCATTTTCTAAAAAAATGCTATTAATGTCATTTTATTTATTCTTTAAAAAAATGAAATTTTGTAACTCAATACTGCAGTAAAAAAATCATATATTCTTCTCAAATCCAAATATCAACAGTATTACACATAAGACATGCAATCAATTTTTATTCAAAATAATTACAATTAATATAAATTAATTACAAACGATAAAATTTTATATAATTGTTTGAAGTCAGATACTACAAAATGATGCTAAACTATTTTCTTCTTTTGTTGATAAAAATCAAATTCTAATACAACAATATATGTGGGTAATGATTCAGCTCCAACAGAATTGGTTGGAACAACTTTGGATTTCAATGTGATATTACATTCTTGAATGGATGAAATAGTAGTTACCAAAATTGAATTGAGGCGACTAGTACAACTCTTTGGAAAGCTCTTATGCAGACCCTGCAATGCAAAGTTACATTTAGTAATTTACAACTCCTTGGTTTGAAAACTAAGCTCATTGGTTAAACAAATTTTACTATATAAATCTATTATCATATGGGCAAAAGATAGCAACAAGAAATTTTCAAATGAGAAATTACCTGTACTATGACTACACTTCCAAACAAATTCCTTAAACTATGATGGTCAGCTACATCAACACTGCAATTCCAAACAAATATTTTGTCATAATATTAGACCCATGGTATAGATCAAATCCATTGAATAATATATTAGAATTAAAAGTTCTCTAGTTAAAGTTTATGAGTCACGAAATAATCCAGCATCATTAAAGCACTTTACTCTTGTGGTTCTTGGAAACAATTTCTAGAATTCATAACAATGTAGTATAGCTGATAAACCTCTAGCAAAACATCCAGATAGAAGATTCTAAAAAATAATAGAAAAACCGTGATGCATTTTCTTACTATAAATACAAATTTTGATAGTTCCACACCAGCCTTCTCCCTGTCACCAAAAAAATGTAATCCAGTTTTTATTACTCGTCTAATGTCCTGTTTTATATGAATTAGTTCAAAGTTCATGAATCTCGCAATAGATCACAATCACATACCTCTAGATATATCAACCAACTTTTTGATCCTGAACCGTATCCAGGTGGAAGTGGTAAGCTGGTAAAGATCCATCCATACAAACTACAAAATAGAATATAGTTGTGAATTGCAAATTAAGTTATTCTAAATAATAAAAGGGGTCATATCACCAATAAGTCAGCTATATAATGTTGGAAAGTTGATTTGTAATCTGGAAAATTTTGACTACATATCATCATATCACCAATAAGTCAGGTAGGAGACGACGTAGAAAACCATGCGCATGATGAAGTGGAGAACCTCACTTTTCTTCTCTTTCCCTTTGGAACATTAACCGAATATACACAAATACAAAACTTGGTTTAAGCTCTTTCAAATCGAGCGAGTCCCGCAGTTGATGCACTATAATCAATCAATCCGACACCTTTTTTGTTCTTCGAGTTCAAGCTATGGCAGAATCATCATCTTCCACCACTGTTAGTTTTATAGATAATTTATGGAAATACATTTTAGCTATTTCCAGAATCATGCTTACCATCGTTACTTATGGTGTCTTACAGAAAAAGATCATGAAAATACCACAGGGAGCAGAAAAGGAGTATTTGAAGTATTCACTCTTTCTTGTTTTCTGCAACCAGATCACGACGTCTGCTGTTGCTGCTGGTTCTTTGCAGGCAGATAAAAAAGCATTGGACCGAATGGCTCCCATTTATAAGTATAACCTTGTATCATTATCAAACATACTAACCACAACTTGTCAGTATGAGGCCCTCAAATATGTTAGTTTTCCTGTTCAGACTTTTGCGAAGTGTGCAAAAATGATACCAGTTATGGTATAAGGTACAATTATGATGCAAAAAAGGTATAAGGGACCTGACTATTTATTGTCTTTTTAAGTTACCCTTGGCAGGAACAGACCCGAGTCCACACAGCAGAGGAATGGAAAATACAATTTGAGGCGTTCTTCTAATTGGTGGCTATCTTGGGTTTGATGGCTTTACAAGTACATTCCAAGATAAGATGTTTAGAGGCTATGACATGGCGATAGATAATCTGATATTTTATACATCATCGTCTTCTTGTATTCTTAGTCTGACAGGTCTTGTTGTGCAAGGACAAACGATACTAGCAGTAGAGTTTGTGTACCAGCATCATGATTGTTACTTTGAGATATCATTACTTTCGACTGTTGAAACATTTAGCCAATTCTTCATTTCCTACACAATTCACACTTTTGGTGCTCTTAACAGTTGGTGAGCATTTTATTGTCATGTGTGTGGTTTTCCCATCCTCTTAGATGGGAACAGTGGATTGAAGCCGTCATTGTCTTCGTCTCCCTTTATGCAAAAAGTTTATATAAGAAAGCACCTCAGAAGACAACATCCGCAGTAGAGCTTATACAAAACGAGGAATCAGATAATTTGAAGAACAACTCGTGACTGAGATAGAAGTAAAGCATATTGACCATACACCTTACACCTGGCATTGAAAAATTATAAAGAAGAGTTTCTTAAAGAACAAATTCCAAAGAAAAGCATTAAAATTATAATTAAAATAATCCTTAAGTTTTAAATTGCACCCAAATAACTCTAGTCACACATCCAAACTAATTTTCTGTTATTTCTTTTGGATTCATTCCATGCTACGTATATATTGAAATCCAAACACAAAAGCCAATGTGAAAAAAAACAAGATGAGAGAAACTAGCACTAGGTATAGTAAAAGTGTTAAATATATACATAAAATCTTAAGAATAAAGACACATGTTTTATTAATAAAAATGATATAAAAATGGTCAATTTACTTAGATTAAACAAACCAACAATTTCGGCTTATGATTCGTTACTTCCGTCTTTTACCATAACAATTTGTCCTTCCTTGACATTAACAAAACCATGCTACAAGATATTCTTACCTTGTTAACTCAGTTACACGTAAATTCAATTTCTCTAAAACTTGTTACCATTTTTAGACATAACCAAATGTTGTTTGTTTTCATTTCATCAATAATAATAAAACAACATGCTCAACTCAACCAATCACAGCTTATTATTTCTTTTACTTCTCTTGTTCTTGATTTTAGTTCCGCATAAATGTTTAGCTTCATATTTTGATTCACCTCATGGAAGAACCTTTAACAGACCCAATCCATTATGACATTTCAAAGATTATAATGGAGACTCTGATGTTCGAAACAAACATTACTTTGTTGTGAGTTTCACAAATGTTAATACTAATCAATAAACTTTAATAAGTTATTAGAAACAAGTCATTAATCATATTATATCAGCTTAATAAATTAATCAAAGCAGTAGTCCCTACTACTATAAGACTTAATTAATGTTAGTTTACATGGTGGAAACAGAGACTACTAATGCTCACAATACAAGCTCACATGCCACCACTCAAACCACCAAACTGTCTTAGTAACCAGTAGTAGTCCCTACTACTATAAGACTTAATTAATGTTAGTTTATAAGAAATTTGATAAAGTCCAAGTGTGGTAGATTATTAGTTTTTGAGAAGATATAAATCCTAGTTCATATTCAATATAGATTCATGATATAAGTTGTTCTATTTTTTGAATTTATTATAGTTATTTTCTTTCATACTTTTTCTCTTGATTATAGTTAATTCAACTTAAATTCATATCCACCTTGAATTATTTGATGACTATTATCTTATTATCAAGTTTATGTAATGGCTTATAATTGAGAAAATGACACCCATATCAACAAGTATAATGCAAGAGTCACAATTGGAAAGACCAGAGGTATTGTGTCCAAATTAAAAAAAAAAAGTAAAAATAGATGTCAGTAAGCATAGTGATGATTGCAATTGGAAGAATATAATCACAACACAATAGTCATTAAGTTTATAAGCACCCTTACTAATGCCTACACATTGTTATAGGAAGCACCATGTTCTATTATGTTTCAAGGTGGCAAAGAAGCTATGTTATAAGCCATCAATGTTTCTTTTGACACAATTGTATGTATGCTACAAACAATGACTCATTCAAAATACACAACACAACCTCAACTCACCATTGTTGACATCTCAACAACTATGCAGAAAACAAAAATTTAGCTAACACAAATTCCACCAGTTACAGTTCTAGTTCAACTTTCGGCACTGGCGAGTTCAAAAGCTACGATTAACTCATCAATGACCCTAACCTAGTTTTGACTACATAAAACTTCACTACGACAATGAAACATGACCGTAGTCATTTTGAATAATAAACAATTATTTCTATGAGGCATTTAATCGAACATCTAACATTCATACCAATTATAGGAAAAATATCAACTTAAGCTTTGAAGAAATACCTGTGCTTTGCTTCGAAACGGTGATTCCGATGAAAATGAAGCTAAGAGGAACTAATTTGTGAATATTGGTGTTGTCGTTGTTTAAGCAGGATTAGGAGCAAATCAATGTTGTTTTAGGGTTCGAGGTAGCACAGCAAATCGACGAAATTTTAGGGTTCGACGTAGATGACACAGAACAAATTAAGGTTTTGAAGAGAGTGAATATTGCATTGAATGAAGAAAACTAACGTTTCTCTAAGATTGGATTGAATTTGTTGTCAGAGAGAATGTGGTTTCGTCGAAAAGAACCGGACGAACAAACTAGTAGATATTTGAGAATGGAGTGAATGTATTCTTTAATTGTTTTTTTATTTTCCTGTAGTAGCGTTGTTATTGTACAATAAATAAACTTTATGGCATTTACTTCACATTCGTTAAATAGCACAAGTAGTCTGGCTGACACCTAATTTTTTTTATTTATATTATTTTCTTTCACTATTTATAATAGTGCTTTTATTAAAGTGCTATCATAGATTATGTAGCGAAATTATAAGTAACTAGATGTCTTGAGTTCAAGTGCGGTTGTAGGCAAAAACTGCATTTTTATTGTATTATTTAATCGCTATCTTTAACACCGCTTTCGTAAGCTTAAAATCATTATTTATAATAGCGTTTTTTTTTATAAAGCGTTATTATAGGCCAAGACAATTTTTAAACCTATTATAATTTATAATAGCGCCCTGTACAAAAGCGCTATTATAATTTTTAGGATAATATATTCAATAACGTTCGACAAATAAGTGCTATTAAATATGGGTTAATATATGTAGTAGTAAATTGGGTCGACGACGTGAGTGAATCGAAGGAATGAAGGTTGACGAAGGAACGACAACGCGAATGTGTGTTTTGTTTAGAGAAGGTTTGAAGGATTTGAATACAGAAGAGCGTGTGTTTTGTTTTTTGTGGTGCAGTGGTTAAAGTTTTTTTTTTAATTATATATTATTTATTATTATATAATTTATAATAAGATATCGCTTTTTTATAAACGCTAATATTAGATAGTAAATTAATAGCATTTTTCAAAAAGTGCTATCTTAATGAAGAATATTAATAGCGTTTTAAAGAAAGCGCTATCTTAGTGAAGTTTAATAATAGCGTTTTCTAGCAAAGTGCTATCAAAATCACAATGTCTACACCCTATAATAGCGTCCGACCATAAAGTGCTATTATAGATATGTTTGTTTCCTTTTTAATAGCACTTTCTTTAAAAGCGCTATTAAATTATGTGATACACAATATCAATTTTGGCGTAGTGTAGGTACTCACGTAGTGATTCTAACTGTTTTTGTCGAACACTGAACAATGCGGTCGTGGACACCTTCAGGCGTTTGCTTGCTGAGAAGTGTTATACTAACTTCTTAGTCAAGTCTTGGTTGCTTATGAGGGAGAGCCGAAGAAGGCTCATGTACCATCTTAGACCTACATCCTTAAAGATTCCTGCCATGAGTTTGCACTTCAGTGAATCTAAAGGGGCAACTATGGCCATCTGATTGTTAATGGCAATAACATGCTCCTGAGAATCTGTATTCCCATCATAAGAGGTTAATGATGGTGCTTTGAGAAAGAGGTTGCGGCTTGAGAACCTCCTCCTCAAAGTGTCATACCCCAAATTTTTACCACTAAGATTTCGCATCATTGTGCAAATCATCATCACAATATGGATGTACCTTTGTACCTCATCAATCTCCTCAAGGAATTATTGAGCATTCACCACAATCAAAATTAGGGTTTCAAGCCCTCTCTGAGTGCTTAGACAAAGAGTCAATCGAGGAATGACATGATATTCAACTTGTCTAACCTCTCAAACATCCACAATGGATCAAGAGGACTCCCACTTCAGGGATTAAGCACAAGGTTGCTCCCTTCTAGGTGGATCAAGCTTCAAGATCGCTAATGTCACCAAATTAGGGTTTTGGTCGACCAGGGCCTCCAGGTGGAAATGTTCATCTAGGCATGAGCCAATGATTCATAACATATCCTAACATACTCCATGGAACCTCATGGACCCAATCATCAAGTCAATTTGGCCTCAAGGGATGCATACATCAAAAATTAGGAATTAGGGTTTCTTTACCTAATTCACCCCTAAGTTGACTTTTGGGACAAATCATGAACCAAGACCTCAAGACATGATTTGAGGGTCTCTAATATACCATATTGATCCATTTGGAACAATGGATTGGTCCAAGAAGCTTGAGCAACAAGTTTCAATTTCATCTGAACCACAGTTAGGGTTTTGCGAGAAAAGTCAACTGTAGCTTTGACTTTTGACCAGGACATGCTCCCAAACCCTAAGACATGATTCAATAAACCCTATAACACCCATGGAACATGTCCATAAAGTTTGATTTAGGTCAAGGACATGATTTCCCAAAGGATCGCACAGTTTGGAATTCATCTGACAAAAAGTCAACTGTGCACAAAAGTCAACTTTGACTTTTTGAGATTTTTCACAAAAATGGATTTTTAAGCTTAAAATGATGTTAATGTATGATTTGAATCATCATTCATCAAGAAAAATCAAAGAAAGTGGGATAACTTGTAAAAGGGGTAACCATAAAAACTTAGAAAATTTTCTAAGTTATGAAATAAAGTGACAAAGGTACCAACTTTGGAGGATCATAACTCCTAAACCACAAAGCCATTTTTCCCCATCCAAAGCTTGATTTGTAGATCTCACTTCCCTCTACAAAAGCTTTATACTGATCTATGTCCAAATTCCTCATGGATTTTGAGTTATGGAGTGATCAAAATCAAGAAAAGTCACTTTGTTCCAACACTTAGTGAAAATTTCACTAAGTCAGAATCTGCCTTACTTTTTTCCAAATGTAGGGGGATTTTTCACTTGGATCCAAAAGGTATCAAAACCAAATATGATCAGACAGTTGTTGTATCATATAAGGGCTTTCCAAAATGGCCAAGAACATCACCAAATTCAATTTGAGCTTTGAGATATGGTAGTGGCAAGATGCCTTGCTGAAATCTGCCAAGGCAAGGTAGATTTTTGCACTTTTGGTCGATTTGCCAAAATCAGCCAATTTCAAGCCTTGTCATCACTTTGGACACATCTGAGGATTGAATCAAAAGGGAACAATCACTAACCCAAGCCTCCAAAGTCTTTGGAACAAGAAATAGCATGCCAAACCTAGAATTGCCCAAAATAGGGACAAGATTCCAATTTTGGATTGGAGCATTCAATGGAAGCACCAAGGTGGCATGGATTGAGCTATTAGAAACTGAATTCAATAAAGACTTATCCAAGACCAAGGGGACCAGCAGCCTGTGCCCTAACCTCTAGTCAATGGCTAGAGGAGACTTGGATTTTCATTTACCAACATTTGCCAACCCTACTCAGCAGTTGCCATTCACTATTCCTTGTAAAACAAACTTGCTCTACTATAAATAGAGCTCAATTGTGATCAGTTTAAGTACACCAAAGGCCTACAACACTTGCCTTTCTCAAAATCCACTTCTCACTCTCAAAAATGCCTTTCTTAGCAAGTCACTATCGGGTTTTTCAGTAGAGAGCAATTCCACTCAAACCAATCACATACTCACCTCACATACATCATATGGGAGTTGATCAAACACTTAAACAACATCTGTAACACTGATTTCTCAGAATCACCAGTCAATTGCTTAAGGTTTTAACCAAGTTGCAGTTGAGATGCCATGAAGTGATCCAGCCAATTTGCATCAAGTCCAAGCATTCAAACACACTCCATAGGGTGTAGGGAAGTTGTTCAGATCATCACAACTCATCTGTAACACCTCCAACTCAGAAATCAATTTGCTCTTGCTGTCACGACCTAGAGGTAAGCCTAAACTTGGTCATCTCTCAATCTATGCATATTTCCTCGCACAATACTTTTGCCAAATGTTTATTATCATGCATGGAATGTTTCCCCTCAAGTAATTGCTTTGTTTGAATCGTGTATCAAAAATCCCAGCCTTCATGCAGAATTTAGGGTTCTTGAGGATTTGTCGTGATTTCTTGTTTTATGCTTAATTTAAATGCAATTAATTGTCATAAACATGATCGTGAGGTGAAAACGAGCAGATTGATATGTGGATTGCATGATATAATCAAGTATTCAGTGAGATTGGATAGAAAACGCAAATCTGGGCAAAACTGAAAAACGCGCGTGTTCTTCAGCTGTTCTTGGCGCTATTTCTCTCAAATTCAAATATTTGAATTTTGTGATTTTATTTAATTGATTCAAAAATTAATTTCTCTCTGAGTTTTAATGATTTTGAGTTGATTCTTGTTTTAATAATTCACAAAAATGTTAAAATATTTTATTTTCCCAAAAAATCCTAAAAATATTATTTATTTCATATAATTGATATTTTTGCAAAGAATTAATGTTTTAATTGTTTTTGACATTTAAAATATTTTTTCCTTATTGATTTTACAAATTTTAATGATTTCTAATCATTTTGTAGGGAAAAACTTGATTTATGAAGCATTAATCCAAGATCACAATTTGTCTTCCACATGTTAAACAATTTTGATCATTTTAATTGAATATTTTATTCAATTAAAACACATTTTGAAAACAAATTAGGGTTTTTGATTAATTCAACCCTCATAAATCATTTTCAAAACTCTTTTGGGCCTCTAATAGAGTGTAAGACCCAATCCTTTTTGTAAAATAACCTACTTTGGGTCTCACTTATTGTATAAGTCCCTCCGGGTATTTTCAAAAAAACCTCGGCGCGATCGTCGTTTTGTACGCAAATAACCTTGGGCCTACCCTCGAGTAGTAAGACCCATTCTTCTTTTTTTAACTCTTTGGGCCTCTTGAGAGAGTATAAGACCCAAACCCCCTTGTACAAACAATTTTGGGGCCTCGCTTATTGTATAAGCCCCTCTGTACAAGTAAACGGCGCGATCGTCGCCCTTTTAAAAAAATCAATTGGGCCTCTGCTCGAGCTATAAGACCCATTCAAAACTTTTGGGCCTCTAATAGAGTGTAAGACCCAATCCCCTTTTAACCAAAACAACTTTGGGCCTCAGATATTGTATAAGCCCCTTTGCGTGAAAAGAAAATCTCGGCGCGATCGCCATTTCAAACGAAAAATCATTTGGGCCTACCCTCGTGTTATAAGCCCCACTCTTTTTCTTTAAACTTTTTGGGCCTCTTGAGAGAGTGTAAGACCCATCCCTTTGTACAGCAAACAATTTTTGGGCCTCAGTCACTCGTATAAGTCCCTCTGTACAAATTCAACAATGCAATCACTGATAAAACCCTGGGTCTCTCCTTGAGCTGTAAGCCCCAAATCTTTTTCTATCAAAGCACTTTCTCCTTTGATCTTAAATATACTGTTGTTTTCAATCTTTCTTTGTTGAACAACTAACCAAACAGCATGGAATCTCTACAACCGAGTAAGTGTTTATATGCTTTCATTTACCGCTTTCATATACATATAACTGTATTGTGGGGCTGTTTCGCTATAAGTCTTCTTTCATAAACTCATATCAACTGTGTAATACTAGTATAGATATTTAGAGTTTCCCCGGCAACTACGTCTAGCATTCAGCCCGTTGGTCACTCTTAAATATAGTCGAAACTATATCCCCATAGGATTACCAGACACAGTCTTCCCTCCTCTTGGGGTTAAACAATATGGAGATGTGAAAGGCAGATTCTTTTTGTACCCTTTCTCAGACTATCACTCGTAGAAGTTGTCAAAGAAACTCTATTCCCCAGAGATTATCTCTTCTCCGTGAATTGCATCCCTTGAGTTTCTTCCAAATTCTCGAACTTTCCTGGCTTGATCTATTCTTTATGAATAGTCTGTATTGAACTTCTCGGGGTTTGGGGACCCACAGGCTTCTTAAAAGCACCCTTAGGAATTGTCAAGAAACTCTACTCCCCAGAGATGATCTTTTCTCCGTGAATGGCATCTCTTGAGTTTCTTCTAAATTCTCAAACTTTCCTGGCTTGATCTATTCTTCGTGAATAGCCTGTCTTGAACTTCTCGGGGTTTGGGGACCCACAGTCTTCCTAAAAGCACCCCCGCCTCCTCTTAGGCGTTGTACAAGGACCCGTCGGCTTCTTAGAAGTATTCACAACCTCCTCTTAGGCTTCGTATAAATGATTTCTTCCTCCGAGAATGATAGCCTCCTCTTGGGCTTCGTACAAATTGTTCCTCGGCTTCTTAAAAGTTTCCAGCCTCCTCTTGGGCTTCGTACAAATTGTCCCGACGACCTCCTAGAGGTATAGGAACAGAAATCAGTCATCTTAATAGAACAGTCTTTCCAAGAGTCTACTACTGTTTCTCAAAGCATAGTACAAAAGATGAAACTCTAGACTTGGACAGTCTAATTTCCTTGAGTCTCAAAGACATTCTCAAGTATCCTTCAAGAAGGAACCTCGTAGACTCGGACGGTCTCAATACCCTTTGGATTTCCCATTTCCTCAAAAGGAAATATCCCTGATCCTCGAATCAAAATCCCTGAGTACAGTATTACTCACATAAGAACTGATTTTCTCTTTGAACCCATATACTGGTTACTCAACTGAAACAGTACCCTCTTTCGCCTCCATCTCGGGCTTCGTACGAGATACAAAAAAAAGACTCTCTTATTGAGTCGAACATCTTTCGCCTCCATCTCGGGCTTTGTACAAGATACAAAAAGGTTCTTATTTAATCAACACTTTTTCCTCTATCTCGGGCTTCGTACGAGATACAAAACACACTCTCTTGTTGAGTCAAAACTTCCTTCTGCCTCTGTCTTGGGCTTTGTATAAGACACAAATCACTCCCTTGTTGAGTATAAAACTTTTAGCCTCCATCTCGGGCTTTGTACGAGATACCATAAAAGAATCTCTTGTTGAGTCAACTCCCTTTTAGCCTCCTCTTAGGCTTTGTATAAGGAAAACCTTTTAGCCTCCTCTTAGGCTTTGTATAAGAAAACCACTGGTTGATCCAATCAACCTTTTAGCATCAAAGTTGTGCCTCGTTCACAGTACACAAACATCAACAACTCTTTTCCCTTCATCTAATCGCTGTAAGCGGCAAGCCTCTGGATCATCTACATCCATGCCACTGTCCCTCTTTTAGCATGAGAAATTCCTAAGGAAAGATGGCATTGCTCTACACTGAGTTAAAGTCTTCTCCTTCAGGTTGGAAATCCCCTATAAAGGAAATTATGGCATTGTCGGATTCACACATCCCGGTTAAAGTAATTCTCCTTTATAAATAGTTGTGACAAACAAACCCCTCTTTAGAGATGACAAATTCTCTCTAAAGACAACACCTTTTAGCTTCACATCTTGGGCTTCGAACAAGATACAAATAGACCCTTCAGCTTCACATCTTGGGCTTTGAACAAGATATAAACCACCTTTAGCTTCACATCTTGGGCTTTGAACAAGATATAAACCACCTTTAGCTTCATGTCTTGGGCTTTGAACAAGACACCAAAACACCATTTCCTCCCGTAGAATAGGAGGAACTACGATCGCTCTGATTTCCCTGTTTCAGAAAAACGGGAATACGTAGGCATAAGATTGAAAGAAAAATCTTAGCGAGCACACTAAAAAAAAACCCACAATCCCATCAATTAAAGAAGTATCAGTCCTAAAACCCTACCCATAAACATTCCCGTTATCCCAGTCCCAAACCAAGAAAGAAGAGAGAGGCCCCACTTCCACACTACCAAAGAAAAGGAAAATTATGGCGGTTAAAGTAATGCTATAATGGCGGTTTTAAGTGCCATAATTTTCAAAAGTGACGTTTTCTTAAAACGCCATAATTTTGGCTGCCGCTACGTAAAAAATGGCGGTTTCATATCAACCGCCATACAAACCGCCACAATTTATTCAGGAATAAAATGGCGGTTTTGTATGAGTATTTAGTGTCAGTTTTAAACGCCACAATTTTCATTATGTTTCTAAAAAAATAATATCTAATATGGCGATTATAATCGCCACAATTTTCAAATTTTTAAATACATATATTAAATATAATAGGAAAAACTGCATTAAAAAGAAAATGAAAATACACAAAAGGAACATAAGATATCACATTGTCATCATTTAAGTATTTGAGCTCCCGTTACAGAAGGTTCAATTTAATCACTAAGACAAAATGCAGTCTAATATTGTCATAAGTCTAACACAAAGAGCAGTAACTACTAGACAGAGATCACAACAATGCTTGTTAACTAATTTAATGAGAATATTTGTTAGCACACATATAAGGTGTTTTTATCCATAAATTTACTCTTAGGCCCATCTGACTGTTGAAATGGGTTTGCAATTTCATCTGAACCATCAGTTGGGGACACAAGCATCACATCAATTTCTCTACAAATTATTAAGCCAATAATTTTGGTCTTATCCATAGTTTTTAATGGATCATCAGAATCTTTAAGAAACTGAACAACATCGTCCAGCCGCTATGCAAACCAAATTTATTACCACCAGTTATATAATTGTCTTGGAACATCAGCTAAAAGACCTGGACCTGCAAAATTCATTACTTAAATAAGACAATCTTACAACGTAATAACCAATAAAATAAAACACATGGATAAAAAGAAGATGAAACTATTGAGGACGTGCAAGTCGAGGGAGTCAATATCAAAGGTAGCATCAAAGTAGTGATCTTAGTAGTGGCCAGGGGCATCAACATGAATGTCGGTATGAGTCGGAAGTGTCATTTCAGTGTTGTTAACGATGGAACTGTTCTTCATGCTCTTTGGAAGCCACTGGAATTTACTGATATCATCTTTAGATTCAAACTCCAACAGTCAGTTCACAAGTATTCTAACAAATATATATGTAAAATTCCCAATTGCTTATTTAGTTAATACATACCACTTATTATACCAAGAGATCTCCAAGAGATGAAATCTTTGGGTCAATAACTATTTGTGCTTCTTAACTAAGCTTTTATGACTTGCCGTACATCTTTAAGTTGACCCCACTTTAGTTCGATGATAATTCCTACAGTATATAGTTTAAAGATATATAAATGCACACAAAATTGTGCAATGTAATTTCCTTTACAATGACATCTCCAATAAAAGTACGGTCAAATTTGATCCCAGCAACAGAGAGAGAAGAAATAAATAGCAAAAAAAGAATGTACAAATTACCAGTTTGAGCCTTGAAGCTTGGACGCAAAAGACATTCGCTTGTCACCACTTCATACATGGTTGTGATATTTGGAAGAATTCCGGTTTTCGTATGTGCTGAGACAATTACCTATTAATAAACAAGCATCACATTCATTCATGCATGACTGTTTCATATAAGAAGAGGTTGTTGATTTTGAGAACAAAAACAAAACAGATAGTATTAAAAGAACATACAATGTCAAGTAATTTTGGATCAAATGTTTAGAGAATATTACTACTTGTATCGAGCGGTATCGTAAAATTTGAAGAATAATATATCTCTAATAGTAAACCTTTGGAGATTTTTTTAGAGATAAATAGAATACTCCTGTATGTAGGCCACAACATAAAAAATGCAAAAGTTCTCTACCATACTTCTCATTTCCATGTATATAAAGTTAAAAAAATGCAAAAGGAAACACTAGCTGATCCATGTACATACATATAATTTACAAATCTAAAATCTAAGGTTATCTTATTTTAAACGATATAACATTATACTCTACTGAACCTCAAATGATGCCAGGACCATGTTATTCAGAAGAATTGAATATCTGACTACAAGTGCAATATATCAACACCAAGAGTTCACCTATAACTTTATGCCAAATGACACTTATTTCTCTAGAATGCACTCTATTAAGCCATTTCCTCTTAAAAGCTACATAATATATATTTTGACTTATGGGTGATGAAATTGGATGGATGAAATTTGGTTCGTACACGTGGCATGATATGAGTAAACATTGAACATAAACTAAACATTCAAAACAAATAAGTATTAAAACAAATTTGGGTGGAGGTACTTCAGTAGTGCATCATATGTGGGCAATTTGCAACAAAAATCTCTAAGATTCACCATCGCGTGATTCTAATAATAATTCATGCAAATTGAAATTAAAAGACACTAAAAATATTATCATAAATTATAAATTAGTTTTAAAATAGATAATGAAACTAGATAAACATATAATATGAAATAATAATATTTTTAATATATAAATTGTCAATATCTTTCCAGTCATAGGGTAAGCTATAAAGCTGAATTCCAAAAGAGATTGGAACTGCAACCTTACAAATCCAGGTGTGACCCTTCATCAAAAATTTTATCTCCCTTTTCAGAAACTTTAATTTTGGCACCTCTTTTGTCAGAGCATCAACAAGGTGCCTCTTTCTAGACATAAAAAATATTTCAAGGTTACCATTTTTATAATATATAACACAATAAACATTCCCATGGACATAAGTAACTAGAAGGATTCTCAATAACATTCATAGAGGTTTACACTATGTTTTTAGTTCAGTAATATTCTAACATAAGTTGTACATAAGCTGATTTTAAAAAAACTATGAAAAAAAACTAATAAAATTGATAACTAGAATTTATTTGGACAAAAGTAACTAACAAGTTTACCACCAACCAAAAGTGGAATACTTCCATCACTCATTCAGAGCAAGACAAGATCATCAATAGAAACAGATAGTGCCAAAGCACTGTTTCAGATTCATGATTAGATTTAGAGTTAGATGCTCCAAAGCTTGCATCTTGGGTAGTTAAAGAGCTGTAAAGAATTTGAACACAGCGTTCATAGACTTCAATATAACATGGCATCTTTCAACAAAACCAAGATGTTATTTGTTATACCTTAATCTTAATTTAAAATCAGGAGAATGAAGCATAAATAAAAAATATTCGATAACATATGATAAAACAATTGGTAAAGAGCAATAAAAAATTCGTTAACATCCGATAAGCAAATAATCAAACTAAATAGTTAAGATTTAGTAACAATACATAAATTGTGAACCTCCTATACAAATATCACTAAAATTCTGAACATACTACTTCACCAGCTTCGCCAAGGAATGTTGTCTTATGACTGGTATGTATTCTCTTCTCTGCATGAACTTCAAGTACTTTCTTTTCTTGTAAAACCTTCTCTCTCTTACACTGCAGACAACGATCTTTATCATTGATAGTCTCACCAGTACACTTACATTCATTGCAGGGATGCTACATTTGCTGAATCTTTGACAGACCGAGTTGCCTAATAGAAACTTTCATACCAGTTCCTTGACAATATAGATTTAGAACTTTTACTGTAAACTATTTCAAATAACAACTAATGTAAGTAACATTGTCTCTGAAATAAGAAACATTTACACAAACAAAAAGACTAGCTTATGTTTGAATGAACTTATTCCATGTTATAATTGGGTTTTAAACACGACATAATATAAAATCGTCTGTAAAAAGAAATTTTCCTGTGAGAGAGAGAGAGAGAGAGAGAGAGAGAGAGAGCTTCTTCGATGTTACAACATCCTCTCCATGTCTCAGCCTCCGTCCTCGGCTACTACCACCGCCACCACCACCTGTTCAATGAGCCAAAACTAATTCAAGATAATTAAACCATACAAAAATTGAATAAGGTAAGAGCAAACCAAATAACGCAAAATCATAATCCTCACCAAAGAAAGACGAGAAGATGTCAAATGGGTCATGGCCACCACCACCCATTCCTTCCTTAAGACCATCCTCACCATATGTTTTAGATATCTCATGTTTCTCTGGATCACTCAGAACATCATAAGCTTGTGCTAGCTCTCTGAAGTTTGAACTACACCCCAATAAATAAATAATTCAATAAATCAATTCAATAAAAACACATAAAGCCTCAAAATCGCTATTAACTAAAGTTAGTTGAATCAAAATCAAAACCAAACCCAATCAACGCCACAACTGAAACTTAACCTAACCCTAAATCAATAAAAAAACACCTTCAAGATATAATAGACATCCACAATCAAATCAAATAATTCAAAATTAAAGAAAAGAGATAACCAATTAATCATCCATACAACATAGAATTAATCAAATTAGCATCAACAAAAATAAATTTAATTTAAATATCAAACCTTCTCGGGATCACAACCTTTATCGGGATGATTCTTAAAAGCAACTTTTTTGTAATCTTTTTTCAAATCATTCTAAGAAGCGTTCTTAGAAACACCCAGGATTTCATAGTACCTTGTGCTATCACTTTTCTTCTATGCTCTCCCAAACATCGTTGTACTCGAAAATCTAGTACATATCAAAACCTAAGTTGAAAGAAGTGATCAACGATAAGAAGAAGAGTAACAACGATAGTTCCATATCCTTAGTCTTAATTTGAAATCAGGAGAATGAAAAATTAATAAAAAATTCAATAACATACGATAAAAATTTTGGTAACATGCAATAAATAATTTGTTCGCAAACGATAAGCAAATAATCAAACCAAATGATTAAGATTCGGTAACAATACATGAAGTATATCAAAAAAAGGCAAGAGTGAAGAGGTAATAGAGAAACCCTAATTTTACCTCAGAAATTGTGGAAGAGAGATTGGCGGAGAGGAGGAACAGAAAAGAAGAATTACAGTGATGAGTGAGTGAAAGGAAGAAAGAACGATTTAAAGATAGAAGAAAGAAGAAGGGAAGAAGGATGAGATTGAAGATACAAATATGAATTTGGAAAAGGTAAAACTGAGAATGGGAAAGGGAAAAGCGTGAAGAAGAAGGGAAGAACGATTTTTTTTGAAATAAGGGTTTCTTTTCTTTTTTTTCTTTGGTATAACATAAGGGTTTCTTTTTACCTGAATTAAAAAAGAAAAAAAAATGATAAAACGTGTAAAAAAAAAGGAATAGTTACGAAGACACGTGGGGGCGTCCTTATGACATGAATTTATAAAAAACAACTTATTAAATAACTTAAGTATATAACGGCGTCACTATTTTACTAACATTACGTCGGTTTGGAAAACCGTCGTAGTTTACAGTAAATAGTGACGGTTTCATCAAACGCCATAATAAAACCGCCATAATTTACGCGTTTTTTTGTAGTGCCATATCGCATTCGTAACCTAACAGACTGCTGTTTAAACTCGGTATGCAAGTAGGGTTAATTGGAGACATCTTTTTCCCTTCCTTAGTCAGCTCACAATAGGATAAAAAATGAATCGACCTGTAGTAACCCCCAAGGAGCGACAGTGCTTAAGAAACACGTCCAGTTTCGCTCGCTACAGAAAAATGACGCCCACCGTGGGGCCGGTCTTTCTTTCTTTCTTTCTTTTCTGGGATAGGACTTTTTGTTGACCTCAATAGGATCTTAGGTCAAAACCCTTTAAGTGGGGAAGGAACCACAGAGTGGCGCCTCCGTCGGGGAGCCATTTTCTGTTATGAACATAAGATTCATAGATTTTAAAAGAGTCTAGGACATTAGGACAAATATATATACTTCTTTTTCCTAATTGATATATGTGTTTATTTTTCTGCTAATGGGAATGCGTGTGATGCCGCATGTGGAAAGATTGAGTATACACTTAACATAAGTGATGGCGACGAGGTCGACCATCAACCTCAGTGGAGGCTTCCTAATGTAACCCATTCCCTCTCACAGGCAATGGGTCGATTGTGATGTCTGAGAAGCTGAGGAGCCAACCCTTTTGTAGTGCAGAAACTATCAGAAATATTTGTCACGCAATACTACCCTCATTTGAGGCTGATGATCTATTCTCGGTGAATAGCATTTACTCTAAGATTTCATACAGCTCGCTGGCGATCCGCTTGTTGTTTGTTATCCTGGGAGGAGCTGATGATTTTGAGTACAGGTACAAAAAATCACCCTAGTATAAACCTTTGGGGATGGGTACAGCCTTGACTCCATGATGACGACCCTTTGACCCCATGTTTTTTCTATGTTTTTGTGTGCTGCATTCATACATTCATTTAAAAAACATTAAAACATTAAAAAAATTTCTCTTCTAGTCTCTCTGTTTTTTCAAAATAAACTAAGACTGTGATTGCAAATATCAGAGAAAAGGATTGCCCTAATGGATTTCTGTAGAAGGAGAACTCATAACTACACCTTCGGGATTCCAAAACTAGAGCATTTAAGAGGTTTGGCGAGGATGATCACAAACCGAGAGGCTTTCAGAGCCAAGTACGGAGGTTTGCTATCTCTGCTAAGAGTCTATGTGATTGAGGGAATCATGGATGCGCTCGTTCAGTTCTACGATCCGGTCTATCATTGTTTCACATTCCCGAATTACCAGCTAGCACCAACGCTGGAGGAATATTCTCATCTGATTGATCTACACATTATTGATCAAACTCTATTTTCTGGACTGGAAGAAATTCCAAAGAATCAGACCATTGCAAGAGCAATTCATTTGGACGAGGCTGAGGTCAGGACTCACACGACCACTAAGGGTGGTATACAAGGTTTGCCAGCCCAGTTTTTGACAAAGAAAGTCCTGTACTTCGCCAGTATCGGGAACATGACTGCTTTTGAAAGCATCTTTGTTTTACTCACCTACGGGTTATTTCTGTTGCCCTACATTAATAATTCTGTTGATATCAACTCCATTAAGGTTTTTCTCATTGGAAACCCTGTGCCAACTTTGCTCGCGGATGCGTATCATTCTGTACACTTAGGAAATTTGTACAGCGGAGGGGAGGTCACATGCTGTGTACCTTTGCTTTACAAATGGTTTATCTCCCACTTGCCTAAGTCTGCTGCTTTTTGGGATCACAAGAGTGCCTTACGTTGGTCGCAGAAAATCATGTCCCTCACCAACTCTGACATTGATTGGTGTAATAGGATTTATGATGGAATCAGGATCATTGACCGTTGTGGAAACTTCCCCAACGTACCCCTTATAGGAACTAAGGGAGGAATCAATTACCATCCAATTCTTGTTCGTCGTCAATTTGGATACCCGATGAGGCATGTCCCACGGAGTGCTCATCTGGAAGGTCTTTTCTTCAAGGAAGGAGAAAGTGACAGAGCACTAAAGACAGAAATAGTGCACGCTTGGAAACATGTTCATAAGAAAGGACGGGAGTCTCTAGGAAAACCCGACTATGTCTCGGTGGAGCCTTATCTCCACTGGATACAAACTAGAGCTCTCAAGCTAAAGATGCCTTATCCTTGTCACGGAGTTCTTCCACCGAGGGAGTCTGTCATGTACTTCATGACTGAGACTGAAAAGCTTCAGGTTACTCTCAACAAAGTTCAACAGGAGAAGAGGTCTTGGAAGAACAAGTACCGCACCCTCAACGTGAAGTGCATCAAAATACAGCAACTACTGAAAGAAAAGGACGCTCTGATTGAAATTTTGGAGCAACATGTTGTAGAGAATTAAGATGACAAAAGGAATTTGCTCACTCCTTTCACCTGGCAAAGGAATGACAACCCGACAACGGCCCAAGAACCCCGATCAAAGAAAAGGAAAGTACCAGAGTCAGCACCTGATTTCTCTTCAGAGAAGACTCGGGACCCATTAGCTTAGGTTTCTATTTCTGCACCTTGTAATCTACTGTATTTCCATTTCTGTAATCCTTTGAATTCAATAAAAAGGGGTTTCCCCACTGTTTGATATTTGCAATCTAATTGTCGAAGTTTATTTTGATTAATCCAAAAAACAATTAATATAATCATTGCATTCATCATTCTCATATCGCGTATTCTTCTTACCTACGAATCTCACGTTTGTGTCTCGGTTCTAGAGTCAAACTGTCTCATTCGTATAATACTCGGGCCAATCATCAGAAAAAGATGGATGATCTTGAGGAAGAGAACAGAGAGTTGAAAGAAGAGATCGACGCTCTGAGAGAGGATATGAGAAAGCTTCGTAACGACATGCAAGCCATGGCAGAAGCTCAGCTACAAAGGACTGTGATCTCAGAGATCACCTCAACGTCTATAGTGGAGAAGTATGATCCTAGGTATCAAATGCCGAAAGATCGTCCTTGGGGCGTGCCTGTTAACTATATCCCGGAAGGATATGTTCCGCCGATCACTGAAGATCAGGGAATCATAACAGAAGCCACTGGGCCTGAAGGTTACAAACTTCGGGAAAGCGAAGATGCCAGGGGCATATTGAAGACTCCTAAAGGTTAAAAACTTTGGAAAACGCCAAGATTCACTGTCGTAGTCACGGTACCACCCCCTGTGGTGCACATTGTCCCGTAAGGACAGATTCCACCGATACCTTCTACTAAGAAGGAAACTATGTTCTATAGAATGGATGAATTCCAGGAACAGTTCCTGGAAATGCAGAAGGAACTGTAAGTCATCCGCGGTCAGGATTTATTTGGAAAGGACGCCGCAGACCTTTGTCAGGTCCCCAATGTGAAAGTTTCGCACAAATTTCAAGTGCCCGACTTTGAAAAATACAAGGGTAACTCTTGCCCTCAGAGCCATCTGGTGATGTACGCTCGGCGAATGTCAGCTCAGACGGAGAATCAGGATCTACTGATTCACTACTTTCAGGATAGTTTAACCGGTGCCGCACTCAAATGGTACATGGGTTTAAACCGTGCTACGATCAGCACTTTTAGAGATCTTGGCACTGCCTTCGTCCAACAATACAAATACAATTTGGACATGGCACCAGATAGAGATCAACTCAGATCAATGTCACAAAAGGACAAGGAAACCTTTAAGGAGTACGCTCATAGATGGCGCAAAATTGCCGCTCAGATTTGTCCACCTCTTGAGGAAAAAGAGATGACAAAGATCTTCTTAAAGACCTTAAGCTCATTTTACTATGATAGAATGGTTGCCAGTGCGCCCAGTGATTTCACCGAGATGGTGGGCATGGGAGTTCGTCTTGAGGAAGCCGTCCGAGAAAGACGTTTGGTAAAGGACGTTGGATCATCAAGTAGTACAAAACGATACGGTAGTGCTCTCCCTAAGAAAAAAGAGCAAGATATTGGGAATATCTCTCTCGGAAAGCAAAGGCGACGTTATCAATCGGTAGCAGCTGTAACTTCTGCTATCAACCCTGCGCCTATTCCTACGTATCAACCTCAGGTTGCGCAGAGCCAACCTAATCAGCAAAGGACACAACAACCTCTTCAGCAAGCTCGTCCTCCATACAATAACAACTGTACAACGCGGCCACCAGGGTTTGATCCTATACCCATGTTGTACGCAGAACTATTTCCGTTACTACTGGCTAAGGGGCACATCCAGACTAAGTCTCCTCTTACAGTACCAGAAAATCCACCTTTATGATTTAAGGTGGATCAGACATACCCTTATCATCAAGGAGGTCCAGGGCATAACATAGAGAATTGTCTCAAGTTCAAATCCGACGTGAAAAATCTTGTTAGGAGCGGGGTCTTATCTTTCAAAGATATGAATCCCTATGTTCTCACGAACCCGCTGCCTCAACATGAGAAAGCTGCAGTCAACCTGATTGAGAAATAATTTAACAATGTCTATCAAATTCACGATGTACTCTTGTTGACGACCTATCTGGTCAAGATGCATTGTAGACAGAGTGGATATGGCCATGTGCCACCTCATAATTATCATCAATGTAATGTCTACTCTAAAATCAATCGAGGATGTTCTGTGGTGCAAGTAGCTCTACAGGAACAGTTGGATCTCAGATGGATCCAAGAGCACCGAGTTCGTGGAATTAACATGGTCTATACAAATTCCAACGTCATTCAGAACCACGACATCCGTGCGATGAATGCCAACTTGGTGGCAATGCACTCAAGGCAAAGCCAGTATCATAATCTGCCGCAACACGATTATAGTTCTTGTCTGACTTGCTCGGTAAACAAACAGGGATGCTCTTTCATACAGGAGGCCCTCCAGCGTCAGATGGATCTTGGATGGATCCAGGACTACCATGATAGAAATCCCTATCAGATTAATATGGTTCAAATGTTCGACATTCGCTTGATGAATACCAACTTAGTAGAGCTACATGCTGAGCAGGTCCGACTCGGATTCCTGATATCAAATAATTATCACAGCTGTAAAGCGGGTTGCAAAAACGATCAGGGATGTGCCCTTGTCCAGGAAGCACTTCAGTACTTGTTAAATCATTGGTGGATGCCAATCTACATGGATGAAGATACTCAGCAAATTAGTATCAATAACAAAAACCCCACTCGGCGTTAAAGTCAGGATGTCCGATCTGTGGAAGCTAACCTAGTGAGGTTACATTTTATTCAAAGTGGGCGTGGCCAGGTGCCACCACACAATTATGAACGTTGTGGAATCTGTTCGGAAAGTAACCAAGGGTGATACCTTGTACGAGCAGCTTTCCAGGGGCAGGTGGATCGTGGAGAGATCCGCCCATATCCAGGTTCCAGACCCATCAATTGGTCACCGAACTACCTTGCCAATCAAATTGAGGACGTTGTCGTCATCTCTGATCATCAGAGGACCAGGAATGTTTTTGCCATTATCCCTCTGCTTGACGAATCAAGAATTCCCAATCAGGAACGAATCGAGATTACGTACGATGGTCAGAAAAACCAGAAGGTTCCCATAGTCATCTATCTGCCGGGACCACTACCGTATGAATCAACTAAGGCAATCCCTTACAAATACGGTGCAACAATAATTGAAAATGGAAAGGAAATTCCATTACCCTCCGTCGTAAATATTACAATCATCGGTCGTGTAACACGGAGTGGTAGAATCTTCAACAGAGGAGTTGGAGAGTCCAACAAAAAAAAGGAACTTCAGACAGAAGCTCCCGATCCATTAGTCGGTAAATCCAGTAATCCCGACCTTTAGAAAAATGATGATGAGATGCTGAAGCTCATCCAAATGAGTGAATACAACATTGTCGATCAACTATTACAAACTCCTTCAAAGATCTCGGTATTATCACTATTACTCAGCTCAGAAGCACACAGGGAGGCTCTACAGAAAGTCTTGGAGCAAGCCTTTGTGGAATAGGATGTAACAATCAGACAGTTCGATAGTATTGTCTCTAACATCACTTCTTGCAATAATTTGGGATTAAGTGATGAGGAATTACCTGAAGAGGGTCACCGTCATAACATGGCGCTCAATATCAGAGTCAACTACCAGGACGATGCTTTAGCCAGTGTACTGGTAGACACAGGGTCAACCCTGAATGTTATGCCGAAGTCCACTTTGATGCAATTATCATTCAAGGGCCCTCCGATGAGAACCAGCGAGGTCGTCGTCAAAGCGTTCGACGGATCCAGAAAAATGGTTATCGGCGAAGTTGACCTTCCCATAACTATTGGTCCTCACACTTTCCAAGTCACCTTCCAGGTCATGGACATCCGGGCAACGTATAGTTGTTTATTAGGAAGACCTTGGATACATCAGCCTGGAACGGTTACCTCGACCCTCCACCAAAAGCTAAAGTTCGTCCAGAACGGCCAACTCATCGCAGTCTGTGGGGAACAGGCCTTGCTCGTCAGCAATTTATCGTCATCCACTTATGTGGAACTAGAAGGGATAATCGGAACCCAGTTCCAAGCGCTTTCGCTACACAAGGACGATCAATCCGGAGGAGGAACTTCGATTTCCTCATACAAAGATGCTATTAAAGCAGTCGAGAGTACCGATACAACAGGATGGGGATAACTTGTCATTCCTACTAGCAATACAACAAAGAAGGGTTTTGGTTTTTCTGCAACCTGTACCCGGACAGCTGCTAACGATGAAAGTCTTCATCCCATTCGAAACTTCTTCCACAGTGGAGGTTTCCTTCACCCAGTGTCTCAAATAGTCCATGCTATCAATGAGGAGGATCCCTCCGGCATGGATGAAGAATGGAAGTCCTATCTTAACGAGGACGGTTATATGTCTCAGGAAGAGGTGCCTACGCCATTTTGCTATCCCGCACAGAGCCCGAGATTTATACCAAGGTCAGATGTCCAAATGATATACGGAGATTGTGATCCGGAAGGATGTCGTGCTCCACCAAATTCATTAGAGGAGGACACTCTGATGAAAGACAACTTTGACCACAATTAATATGGCCCGATGGATGGCCTGCCAATGTGGCAGCCTTACCCAGGAGACTTGGTGCCAGAAAGTTAGCCGAATAATGAAACTCAGTTGAGCATCATTGAACAGAATACCTGTGTCCCCACCATGTCATGGGATCAACTCTCAGGTCATTCATAAACTACTCAACATGACGATGAATTCGCAACGTTTTTAGGACTAGAGTTCATCAACTATGCTTTTCCCGAGGTCAACGTCATCGAGAGGGATGACCCCTCCAGTTCCAAAGAAATGTGGGACATCTTGGGACAACCGAATGGAAAATACGACTACATGGTCAAGTACACCACTCCCGAAAGCTCTCGTATCGGGCTCGAAGATATCCAGCCAACTGGATGGGGAGATACAGCTGAGAGCACAAATGCTATGCAAAATACAACTGAGGACTCCTCCTACGACAATTCTACCTGGGAGACAGATTCCAATGATCCTGCTCCACCAGAAATCAGCGTCATTTCTGAAGATGAATCAAGGAAGGTGCCAGATTTTGTGATTCACGGAGGAGTTCGCCGCCAATGGGTTACTGTCGATGTTCCAAGGATTGTTCATAAGTCAGAGTAATTGCCATCTTTAACCTTTCACCCTGCCCAGGTGAAATAGATGTTTTGATAGGGCTCGCTTTCTGTAAATTTCCCTCTTCGCTTTGCCCAAAGCGACAGAGTTTTGTTTTATAGGGCTGTAGTTTCAAGAGTCGACTTGTTCATTAATAAAATAACGTCGTTTTGTAATTTCTGCAGTTATTGTTGTTTTCTCTTTTTGCTTTTCTCAGAAAATGGTAATCCTAACAAACAATTCAATAATAAAAACAAGAAGTAATAAAAAAACATACTGCACACACTTTTGCATTCTCTCTATCTCTTCTAAACACGAATCATCACGTCATGCAAATTGCTTGTTTTAAACCCCGTTGAAACATACGATCCGATGCCTTCTCCCAACTTTGAGTTCCCGGTATATGGGGCTGAAGAAGAAGTTGACAACGAAATTCCAGAAGAGATCTCCCAACTACTCATACAAGAGGAAAGGTCCATTGAACCTCACAAAGAGCCGTTGGAAACGGTAAACTTGGGTTCAGAAAAAGAGAGAAAAGAAATCAGGATTGGGGCACTGCTCAGTCCAACTGCTAAAGAGAGTTTGACAAAGCTTCTCAAAGAATTCCCCGATGTATTCACTTGGTCCTATCAGGATATGCCAGGGTTGGATACCAGCATCATGGAACATCACTTACCGTTAAGATCGGAATGTCCGCCTGTAAAATAGAGGTTGAGACGGACTCACCCGGACATGGCCATCAAAATCAAATAGGAGGTACAGAAACAGATTGATGCGGGTTTCCTCGCCACATCAGAATATCCTCAATGGTTAGCCAATATCGTACCCGTTCCAAAAAAGGACAGAAAAGTCAAAATGTGTGTCGATTATAGGGATCTGAACAAGGCAAGTCCAAAGGACGACTTTCCTTTACCACATATTGATATGCTGGTTGATAGTACAACAAAGTTCAAAGTTTTCTCCTTCATGGATGGATTCTCGGGCTATAATCAGATCAAAATATCGCCGAAAGACATGGAGAAAACTTTGTTCATTACCCCATGGGGTACCTTTTGTTACAAGGTAATGTTGTTCGGTTTAAAGAATGTCGGGGCAACCTATCAACGGGCCATGACTAATCTGTTTCATGACATGATACACAAAGAAATCGAGGTATATGTCGATGATATGATTGCAAAATCTAAGACAGAGGAGGAGCATGTGACCCACCTGTCAAAACCATTCGAGCGGTTGAGAAAGTACAAACTCCACTTGAATCCCAACAAGTACACCTTCGGTGTCTGTTCAGGGAAACTCTTAGGGTTCATCGTCAGCCAGAAAGGAATTGAGGTTGATCCTGACAAGGTCAAGGCCATTCAAGAAATGCCTTCTCCGAAAACTGAAAAACAAGTCAGTGGATTCCTGGGACGTTTGAACTACATCTCCAGATTTATATTCCTTATGACTGCCACATGCGCGCCAATCTTCAAACTGCTCAAGAAGATACAATCATTTCTCACTGATTCTAGGGGCAAATAGACTCCAAACTATGACGACCCCTATGTGGTCAAGAAAGCTTTCTCAGGCGGCGCCTTGAGACTCGCAACCAAGGACGGAGAGGAATTTGCCTACCCCACAAACGTTGATGTAGTCAAGAAATACTTCGCCTAAACTAAAAAAAAACGTCTCGGTGGATTGAAAACCCGAAAGGGCGGTCCAGGTAAAAGTTAGAGACAAAATAAAAAAAATCATCCCGGTGGATTGGAAACATCACAGTACAATCCAGGCAAAAGTTAGGGATAATGGCAAGTAACTATGTTCAATAGAGGCAAGTCCCTCAGCAGTAGTTACACCATCCATCGGAGGAAAACTCCAGTCAAGGTCATCTTCGACAAGAAGCTCAGGATGTCCCGAATTCAAAGTTGGTAGAAGGATAGTGGTCGTTGTGTTTCAACATAGCCCTTTTCCCTGTAAATTACCATTTTCTAAACTTTGTAAGTACTCTTTGGAATCACGCGTTTGGCTGATCTCCATCTTATCAATAAAATTTGAGCCCTTGTGCTTTTGTTTGTAATTCTCATTTGTTTTAGCTTTACAGAACGACGTTTTAATATGATCAACGATTCTTGAAATAAAACAAAAACGAATTTACTTGTTAAACTTTTTCTGCTTTTAAAATAAAGATGGCAATTTCTTTTGACTGTTAAACATCAAAAGAACATCAATCGCTTCTCCAGAAGTAAGCGAACTTCAAAGTGAAGAATCGAAGTACTCCTTCTAACCCAGTACGCTGAATGAAGGGATCAATTGTGTCAGAGACTTTGTTTCGTCTGACACGTCTCGGCCGAGTTCTTATCTCCTAAGCCCGACCAACATAGTTCCCCCGCGAGGACTACTTCTCCTAAGCAAGGTAGAATTGCTACTTTTGGACCAACGGTACTTCTTTGCCCCGCGATGGCCGAGTATCCAGTCATGTTCATCTTTTAGTTTGTATGTCGCGTCAGTTTTGTCAACATATACATACGTACATCATGCATTATTGATTTGCATTCACATTCATATTGCATCACTATCACTCTAGTCGGTCTTGTCCCCTGGTGATAAAAAGTCCTCTCAATCGAGTTGTCAAGTTTTTTCCTCGTCAAGAAATGCTGCGTCTGAACAATCTCTCTCCTCTAGTTTATTTCTAGAATGAAGTTGGCTCCTCGACCACTTTGATAACTTGAACCTCTGAAAGACCAGAGAACCTTCAACCGATGCCACTTTTCGCCATTAAAGATGATATCCTTGCTTTCCCGGATTAAGGAAAATCCTGAGAGAAAGCCTCCTAATCAGAGATTCGGTGGTACAACAGTTTTTCTCCAAAAAACCACTGATGAAAAGGTCATCAGCACCTCAAAATTGGATCACATCATATGGCGTTTCTCCGGGAAGATCCCGAGAAAAGTATGATGTAAGACCCCAAATGAAAGTAGTCTCTCAGGAGACTCGTCTTCCCCAGTAGAAACAAATGGCGTCTCCAACAGAGAAGTTTGTGTACCTCTACAATTCAGACGAATGGGTTCCCCAACAAGTCTGACATCAAAACTTTTTCCACTCAAATGGCATCTTCCCAGTAAAATTCGGCGAGAAGTTTGAGGAAAACCGCTACACGTAGTGTCCCTTGTCAATAAGGTTTATTGACAAAAGAAACTAAGACTAGTTCCTTGGTAGGAAACTAGGATCGAGGGGAAGTTTATATCAAGAAACTAAGACCAGTTCCTTGGTAGGAAACCAGGATCCAGGGGAAGTTTATTCCAGAAACTTAGACCAGTTCATTGGTAGGAAACCAAGAACGAGGGGAAGTTTATTTCAGAAACTAAGACCAGTTCATTGGTAGGAAACCAAGAACGAGGGGAAGTTTATTTCAGAAACTAAGACCAGTTCATTGGTAGGAAACTAAGAGCGAGGGGAAGTTTATTTCAGAAACTAAGACCAGTTCCTTGGTAGGAAACCAGGATCGAGGGGAAGTTTATTTCAGAAACTACGACCAGTTCCTTGGCTGAAGACCAGGATCGAGGGGAAGTTTACCTTTTCTAAGCATCATTGTTTAGCGAAAGAAGATGAATGTGTAAATTACCATTCATAGACGCCGTCAAAATTTCGGATATTCCGATATTTAATCCTCTTGCACCTCGAATGCCCGAATACCTTCGCCATTCACACCTTCGTGTCCAAGAAGAGTAAATAGGGGCATCTGTCATACCCCAAATTTTGACCACTAATATTTCCCATCACTGTGCAAATCATCATCACAATATGGATGTACCTTTGTGCCTCATCAATCTCCTCAAGGAATTATTGAGCATTCACCACAATCAAAATTAGGGTTTCAAGCCCTCTCTGAGTACTTAGACAAAGGGTCAATCAAGGAATGACATGATCTTCAACTTGTCTAACCTCTCAAACATCCACAATGGATCAAGAGGACTCCCACTTCAAGGATTAAGCACAAGGTTGCTCCCTTCTAGGTGGATCAAGCTTCAAGATCGCCAGTGTCACCAAATTAGGGTTTTGGTCGACCAGGGCCTCTAGGTGTAAATTTTCATCTGGGCATGAGCCAATGATTCAAAACATATCCTAATATACACCATGGAACCTCATGGACCCAATCATCAAGTCAATTTGGCCTCAAGGGATGCATACATCAAAAATTAGGAATTAGGGTTTCTTGACCTAATTCACCCCTAAGTTGACTTTTGGGACAAATCATGAACCAAGACCTCAAGACATGATTTGAGGGTCTCTAATATACCATATTGATCCATTTGGAACAACGTGTTGTCCAAGAAGCTTGAGCAATAAGTTTCAATTTCATCTGAACCACAGTTAGGGTTTTGCGAGAAAAGTCAACTGTAGCTTTGACTTTTGACCAGGACATGCTCCCAAACCCTAAGACATGATTCAATACACCCTATAACACCCATGGAACATGTCCATCAAGTTTAATTTAGGTCAAGGACATGATTTCCCATAGGATCGCACAGTTTGGAATTCATTTGACAAAAAGTCAACTGTGCACAAAAGTCAACTTTGACTTTTTGAGATTTTTCACAAAAATGGATTTTTAAGCTTAAAATGATGTTAATGTATGATTTGAATCATCATTCATCAAGAAAAATCAAAGAAAGTGGGATAACTTGTAAAAGGGGTAACCATAAAAACTTAGAAAATTTTCTAAGTTATGAAATAAAGTGACAAAGGTACCAACTTTGGAGGATCATAACTCCTAAACCACAAAGCCATTTTTCCCCATCTAAAGCTTGATTTGTAGATCTCATTGCCCTCTACAAAAGCTTCATACTGATATATGTCCAAATTCCTCATGGATTTTGAGTTATGGAGTGATTAAAATCAAGAAAAGTCACTTTGTTCCAACACTTAGTGAAAATTTCACTAAGTCAGAATCTGCCTTACTTTTTTCCAAATGTAGGGGGATTTTTCACTTGGATCCAAAAGGTATCAAAACCAAATATGATCAAACAGTTGTTGTATCATATAAGGGCTTTCCAAAATGGCCAAGAACATCACCAAATTCAATTTGAGCTTTGAGATATGGTAGTGGCAAGATGCCTTGCTGAAATCTGCCAAGGCAAGACAGATTTTTGCACTTTTGGTCGATTTGTCAAAATCAGCCAATTCCAAGCCTTGTCATCACTTTGGACACATCTGAGGATTGAATCTAAAGGGGTCAATCACTGAGCCAAGCCTCCAAAGTCATTGGAACAAGAAATAACATGCCAAACCTAGAATTGCCTAAAATAGGGACAAGACTCCAATTTTGGATTGGAGCATTCAATGGAAGCACCAAGGTGGCATGTACTGAGCTATTAGCAACTGAATTCAGTCAAGACTTATCCAAGACCAAGGGGACCAGTAGCCTGTGCCCTAACCTCTAGTCAATGGCTAGATGAGACTTGGATTTTCATTTGCCAACATTGGCCAACCCTACTCAGCAGTTGCCATTCACTATTCCTTGTAAAACAAACTTTCTCTACTATAAATAGAGCTCAATTGTGATCAGTTTAAGTACACCAAAGGCCTACATCACTTGCCTTTCTCAAAATCCACTTCTCACTATTCAAAATGCCTTTCTTAGCAAGTCACTATTGGGTTTTTCAGTAGAGAGCAATTCCACTCAAACCAATCACACACGCACCTCACATACATCATATGGGAGCTGATCAAACACTTAAACAACATCTGGAACACTGATTTCTCATAATCACCAGTCAATTGCTCAAGGTTTTAACCAAGTTGCAGTTGAGATGCCATGAAGTGATCCAACCAATTTCCATCAAGTCCAAGCATTCAAACACACTCCATAGGGTGTAGGGAAGTTGTTCAGATCATCACAACTCATCTGTAACACCTCCAACTCAGAAATCAATTTTCTCTTGCTGTCACGACCTAGAGGTAAGCCTAAACTTGGTCATCTCTCAATCTATGCATATTTCCTCGCACAATACTTTTGCCAAATGTTCATAATCATGCATGGAATATTTCCCCTCAAGTAATTGCTTTGTTTGAATCGTGTATCAAAAATCCCAGCCTTCATGCAGAATTTAGGGTTCTTGAGGATTTATCGTGATTTCTTGTTTTATGCTTAATTTAAATGCAATTAATTGTCATAAACATGATCGTGAGGTGAAAACGAGCAGATTGATATGTGGATTGCATGATATAATTAAGTATTCAGTGAGATTGGATAGAAAACGCAAATCTGGGCAAAACTGAAAAACGCGCGTGTTCTTCAGCTGTTCTTGGCGCCATTTCTCTCAAATTCAAATATTTGAATTTTGTGATTTTATTTAATTGATTCAAAAATTAATTTCTCTGAGTTTTAATGATTTTGAGTTGATTCTTTTTTAATAATTCACAAAAATGTTAAAATATTTTATTTTCCCAAAAAATCCCAAAAATATTATTTATTTCATATAATTGATATTTTTGCAAAGAATTAATGTTTTAATTATTTTTGACATTTAAAATATGTTTTCCTTATTGATTTTGCAAATTTTAATGATTTCTAATCATTTTGTAGGGAAAAACTTGATTTATGAAGCATTAATCCAAGATCACAATTTGTTTTCCACATGTTAAACAATTTTGATCATTTTAATTGAATATTTTATTCAATTAAAACACATTTTGAAAACAAATTAGGGTTTTTGATTAATTCAACCCTCATAAATCATTTTCAAAACTCTTTTGTGCCTCTAATAGAGTGTAAGACCCAATCCATTTTTTAAAATAACCTACTTTGGGCCTCACTTATTGTATAAGTCCCTCCGGGTATTTTCAAAAAAACCTCGGCGCGATCGTCGTTTTGTACGCAAATAACCTTGGGCCTACCCTCGAGTAGTAAGACCCATTCTTCTTTTTTAAACTCTTTGGGCCTCTTGAGAGAGTGTAAAACCCAAACCCCCTTGTACAAACAATTTTGGGGCCTCACTTATTGTATAAGTCCCTCTGTACAAGTAAACAGCGCGATCGTCGCCCTTTTAAAAGAATCAATTGGGCCTCTCCTCGAGCTATAAGACCCATTCAAAACTTTTGGGCCTCTAATAGAGTGTAAGACCCAATCCCCTTTTAACCAAAACAACTTTGGGCCTCAGATATTGTATAAGCCCTTTTGCGTTAAAAGAAAATCTCGGCGTGATCGCCATTTCAAACGAAAAATCATTTGGGCCTACCCTCGTGTTATAAGCCCCACTATTTTTCTTTAAACTTTTTGGGCCTCTTGAGAGAGTGTAAGACCTATCCCTTTGTACAACAAACAATTTTTGGGCCTCAGTCACTCGTATAAGTCCCTCTGTACAAATTCAACAGTGTAATCACTGATAAAACCCTGGGCCTCTCCTTGAGCTGTAAGCCCCAAATCTTTCTCTTTCAAAACACTTTCTCCTTTGATCTTAAATATACTTTTGTTTTCAATCTTTCTTTGTTGAACAACTAACCAAATAGCATGGAAGCTCTACAACCGAGTAAGTGTTTATATGCTTTCATTTACCGCTTTCATATACATATAACTGTATTGTGGGGCTGTTTCGTTGTAAGTCTTCTTTCATAAACTCATATCAACTGTGTAATACTAGTATAGATACTTAGAGTTTCCCTGGCAACTACGTCTAGCATTCAGCCCGTTGGTCACTCTTAAATATAGTCGAAACTAGATCCCCATAGGATTACCAGACACAGTCTTCCCTCCTCTTGGGGTTAAACAATATGGAGATGTGAAAGGCAGATTCTTTTTGAACCCTTTCTCAGACTGTCACTCGTAGAAGTTGTCAAAGAAACTCTATTCCCCAGAGATGATCTCTTCTCCGTGAATTGCATCCCTTGAGTTTCTTCCAAATTCTCGAACTTTCCTGGCTTGATCTATTCTTTGTGAATAGCCTGTCTTGAACTTCTCGGGGTTTGGGGACCCACAGGCTTCTTAAAAGCACCCTTAGGAATTGTCAAGAAACTCTACTCCCCAGAGATGATCTTTTCTCTGTGAATGGCATCTCTTGAGTTTCTTCCAAATTCTCAAACTTTCCTGGCTTGATCTATTCTTCGTGAATAGCCTGTCTTGAGCTTCTCGGGGTTTGGGGACCCACAGGCTTCCTAAAAGCATCCCCGCCTCCTCTTGGGTGTTGTATAAGCACTCGTCGGCTTCTTAGAAGTATTCACAGCCTCCTCTTAGGCTTCGTATAAATGATTTCTTCCTCCTGGAATGATAGCTTCCTCTTGGGCTTTGTACAAATTGTCCCTCGGCTTCTTAAAAGTTTCCAGCCTCCTCTTGGGCTTCGTACAAATTGCCCCGACGACCTCCAAGAGGTATAGGAACAGAAATCAGTCATGTTAATAGAACAGTCTTTCCAAGAGTCTACTACTGTTTCTCAAAGCATAGTACAAAAGATGAAACTCTAGACTTGGACAATCTGATTTCCTTGAGTCTCAAAGACATTCTCAAGCACCCTTCCTCAAAACCCTTTGAATTTCCCATTTCCTCAAAACTCGGATGGTCTCAATACCCTTTAGATTTCCCATTTCCTCAAAAGGAAATATACCTGATCCTTGAATCAAAATCCCTGAGTACAATATTATTCACATAAGAACTGATTTTCTCTTTGAACCCATATACTGGTCACTCAACTGAAACAGTACCCTCTTTCGCCTCCATCTCGGGCTTCGTACGAGATACAAAAGAAAGACTCTCTTGTTGAGTCGAACATCTTTCGCCTCTATCTTGGGCTTTGTACGAGATACAAAAAGGTTCTTATTGAATCAACAATTTTGCCTCTATCTCGGGCTTCGTACAAGATACAAAAACACTCTCTTGTTGAGTATAAAAGACTCTCTTGTTGAGTCAAAACTTCCTTCTGCCTCCGTCTTGGGCTTTGTACAAGACACAAATCACTCCCTTGTTGAGTATAAAACTTTTAGCCTCCATCTCGGACTTCGTACGAGATACCATAAAAGACTCTCTTGTTGAGTCAACTCCCTTTTAGCCTCCTCTTAGGCTTTGTATAAGGAAAACCTTTTAGCCTCCCCTTAGGCTTTGTATAAGAAAACCACTGGTTGATCCAATCAACCTTTTAACATCAAAGTTGTGCCTCGTTCACAGTACACAAACATCAACAACTCTTTTCCCTTCATCTAATCGCTGTAAGCGGCAAGCCTCTGGATCATCTACATCCATGCCACTGTCCCTCTTTTAGCATGAGAAATTCCTAAGGAAAGATGGCATTGCTCTACACTGAGTTAAAGTCTTCTCCTTCAGGTTGGAAATCCCCTATAAAGGAAATTATGGCATTGCCGGATTCACACATCCCGGTTAAAGTAATTCACATTTATAAACAGTTGTGACAAACAAACTCCTCTTTAGAGATGACAAATTCTCTCTAAAGACAACACCTTTTAGCTTCACATCTTGGGCTTCGAACAAGATACAAATAGACCCTTCAGCTTCACATCTTGGGCTTTGAACAAGATATAAACCACCATTAGCTTCACATCTTGGGCTTTGAACAAGATATAAACCACCTTTAGCTTCATGTCTTGGGCTTTGAACAAGACACCAAAACACCATTTCCTCCCGTAGAATAGGAGGAACTACGATCGCTCTGATTTCTCTGTTTCGGAAAAACGGGAATACGTAGGCATAAGATTGAAAGAAAAATCTTAGCGAGCACACTAAACAAAAACCCACAATCCCATCAATTAAAGAAGTATCAGTCCTAAAACCCTACCCATAAACATTCCCGTTATCCCAGTCCTAAACCAAGAAAGAAGAGAGAGGCCCCACTTCCATATCGCATTCGAAACCTAACAGACCGCTGTTTAAACTCGGTATGCAAACAGGGTTAATTGGAGACATCTATTTCCCTTCCTTAGTCAGCTCACAATAGGATAAAAAATGAATCGACCTGTAGTAACCCCCAAGGAGCGACAGTGCTTAAGAAACACGTCGAGTTTCGCTCGCTACACACAGTCACCGTCAGCCTAACTTTATTGCTGCAAAACTTGTATGTTGTCTTGCAGCGTCTCATTCTGCTGTCGCATAGTCTCCATCATGGCTAGCCATTGAGCCATGTCTGGAGGATCTCCTTCAGAGGACATGTTGTTAGTGTAAGATATGGCCTGGGAGAGTTTTACCTAGGCCCCACGATGGACGCCAAATGTTCTAGCAAAAAATGGTTAGATACACCAAAAGTGTTAGTCTTCTACTTTAGGGCATAGAAGACTACGCTGTCTATATTGTTTGAGTATCTTTGGGGATTTGAGAGCTATACAGGTGTTGTATATTGTCTCAAGATGAATGTGTCTTGCTTAACCCTCATATGGGAGCCGTTTTATAGCATTTTTTAGTCTTCATTTAATTTATGCCATTAAAAGAAGTCTCTTGGCCTTCTGACGTTGCACGGTCATCATTACCGTAACTCTTCTTCATGAATGCATACTTTGAAGACAAGGTAACGTCTGCATTGATGCGCCGCCGCCGTTACAACTGTTGGAGTGTCACTTGTTGAGTTCATGATCGGCGTCGGTGCCGGGTTGATGGGGTATAGTTCCCGGCCTTGTAAGAACTTGACTGATGGGAGTCGGGCTCCCTAACCAACTCGGGTTGTGAATGATACTTGTCTAGTTCTCTACATTGTACGATCTTTCCTACTACCGTGGTCTATTCTGTGCTTACTCTTTACCGATCATACAACTCGACATCAAATATATTTGGCATGTAGAGAACCTACATTGCTAGCATGTGTAATTGTTTTAAGAATTTCACCTATCTAAGAATTGTCCAAAATAACAATTCCATCTACCAGCGTCAACAATCAGCACAATCGGCACAAGTTTCTTCTAAACAATCTTTTCTTAAAAGAAATTTCATTTATCAAAGTCAACATCAGGCACACGTTATGTCTTCCTAAAAAAATTTCATTTATCCAAGTCAACAACATGAACAAGGCTACCTCTAGAGGAGTTGTCCTACAAGGAATCTCATCTATTCGTCTCAACAAGAGACACTCTGAGACACGTGTTTCCTTAAGAGGGTTAACATTTGGCATATGCTTTCTCTCGAGAAACTCTATCTAATAAGAATCTCATCAAATTTGGGTAAACAACAACAATAAATTCTCCCTTTCACATGTGGACTTTCCATTGCTGGAACTTTTTCGTCCGGAAAGACCATCTACCCAGGTCGGTGATAGGAACATGCTCCCTCTAAAGTATTTTTGGGTGGAGTTTGGACTTGTAAAACTTTCTCTTTTTTTTTTATAAGCACAGAAATTCTATTAAAAACGGTTGAATAGATGTGGGAACTCCATAGGAACAACTTCAATCCAGAATTGTAAAAAAAAAAAATTTGTTTTATTTTAATGTCATGTTCTTTTAAAATACCTTTTTCTTCTTTAAAAAAAATATTTTTTCCTTTAAGTATGATGTCATGTTGAAATAAAATGAAAGAATTTCATATACTCCATCCTATCACTATTATAAACAATATAACCTTAAATTTTATTACTATTATATTCCTAATTTAATTTAAAAATATTTAATAAGAATAGTTGATTGATTAAATATAATTAACAATATTATAATAAATTACTTTGATTAAATATGGAAAAAATTAATTATACATAACTAACTTTTTAAATCAATGTAAAAATAATTATTTTTATTTATAATTATGATCGGAGGATAATTATTTTGTAAACTCCTAACGAAAATTTATAGTATCAAAAGAATTATGAATGACACAACTTTTTGTAAAATAGAAGAGGAAACCAAGTTTTTTTTTACATATATTTATTTAAATCTTGTGATTTTGAAATTAATTGATTATTTGATAGTATGCTATAGTATAAATTCCAGTGTTTTACAAAAAGCTTGGTTTCCTATAATCAATTAATCAATTAATTTCAACAGTAAATTTGGAAATGCAACTTTTGTGTTTTTCATGGATTGGTATGAATCTGGTAAAAGTGTTCTGCTTGGACCTGAGATTGTGTAGGAAACTTCTGAGAAGATCAAGATGATACAAGAGAAGATGAAAGCTTCACAGATTCGCCCAAAGATTTACAATGATAAGAGGATAAAAACACTTGAGTTCCAAGAGGGAGATCATGTGTTTTTGCGAGTTACTCCAGTAACTGGTGTTGATAGAGCCTTGAAGTCTCGAAAGATCACGCCATACTTTATTGGTCATTACCAGATCATGAAGCGAGTAGGAGAAGTGGCCTCCAAAATTTTATTATTGTCGTTTGTTTCGAATCTTCATGATGTGTTTCATGTGTCTCAGTTTAAGAGATACATTCCAGATCCATCTCATGTGATGCAAATGGATGATGTGCAAGTGAGAGAAAACCTGAATGTTGAGGCATCGTCCATGTGAATAGAGGATTGGGGAGTGAAACAGTTGTGTGGTAAGGAGATTGCCTTGGTGAAGATAGTATGGGGATGACCAGCTAGTGGAACTATAACATGAGAGCTGGAGAGTCAGACGAGGGAGTCGTATCTGACTTTGTTTCTTTTATTTAATAATATTATTTAGATTTTTATTTAATAAAGTGGTATTTGGTATGCTTCTAATTAAATATGTATGTTGAGATGTGGGACATGAATGAGGTGTAGCGAGAGCCGTGGTAAGGTAGAGGAAGGAATGGAAGAATTAGAATAATTAAAATAATTAGAACTATAGTTATTTTGATTTAATTAATTTAATAAAATAAAAAATAATGAGATTTAAAGAAGATTGGGTTGTTTTGGCGTAATGAGGAAATAGATGGAACAAGGAGAGAGAAAAGATAATATGAAGGGGGAAATATAATTATTAAAAAGTTTGAATAATTAGGTTTAGAATAAAAAGAAGTTAGAGAGAAACCTAGAGCAGTTACTACGTGAAAATAATTTTTGGAGAAAAGAGGTGAGGCGAGGTTAGGGCTTGAACAGGGAGGAAAAGCTTGATCCAAATCTGATTTTTTGCAAGGAATCTAAGGTAAGGGAAAGAAAGGGCTTTCACAATGGGTGTATTGCATGATAGGGTAGAGAAGATAGGTCATTGCTCTCAGTAGGGTTGTATAATTCAGTTTTGGATGTGTTGTTGTTGTGTTCAAATCTATAATTGGTGATTGATTATGTTGATTGGTTATGACTGAATTCATGTTTGAATCATCATGTTTATGCATATGTAATTTTCCTCCATTGATGAATGTATAAAGTGTTGAACACGAGTCAAAATGTTGGTGAAGAGGGTGATTGAATTGTATGACAAATTACCATGATTCATGAATGATTTGTGCACTAAAATATGTTTGATTGTGATAATACTGTGATGTACTGTTAAATTCGTAACATGGGGTAATTGAATGTGGGAATAATGGTTGGGATGATGTATGAATGATAAGGAATGAAGGGGATGAAGATCATGTGTTAAAATTGAGTATTTCTGGAAAAATGCAAGTGACATTCGACTGACGCTATATGTCAATCAATTGCACGCATTAAATTTTTGAAAAAAATAACATGTCAATCGATTGTTGGTTCCAATTAATCAATTGCATGGCATCCTTAAGATATTTTTTAGAAATTCAAAATGTAAACATTTTTTATGTCAATCGATTGACATCTCATGTTAATCGATTGACTTAGGCCAAAATTTGAAAATTTGTTGTTTTGAACTATGTTGCATTAGCCGACGATTTTGGCCATAACTTGAGTTCTGTATGTCCAAATAAGGTGTCGTTAGAAGTGTTGAAGAGCTAACGCTCAGAGCTACCTCATGGTAGTTCTTGGTAAAATATTTGATATGTAGATGTATGTTCACTGTAGAAATGTATATTATGAAATGTATGGATGATTTTGTGAATCATTGTGTTTACTTAATGATGAATTTATACTAAAATGATTTAACATGATTGAATGTCGGGTGAATACACATTTGATGTGGTGTTCCTATTATTAGTTATTATTTATCATGGTGTTGATCAATTACTGTTTATTGAGTATATTATTATGTATAATCGTGGTGATTGTATGGTGATTACTTTTATGATAATGCATGTTGCTGAAAGTCATGCATCATGGTGTACATTCTTCGGTCCTATTTTGTTGTGCCCTGGTCCTATGGCGGGGATTCATGAGCGAGATGGACTTGTGTTGTCCATAATGGTACCACATGCATAAGTGTCATGTTGTGTTGTGAGTCGTATTACATACATATATGTGCATGTTGTTTGTGATTGAGTGTGAGATATTTGTGATGTTGAATTGCGTATAGAATGCGTGGCATGTTGTATGTTTCTCTACCTTCGCATTTCTTACACTATTCATATTGAGTGTTGTTTCTCACCCATTTGCTTCATGTTGTCCACCATAGACATCTTGCAGATAACCAGGAGCGAGCATTGTTGTTGTGTGTGGAAGGTGGCTTTTTGGATCTACTAATTGTTTTTCTTTATTTATCTCTCTATCGCATTTTAGTGGTTTTTAATGTTTTGATTAGGTAATATTGGGAACGGGAGTTCGTTATATTTTGATTAAAGTTGATTTGGTGTTTTGAGAAGTTTAATACTTTGTTGATGAGATTAATTGAAAGGTTTAAATATGTTGATTTAGCTGCGTAAATTGAAATTTTTTGATGAGTTATGATTGGTGATCGTTGATGACACCTTAAATTGTCGAGTAATTGTTTTTATATAAGTTTCGAGGTTTAGAGTTTTACAGCAGTCACCAACCTTCTTAAAGTTATCAGCATTACACATTGAAGAATGATATACAAATCTTTAATTGTTTTCTTCTTCTCCTCCTTGTGTGTAGTTCTTTGTGAATCTGTTGCACCTTTTTCAAGTGGATTAACAAATTTCTTGATCACTTTAAGAACATGTTGATAACCAAACAACACGTTCATCTGTTTGCACTACTTCTAATAATTCTTCGCATCGAGAATTGAGAGATTTTGTAGGGATATATTCATTGGAGATGGAACGAATTTTTGCACATTAAGTGTTTGATCAAAGAACCAGACTCTTGATGTCAAATGTTGAGTAAAACCCCAACCAAAAGAACAATGGTGATGTTTGCCAGCGCCTCCGGCGAACAACCTCTAGCTTCTTGTTGAAGTATACTTGCAGGATCAGCTACAAAATCCTAGACTGCGTGTTAAGTATAGGATGGGTGTTTGAGTATTAGGGTTTAAAATGGTAGATGAAACGATAAGACTGCAATGATAAATGTAAGACAAAATTGTACAGAAAAAACAAACAAAGGAAACAAAGTTTATAAAAACAAATTACTTAAGTACAAAAAAGGACGAATGCATACCTTTGCACAAAATTGACTCGTTTCTCTTACGCGATGGTAATTTGAGTATATTTTTCTTAAATGTTTACAAAATGCGACCTCTAGAACTGAAATTTAAACTTCTTTGAATAGGCCTAAAAAGTGACGGTTACTCTACTGTCCACCGTCCTCGGTCTTCCACGTGTCTACCCACGTACGCCCACAATCTGTGTAACTTTGCACATTTTCGTCTGCTACAAGCTTACTTGTTCGCCTGAAACCTTTGGCCTTCCTTCGACTTCGACTGGGATAACCTTTTGTCAAGCCTACCGCAATGTTCTTCCGACGAGGTGGGCTGTCGAGGATTCTTCGACGTGATTTTGCAAGACATCTTGTCGAACCTGCTCTTATTTTCTTGGTCAAAATATGCCAGCTAACAAATTGCCCCCTAAAAGGCCAGCTTCGACTAAGACTTTTCTTCGACTGAGAAACTGGCATTTTAACATCCGCGAAATTTCGCCTTTATGTCACGTCTGCTGACATCACGCGTAATGATGACAACTTTTTCGGCGTTGCGATTTCCAAGGAAACCTTCATCATTTGCCATGATTTTGGCTACTCCCTAGGTCGTGGGTTTTCAACTTCCCCCATTAAAACACCCACTATAGTGGAAACGGAACAGTCATGAGACTGCTGTCGACTGCCACTTGTCATTCGCGACTGTCTGATTCTTAGTTCTATAAATACCTTCCACCGTTTTCATTTCTTTTCTTCTTCACCACCAAAGAATTCGACACAGGGTGGTCTCGCTACCAGTTTCAATGCTTCGACATCTCTCAATTACGAAGCCAGTCAAGGATGCTCTTGTCGACACAATCCAAATTTATAATGCAGAGGCTACTCCGCAAAAGAAGGTAACCTCTTTTCCTCGAACTCCTTTTGTTTGAGAGTCCGCCGATGTTCATCATTTTGTATGCTTGTTTTCCAGGGTCGGAAGCGTGCTACGACCACTGAAGCCGTTTCACCCAAACCTTCAAAGAAGACAAAAGCAGCTTCCACTTCAAAACCACATATATGCCAAGTGTTTTGATGTTTTACGAGTTATCACTTCGACGGGTTTCTGACGTTCTTTACTGCTTAGGTTCTGGAAGAGGTGCCGCCTGAAGACGAAGCTTCTGAGAGTAGTACTCACTCTCAAGTCTTTCCTTTTGTCATGACTTCAATGCCTGCTGCTCCGGCGAAGAAAAAACCAATCATCCTTAAAAAAAAGACGACTTCAAAGGTCGTTTCTTTGAGTGACCAAGCCTCTGGTCCTCTCACTTCGACCCCCTAGCCTACTGGTCATGAAGGCTTGACTCCGACTCCTCCTCCCCAACCGATAACACCTGAGGTACCGACCATTTCTGTCGCTTAGCTTTGTAATCCTTTCTTGATATTGACTTGGGGATTCTCTTGTAAGGACCCTCGACCAAACCTTTCAAGACAACGGCTCCAACATCTCTCTTGGTCCTGGTGAGATTCTGGACATTAGGGAAAAGAATCCAATCAAGACTCTGAGAAGGCTTCAAAATCCTCAACAAGTATCTGCTGATTCTGGGCCTTCTGCCTCAATCCCTATTCCTCCACCGAAAGTGGACGTCGCTATTGCTCTAAAACTCCAACAACTTAGGTCTTATATGTTTGACGAATAATTCTTGATCGTGGTTGAAGAGGAATCCATGTTAGGGGCTGACGTGCTTAAACTCATTGACAAGATCTCCCAATATTCCATTCCTGACTCGCTGGCTCAGTACTTGATTGAGTTTGAGTCTTTCTTTAGTCAACTCAACAAGGATCTCGCCCTTCGACATCATATTGATTTCCAGATCAAGACATAGTAGAATGAGATGAGGATGGAGTGGGATCACAACGAGCTTTGTGAGTAGAAGTTGGCCGATTTAGAGACCAAACGTCAAGAGAGTCTCGACAAACATCAGACCTTCGACCAACAAATCTCGACCTATCAAGCCCAAATAGACGAGCTCAACAAGAAGAGCGCCGAAGTCCAACAACAGAAGGTTGTGCTGGATTCGTCTAAAGCCCTTCTGCCTCAGGACGTCATTGACCAAGAAGTCTTTAAAGGGATTGCCCATGGCGAGATGACCTTTCAAATCAAGGATCAGATTTATCATCTGGTGGAGAAGAAGGCTCGTCTGGTCATCCAGATTGCATATGATACGACTCTTTTGGATGAATTTAAGTCTAGATTCCTAGCTTAATTATCCGTATTGTCAAAATGATGTAACTTTTGTATTTTTTGCTAGCCATTATGTACGCCGTTTTCGGCCTCCTATTAATGAAATGTTTCATTTTCCTTTGACTTGAACTTCTTAGAGCATAGGTTTATAATTTTTCAGATACTTTCCACTTACTCTTAAGATTCGTCGATCACCACCTAATTCTTGAATTTTATAGGCATTATTTGTGAATGTTTGGACCACTTGGAATGGCCCTTCCAAATTTGGTGACCATTTCCCTAACGCCTCGTCCTTTCGATCCATGGGTAGGACCACTTTTCACACATAATCATTTACTGCAAAGGTTTTTGCCTTAACCTTTTTATTGTATTCCTTGGCCGCTCATGCCTTTTGTCATATCAGCACGTCTAAAGCGACCATCCTTTCTTCGTCTAAGTCGACCATCTCGTCGAACATCATGCTCCAATATTGTTCTGAAGGAATTTCGTTTTTCCGTGTACCCTTACTGAGTGCAAACAGATTTCTAAAGGCAACATGGCATCATGGCCAAATGCTAGACAAAAAGGTGTTGACCCTGTCGACTCCTTGGGGGATGTTCGACAAGCCCATAAAACATGATCTAGTGTTTTGTGACAATTCTTAGGTTTCTTGGCAATGTGTTTCTTGATCAGCCCAATGACTACTTTGTTAGTAGCTTCACTTGCCTGTTGGCTTAGGCATAGTAAGGTGTAGAAGTGAATAATTTGAAACCTTTTTCGGCTGCAAACTCTTTCATTTTTTGTCCCATAAAAATTGATCCCTGGTCCTTCGTAGTATTTTCTGGAATTCCAAACTTGTAAATAATATATTTTTGAATGAACTCCATCATGGCCTCTTGGTTGACCTTGATCAACGGTACCGCCTTTATCCATTTCGTGAAGTAATATATCCCAACTAGGCTAAACTTTTGTTGTTTTGATGACGCTAGTCGAATCTCACCTATAATGTCCAACGCCCACCCTTGAAATGGTCAGGGCTTAATGATTGCATGTAATTCTCTAGCTGGGACGTGCTGGATGTTCGCATGCCTTTGACACTCTTGAAACCCTTTGGCGAAGTCGATACAGTCCTTCAACATGTTTGGCCAGTAAACACCTTGTCTGAATAATAGCCACTTCATTTTCTGGCCGACTTGGTGAGCTCCACAAGAGCCACTATGTACTTCTGACACCGCCAGGAATGCCTCTGTGTCACCCAGACATTTGAGTAACACGCCTTCAGGAGTCATTTTAAGAAATTCATTGCCCATACGGACATAGCTCAAGGCCCTATACTTGACTCTCCTGTCGGTGGTTCCGGCTGGATTTTCTAAGTATTCCATGATTGGCCTTCACCAATCTGGCTTTGTCAAATTATCGACGGAGAAAACTTTTGCATGGTCTAGGGCCTCGTCTGAGATTTTCGCTTCATCTCCCTTCGAGGTCAATATATGGGGTGACGGTGAGAGAATCGACACTACCTTTCTCCGGACTTCAACAAAGTCCCTTAGCTTGTCGCTCGATACTTTATATCGCGACGCAATCTAGCCTAACTCATTGGCCTATTGGTTATTTATCCTCGGCACATGGGTGATGCTGACTACCTCAAAGTGCTCCAACAACCGGCTTGCCATTGGAAAATACACCAACATATGCTCTTTAATGCACTTGTATTCTCGTGTGATTTGTTTAATTACTAACTCCGAGTCACCGTTGATTTCAACCCTTTCTACCCCCAAATCTTTCAATATTTTAAGGCTAGTGATTAGGGCTTCGTATTCTGCTTTGTTATTGGAACATTTCCCGTCTATCTGATATTTAAACTTAGTCGGATTCCCCTTTGGGGATAATATTAAGACCCTAACGCTAGTCCTGTTTCTATGACTAGAACCGTCGAAATATAACTTCCAAGGGTATATGTCGATCATGTTTACTGATGGCTTGACTATTGCATGATCTACAATGAAATCTGCCATAATTTGGCCTTTCATGACCCTCAAAGGCACGTAGGTTAAAGAGAACTCAGTTAATGCGAGTGCCCATTTCCCAATTCGACAATGTAGAATGGGTTTAGACAACACATGTTTAACAATATCAAAATGAGACGAAACATAAACATCAACTGGTTTTATATATTGCTTTAATTTTGTACATGAGAAGTACAACCATAAGCATAATTCCTCAATCATCGTATACCTAGTTTCAACATCTAACAAGATTTGACTAGGGTAGTAAATGGGTCTTTCGACTCCACTATCGTCCTCTTGGGCTAACGTACTTCCTATGGACGAATCGGACGCAACAATATACAATTTCATGCTCTTATTCCTACTAGGGACAATACAATTGGAGGCTTTGTAAGATATTCCTTGATAGTGTCGAAAGCCTCTTGCAGCTCTTGTCCCTAGTGGAACTCACTTTACTTCTTGATTTTGAGCAATGGCGAGAAAGCCTTCATCCTGCCATTTAGATTCAAAATGAATCTTCTTAAGAAGTTTATTTTCCCCAACAAAGACTGTAGTTGTTTCTTTGTCGGAGAAGGCTTGAGATACAATATTGCCTTTGTTTTGTTCTGGTTGATCTCAATGCATTTTTTGCGAACCACGAAACCCAGAAAGTCTCCTGCATGTACACAGAAAGCACACTTTAGTGGATTCATTTTTAATCCATAAATCCTCATCCTCTCTAAGAAGCGTCGAAGATGATCCAAATGACCATTTTCAGATGAAGATTTTATCACAATATCATTAATGTAAACCTGCATAAATTTTTCTACAAAATCATGGAACATAGCATTCATAGCTCTTTGATAGGTTGCTCCGACGTTTTTAAACCAAACAACATCACAACCCATTCATAAGTTTCCCAAGGCATCTGGGCATCGAAATGCCGTCTTAGGCACATCGTCCTCTGCTATGAAAATCTGGTTATGACCAGAATATTCGTCGAGCAGATTGAAGTAATGGAAGCCTGCGGCTGAATCGACTAACATTTCTGTCACTAGCATCGAATACTCGTCTTTTGGAGTCGCTTTGTTCAAGTCTTTAAAATCTATACATACTCAAAGAATTCCATTTTTCTTAATGACGGGTACAATATTAGCTAACCATTCGACGTACCTTGCAGTTCTAATGAACCGACTTTTGAGTAAACTTTCGATTTCTTGCTTAATCTTCACTGTGATTTTCGGAGCAAACCTTCGAGGATGTTTCTTTACTAGCCTTTTCCCTGTTGAATAGGTAGGCGATGTTGTACCATGCCCCGACTCCGACTAGGCATCTCGCCATAATCCCAAGCAAAGTAATATTTGTACTCCTTCAACAATTCGACCAACTTCACCTTCATTCTTGTCCCGACTTTGGTGCTTATATACGTCGGCCTCTTTGTAACCCCATCTCCAAGATCTATCTCCTCGAGGGGATCTTGCGCTTACATCTTCTGGAACTCGTTCAATGGGTCTTTTTCGAACCCCAAAGGCTCATCAACGTAGACACAATCTAGCCTCCGGCTTTCTGAAGCTGTTGTCTGGCCTCTTCGGCTATCTTTAACGTTTTTGTCTTTGGCCTCAACGGCCAGATTCTGTAGTCTCTCGGCCTCTAGTACCGATTTTCTCTTGTTTTTAGCCAGATAGGCCGAAATTTGATCTAGGCTTTCTGACTCAGTGGTTATTTCCATCGACCTCATGCCACCTCATAGGTGGATTCAGCTTTTCAACGTCCCAAATAAATCCATAATCTGGATCTAAACTCAAGAAATGGTTTGGATTTTCGATAGAGGTGTAAACTTCTACCTTGTCGTCACATGGTGCGACATTTGCTAAATGTTGGTCGAAGAATTTCTTCACGCCCTTTAATTCATCAACCTTGTAGTAGCTCTGATTAGCTTTGATATTTTCCACAATGCCATCCTTCGTCCAAATAATTAACCTTTGGTGTAAGGTTGATGGCACTGCCCCTATTCTGTGGATCCATTCTCGTCCCAGCAACAAGTTAAAGTTGGCCTTGGAATTTATCACCATAAACAACGTCGATCGTGTGGTCGTCCTAACATCCAGTTCGACTTGAATTTCTCCTAATATATTACTGGTTTTCCCCTCATAGTTGGAAAAATCATATTGTGCTGTCAAAGAGCAGAATCACACTTTCCCATCTTTTTGAACAGAGTATGAGGCATCAGATTGACAGCTACCCCACCATCAACGAACACTTTGTTTACCAGTATCCCATCCACCTTTGCTCTTATGAATAACGACTTCAGATGGTATATCATTCCTGGACTAGGATTCTCGAAAGTGGCCTTCTACTCCTCCACCACACCGTTGTTCATAACATAATAACACAATGGTTTGTCTTCACCATTAACATCTAGCACAAAATCCCCGTCATCCTCGGAAACCTCCGACACTCTATCGTACTCTACAAGTAATACTGACACAATCTCACTATTAATAATAAAGTCTTTATCGTAGGTGTCATCGACCATCTCGTCTTTCGGTGAAAGGGTGTATTCGGGTTCTTCATCCGACTGAGAAGTGTACTCTGGTTCCTCGCCTGACTGGGGAGTGTACTCAGGTTCCCCCTCTTCAATCAGCGGAGTACACTTTGTCTTTTGGGTAGATACTACTTCTTTTCCTCTCGAGGGCTTAACCGTCATGGCAAGCGCCTGATTCGCCACGATATTTTCTCTTTCAACAACCATTCCCTTGTGATAGTCTCTCTTTTTCCCTGATGTCTCGACGGGTTTCAGTTGCGATGTCGAATCTACCTTCCCAGCTTTCATGTTTCTCTGATACCGCCTCCACTGTGTTCTGGTCATGAGGTTTTTCCCTTTGTAGTTAGGAGAAACCACAAAGCCCTTGGTTCAGTTCTTACTTGAGAATTCCTGGCATCTGCCCCCAAGTCAAGCACTCTCCATTTTGGCCTTTTGCCCCCTTTCTGATTCACTGGTTCCACCCACCTCTCATGTGGAGTATTCGACGGGGAATAAAGGACCCGGGTCGAGTTTGTTGTGACTATCTCTTAAACTTTTTGTTTCGCTAAGGAGCTCCCCTTTTGTCAAACACAAATTTGGGGATGCAGGTCTATTTCCCCTTCTTCACCTTTTTCTTGTCAGCCTCGTACTTTTCGGTGGCTTTTTTGTCAAAAACCGCATTGCACCTTGGACATAGCGCAACTTTCGACCCTCTCATCCTGCACTTTTCCTGGAAATCGGCTAACCCCTCTCTGGGTTGGGGGTACACTGTTTTGAGTGACTCTTCATCCTTCGCGTCGAAACCATCAGTGGTGTCAACCATCATGCATTCTGAAGGTTCAGCAGTCATGGCCTCGTCGAAACCCTCAGTAGCCTTGACCATCATGTACTCGAAAGATTCAGCATACAAGGACTCCTCAACCTTCAAGGGATCCGTATCCACTTGCATCTTTGGCTTTTCGCCGAACTGAAGCCTGCCCTCTTTCAAAGCCTTTTGCACAAAATCCCTGAAAACAACACATTGAGAGGTTTTATGACCAAGAAAATTATGAAATTTAGAGAATCCCCCTTTATTCTTTTGCTCTAATGGGGGATTTTTCAGGCCTTGAGGCACAATAATTTTCCCGTCTTTGACCAATAAATCAAATATTTCGTCACATTTGGTTATATCGAAAGTATAAGTTTTTGCAATGAGCTTATCTGTTTTTTCGGTTTCGACAGAATTATTCTCATTTGATGGTTTCAATAATTTGCAAGTGTAGGGAGGTCCTGGCTTGAGCTCGGCCACATTTACCTCGCTCTCATCGACGAGCTCTTCGTCTTCAGAAGAGTATGACTCTACCGCGGCGTAAGATACTTTCTCCTTTTTATAGTATTTACCAGTTCTGGCCTTTTCAGCATTCAGTCGTTCGAGTTAATGAACTCTATCGGCTAATTGAGCCATGTCCCTAAGGTATTGAGTGTCTAATTTTTTCCTAATGGAATAATCTAAACCCCCTACGGCTATTTCGACTAGCTCATGTTCAGGGACTTGAGTAAAGCATCTTGCTTTGAAAAGTCTAAACCTGTTGATATACTGGTTAATTGACTCGGAGGCCTTTCGTTTGACGCTGGCCAACTCTTTCAAGCTTATTTTCGACTGCCCCATGTAAAATTGTTCGTGGAACAATCTCTCCAACTGTGCCCATGTATGGACAGACCATGGAGGCAACGTCGTGAACCAAGTGAACACATTTTTCGTGAGGGAACTCGGGAAGTATTTCATTTTTAAATCCTCATTATTCGCTATGTCACCAGCTTTAGTTTGATATCTGGCAACGTGTTCGACGGTTGACTCCTCGGTGTCCCTAGCGAACTTGGTAAACTTTGGAACCTTCCACCGCCTTGGTAATTCCGTTTGTAAAACAAAATCTGGTAATGGGGATGAATATGTTGGCCTTTCTAGGCCAGGGTTCACACCATTTCGCACTATGATTCGTTCGACAATGGCCTCTAGGTTTTGCTCTTCATCCATTGCATCCTTTCGAACCTGCCTAGCCATCTGGTCGGGGTCTTGGTTTCTATTAACTAGCACGACGGGAAGTCATTGGGTCACCCTAGGCATTGGCTCGATCACCTGGGGTTCCTGATCGATTGTCTCGTCGAACCTGTCTTCGTATTGAACCGGCGCCTCTGGTTGAGGTGGGGGCCTCTGTCAAACTTGTACCCTAGGAGCACCCAAGAAGTCCCCTATTCTAGTCATCTCAGTTTCCAGTTGTTGGTAACTCTGAGTCGAGTCTTTAATTAATGTCCTTAAAATGGTCCCCATTTGCTGAGTCAGCATATGGACCATTTCGTGGTTACTTTCGTCCATCAGTTATCTCATGATCGCAACAGAACAGATGTAAAGGTTGGGATTGCCGGGGGTGGAAAACCCAGTCCCGTAGTTCGACCAAGTGGATTCTCCAAGGGTCCCAATCCATCGTAAGGTGAAAATGCTGAGGATGAGCTTTCACCAAACGTCGAACCACACCTATGCATACTTTCCATCAATTCAGTTGGCATTCCAAAGTTTCGATCGTTACCGTACATGGGTAAAGTGAAATTGGGCAAAAATGACCCTGATGTCCCGACCATCGTTGGTTTTTTTACTTCAGGCCGGCGTGGTGACTGCGTCGATCCACTGTGAGCAGTTGATACGACAGTCGTAGTGTGAGTGCTAACACTGGTTTCCTTAGATACAACTGTATTTTCTCCGGAGGATTGCTCCTCGTTTAGACTGGCATTTCGTGGATCTACCATTTTTTACCACTACGTAACTACATATATTTAACATAATGAGTACCACTGGGCATGCCAATTTGTTCGCCAGAGCCTTCGGCGAACAACCTCTAGCTTCTTGTTGAAGTTTACTTGCAGGAACGGCTACAAAATCCTAGACTACGTATTAAGTATAGGCTAGGTGTTTGAGTATTAGGGTTTAAAGTGGTAGATGAAATGATAAGACTACAATGATAAATGTAAGACACAATTGTATGGAAAAAAACAAACAAAGGAAACAAAGTTTATAAAAACAAATTGCTTAAGTACAAGAAAGGAGACATGCACACATTTGCACAGAATTGACTTGTTTCTCTCACGTGATGGTACTTTGAGTATATTCTTCTTAAATGTTTACAAAATTCCACCTCTAGAACTGAAATTTACACTTCCTTAAATAGGCCTAAAAAGTGACGGTTACTCTACTGTTCACCGCCCTCGGTCTGCCACGTGTCTACCCACGTACGCCCACTCTCTATGTAACTTTCCATGTTTTCGTCTGCTACAAGCTAGCTTGTTCACCTGAAACCTCTGACATTCCTTCGACTTCGACTGGGATAATCATCTGTCGAGCCTGCCGCAATATTCTTCCGATGGGGTGGGATGTCGAGGATTCTTCGACGTGATTTTGTAAGACGTCTTGTCGAACCTACTCTTATTTTCTTGGTTGAAATTTTCCAGCTTATAGGTGAATAATGGAGAGATAGAGAGAATGAGAGAAATAGAAATAATTATGATGAAAATATGACATTCTTACATTAATGACTTGCGTGGGTATTTAAACTATCATACAAAATTTATATTATTAATCAACTAATGAGAAAAACAAATTTTTCATACCTTGAACCAATGCTTTAAATATCGAACCGAACTGGTCGATTCAATCGATTGAACCTAGAACCGGAGATGAATCTGGTTGGGTCAACCTTTCAAAACCGCTAGTGGGTCAAAACCAGAGTAAAAATAGAAAAATCGGATTTAAGCATCCAAAACCATTCAAAGCAAAGAACTGGAGGCAGTTTTGTAAAATCGTCTGTTTAAAAAAATTCATAAAATTGGCCATGTTTTTAAAAAATAATTTAAAAAGTTTAATATCAAAACTTAACATACATTCCCAAATCACAAAAAAGAATTCCGTATTTCTTTTACAACCATACAAACTTCTAGGTTTTGTCACTTTGTCATAATTTTTCTTTCAATCACACTACATCATCATCACACGGTCTCTTTCAAACATAGTCACATTATCTAGCTCAATATTGATTGTCGTTCAAGTAAATATTATTTGTTATTGTCAATTATAAATTGTTTATCGTAATTCAACTCAAATTCGTTTTTTTAATTAAGTATGTTGTATTGTTTATTTTTAGTATTATATCTTATTTAATTTAGGTATTCTGAATTATTTGGACTTTATTTTAGTTATTATGTTCGATTATGTAAATATTAGTTTGAATTAATTTAACTTATTTTATTGTAATTCTTTAATTTGTTCAAATTATTCTTAAATGAATGTTGAAATGAAGTGTACAATTATGTTGTATTATTATATGTACTATCAATATTGTTGTATTAATTTGTAATATATTTTTTAAATATTTATTTTATTAAGTTGTGAACATATAATTATGTGTAACATATTTATAAAATTTAGTTTGATATTATTAATTTATTTAACAAACGGTTTGTTCGTAAATTTAATCAGTTGAATCAATTGAACCTTATACTTAAATTGAGATTATCAAATAGTTTTACACTTTCATTTTAATTTAAAAATATTAGTGTAACAGTAGAAAATTATTTTACAATGTTGATATATATATTTTTTCTCTTTATTTTAAATATAAAAAAATAGCTAACAAAAAAACTCAGTTAAGATATTTATGGAGTAGATCTTTATCTAAAACAAATATGCAGGATAAAATAATCCGTGATTTGTGCATTGGAGGTTAAATTCAATTTTAAAAACGAATAATTTCCGCTGATTTTTGAATTGATAGACTAATTCTTCTGAAACCCTAGTGTAGAGAATTCCAATTCCAATGGCTCCGGAGGCAACACGAAGAAGAAGAAATAGTGTTCCATCTTCCACACCAGAGGTAATCGACCTCGACTCTTTCCGCTCGTACGGCAAGCGAACCATCTCAGTCGTCATCAACCTTTCCGATGACGAAGACGACGACATTAAGATCCTCGATTTCGTTCCTAAACATACCCCTCTAAGAAAACGTAAGAAAATTTTCGAAAAAGGAGAGTCTTCAAATTCAAGTATTACTCCATTCCTTTGCGAAATCTGCACAGAGACTAAAACAATGAAGGAAGCTTTCTACATCAATGGCTGTTCTCACGCGTATTGCTCTGATTGCGTTGCAAATTACATCGGCTCCAAGCTTGAAGATAACATCGTCAACATCTCATGTCCAGTTCCGGAATGCAAAGGTTCTTTGGAAGCGCAGTTTTGCCGCTCGATTCTTCCGGCAGAGGTTTTTGAAAAGTGGAGTAAAGCATTGTGCGAGGCTTTGATTGATGTTTCACAGAAATTCTATTGTCCCTTTGCAGACTGTTCTGCTCTTTTGATCAATGATGAAACGGAGGCTGTTAGAAATTCGGAATGCCCTAATTGTAATAGAATGTTCTGTGTACAATGTAAGGTTCCTTGGCACGATGGGATCGAATGCAGCGAGTACCAGAAGCTGAACGCAGGCGAGAGGGAGAAAGAAGATATTATGTTGATGCGCCTTGCACAGAATATGCGCTGGAAGCGATGCCCTAATTGTAAATTTTATGTTGCCAAAACAATGGGCTGCAATGCCATGTATTGCAGGTTTATTTTTTATTTGATCCGATCTCTTGCTTTGTGATTTTGACCTACAATCATCAATTTAAGAAATGATCAAATACAAAACAACAACTAATTTTATCTATATGTTCATGTTCATTTTATCTAGAAAGAAATTTCAATTTTTTTTAACTTTTATTGCAGGTGTCGGTGTATTTTTTGTTACGAATGTGGAGGTGCCTAAACTGCTGGCAGGTGCAATTGTTTTAACGGGAACCCTGTCTATGGGGCTCCACGCGTCTATGGTACTCCACAACAACATACACAGGCTTTTTATGGAAGAACTCTCGCTAATAGGAATCTCATCTATCCGGGTCAACAACAAACTCCCTATGGTGTTTTCACAGGAGAATTTCAAACCGGTGGAACTTATCCTTACGGGAACCCCTTCTATCCGGGTCGACGATAAGAACAGACTCTCTCTAGAGTCTTTCCAGGTAGAGTTTGGACTGGTGGAACAAACTCCCCATCAATTTGGCTCAACAACAAGAACGCGTTCACTAAATGTATAAATGTATCGTATACAATACACTTATCGTTTATGTGCAATCTAACCAAAGGGAAAACAATAGAGTTTTTTAACCTATCTTTATTTTGATAGATCATGCGGTTTATTTTGATAGATCATGTGAAATTAGTTGAATATTTGATTTTGAAGTTAGTTACATATTTTATATTTGTGTTCTTTGACATGTACTAAAATAGTATTCTACTTTATATTGACCTTGTTTTCTGCATAATAAAATTGGCAATGCAACTTTTGAATTTCTTGATGTCTATTGTTTTGCCATTATAGATGAAGGAAGCTTGACAAAGTCTATTTAAGCATGTTGGCATGTGTGAAATAGTTGGTTAATACATTTAGTGAGTAGTGTTATGGGGTATTGTACAAAATGTTGCCATATGATACTAATATTTTCACATTCTTCATTCTCGTGATCATTAAAATTGTACGTTAGAGGCACAATAAATCACTTTTTATTAGAAGATTTAGTGACATAAAACACTTGGGAAGTTTGTAATGCTAATATAAAAGGTTCATCATTATAGTAAAATGTATTAAGATGCACATGCAAGAATACGTCATCATCAATGTGAATGCTATAAAAAGTTCATATACATTGAAAACCCTCCAAAATATGGCATAATGGCAAATGAGGGATTTTAGACAACTGACATATATATGGATAGATTGAACTACAAGTGTAACTCCACTGTTTTGAATAGTGATAATCATGTTCATTTGTGTAAAATGAATGCTTATTGATTACTCCCTCCGTCCCAAATTATAAGACGTTTTGGGCTTTTCACACAAATTAAGAAACTTAATTATTACTTTATGGAAAAGATAAATTATGTATAATTTTACAGTAATGCCCCTCATAATTATATAGGAGAGAGAAATTAAAAGAGTTGAAAAAATAAATAATAATAAATATTTGAGAGTATATTGGAGAGAATGTCATTTATATTGCATTGGGAATGTAAAGTGACTTATAATTTGGGACAAATTTTTTTGACAAAATGACTTATAATTTGGGACGGAGGGAGTATATAGTTAAAATAAGAAATAACTTGTGAATTTGGTGCAATTGCTAGCCATCTCAATCTTTTTCAAATGGAAATTAGTTTTTTTAGATAAAAATTGCATTGATCTCATTGATCTCATTCTTAGTCTTTCTTAACACATTGAGTAGTGTATCAATTAAACCATCAAAATTATTATTTTCAATATGCGTGACATCAAAAAAATATCTTACATACAACGATTATTAATATGAAAGTTAGAGAAAATTGACCTTTTTTCCATCCACTTGAAACAAATTCACCTGCAAAATGTTTTCCAAAATTATTGTTAGTATAATTTACTTTTTCATATAATTGAACGTCTTTAACAAAAAAAGAGCTCTACATTTTTATATTCACCATTAAATGCTTTTTAAACTTTCAATAATTATGTTTGGAATTTAAGAATCTATGATATCCATAAAATACATTCTTCTTTCCTTCTCCAACTACATCGTAGTTGTATAATCTTCACAGGCCCGGCCCTCACTGCTCAGGGCCTCAAAAAAACTGGGGCTCATATTTTTTTTGGTAGTTTTAATAATTAATTAAATAAAAAGGCACCGTTTCAGTTTTTTCCCTTTAATTTTAATAATCAGTTTTAATGGCACCGGTTCAGTTTGGCACCGGTTCAGTTTTAATGGCACCGATTCAATTTTAATAATCAATTAAAAGTAACTCAAAAAAAAGAGTTTTTCTCCTTCAATTTTTCTTTCACTGTTCGACTTCCACAATTTTGCAACTGTTCAATTTCACTATTCATTAATTTCTCCGACGACTTTCTGCTCCAGCTGTCTGCGCCACCATCGTGTCCGACTCTGAGATAGTCTTCATCTTATCTCTTCGCATTTTTCTTCGAATAATCATGGATTAATAACTTAAATATATTTTTCTTCAAATTGATTCATGAAAGTGAGAGAGACATCTGGATGTTTTTTTTGTTTAAATTGATTCATGAGAGAGATTTAGCCATAAAGATTATTATTAGTTTAAAAAAAAAATCATTAAATGTTCACAACAAAATAGTCGTCAATAAAAAGAGTTCTTTTATGCACTTATCATGTACTTCCACACCTAGCTATTTCCATCAAAAGTTTAAAGTATATATATATATATATATATATATATATATATATATATATATAGTTCATATCCTATGAGAATGCTATTTTTATGTAAGAACATGAGAATGAATCTGAATCATTAGATTTTAAAATAAATGGTGAAGATTATGTGTGAGTTTTGTTTTTCTTTCTCCTCCATTATTAAAATAAATGATGGAGGAGAGAGAAAAAAAACTGACACATATTCTCCACCATTTATTTTAAAATTTAATGGTTTAGATTCATTCTCATGTTCTCACCTAAAAATTGCATTCTCATATGAAACGTTCCATATATATATATATATATATATATATATATATATATATATATATATATATATATATATATATATATATATATATATATATATTTATATATTAACTTTTGGTTTAAATGCACTTTTTGTCCTTGTAAGTTAGCGAGTTTTTGAATATATTCCTTATAATTTTTTTTTGTTTGAGTTCCTATATTACACTTTGTGCATGCGTTTCTGTCCTAAAGCCAAAATCCGCAGGAAAATTTAAACGAGAATCTGCAGGAAACCTGTGGATTTTCCTTTGGATTTTGGCTTTAGGAACTAAATCACACGCAAAAAGTGAGATATAGGAACTCAGATAAACAAAAATAAATCACAAGGACTAAACTCAAAAACTCGCTAACTTACAGGAACCAACATACTATTTAAACCTTAATTTTTTATGCCCGAAAATCAACATAATCAACATCATAGACATGCTTTTTATGCATAGACATAGAGATAGGTTATAAATCAACAAAATCAAAGGCCTGATATATGAGAATGACTTTGAATACCATGTAGTTTTATTCCATCAATAGAAAATGCAAGACGTGTGTTTCATGCCTCTAGCCTAAAAATAGGATTATCGATTTTTTCTCATTTAAGAAAATCTGCAGGATGTCAAAGAATTCCTTCAATAACTTTATCATTTTCATTCAATGTTAAGTGTTTTGTATCTTCCAAATTCTTATACATATTCCTAAATCATGGAATTATCTGAAAAACACCATAATACTTGGGTTAAAGATTTTCTATCTTATATCATGGGGCACCATATTTGGGGGACATACTTAATGATGGATACTCATTTGGAAATAAAATACAATCATTAGTACAAACATGTATTTTCTCATAATTCATGTCAATAAAACACAACATTTTTTAAGTTCCGTAGATTTTAGTAGGGAAAATTTTAATTATTCTTACAAAACATATCTTTTAAAAAACTTAATTAGCAAATCAGTGAAACTCTTATCAAACCATATATTTCCAGCTTTTATGTTATACAATTTTAAGACTGTAGACAATTTTCATGAACTTAGTGCGTCTATCATACAATGGTGTCTCTGCATCATTCACCGGCTTCTCAAATCTTTCAAGACAATCATGAAAATCTTCTTGAGTTACGTTCACAAACAATACATTTTTGAAATCAATCCATATATCTTGTATATCTACTCTAATTACTTGACTCAAATTTTTATTCCCGATGGTATATCCAAAATGTAAATATTTTAATAATTCTATTACATATTTAATGGTCTTCTATAGCTATGATTCCTACTAGTATGAGTATCTAATTTTCCATTGACTAGGGCTTGGTAAATGAATCTGTATGAACCAGTTGGTATATATGTTTGAGTCATGTACTATTGTCATATTTTGATTAATCAATGTTTTTTATTCAGTTAATTTTGTGTTTATTTTAAAAGCCCGTATAATGTACTAAATTAACTGTTCAACTTAGCAATTGATTAGAAATTAGAAATTATATGTTGTGACTTAAGGCTTAACACATCAAATATTGTCTATTTTAACTATCCAACCGACTTAAGAGATTAGGGAGTTGTAGTGTATAATAGTGAGTTGTACACTAAGGATGTCTGTATAACGACTAAGTTAAATCGTTATAATCGCTGATAATCAATCTAGGACAAGTGGACACCAGCATCAACACTGACATACATGGAATTTGAATTGAGGATTAATCGTCTTTAATCTGATAAATTTTCCAACCTTTTGTTTAGATATTTTTATATTCAAACAACAATCTAAAGAAAACCCCAAAGTTTATTAGTATAGGCACTTTAATCGTCTTTTTAAAATAAAACAATCTAAGTGGATATGAATTTAATTTATTACTTCGATAAGATTTATTACACTTGCTAAATATCTATTAGTGGATTGTATGAGTGCTTAGCCTCCAAATCATTCATTGTATGTCAATTATATGGGGCTCTCTAAATGACCCTAACATTACAACCATTGTGAAATGGCCATTAGCAACCTTGAAGAGGCATTGCCTGACATTAAAGCTCATCTTTTTATCTTATCCTCAATACAAACTCCCTTATGACCCAAGTTATCTTGCGTAGAGTTGTCCTACAAACTATAAACTAACTTGGAAAGACCATTTTCATCTCTCCAATTAGCTAAGTACTCCAACATGTAATGTTTTTGCAAGGACTTTTGATTTCCAAACATGTGATACTGCTTATTCTAAGGCTTAACCACATATAAAGTACTACGAGGAAGAAGTAACAATCGAACCTAAGCACCTACTGATCTCGTCTCAGCAACCACCTTATAAAAAGTAACTTTCAATACTTGAGAGAAAGCAAGAGGGCACTGAAAAGGTATACTCTTCACGGTGAAGATAAGTGATGTAAAGACTCTCTCTAATAACCTTGCATCCAAAAAAGGATCCTCGTTAGTTTCAACCTTGAATCAAAAGAACAAAGCTAATTAATTAATAATTCAAGACCTCAAAAGAAAATGGTCAACCAAAGTCAACTTTCCATGGTTGACTTTGTTGACCAAATTCAAGCCTGAAAGAATATGACTTCTAAATCCTTTTGACCATAATGTAATCAATATAATCACCAAGTATAGACCAAAATTAGGGATCCTAAATACTTCACTCAAGAAAGTGATCAACCATAAGTTTGTTGTGCTCAAATAGTCAAGATGTAGCATAATGAAATCCAAAAGCTTTCATAGTATAATTTAGTGCCTTGTATCTTAAATAAGAAATCTTTGAATCAAAAGATGTTATTTGAAAAATGAAATTCTGAATGAATGTCATATGATGGATGATTAGGGTATGAGAATTTGCAGATGAACCATGGACCAAGGGCCAAATGAAATGAAATAGGTAGGGTAAATTTTCGGGTATGACAGATATAGAAAATAGAAAATATGTGACCCAAATACCCAATTAAACTAACAAAAGTAATTATTAAAACTATAAAAGAAAGTAAAAATGGGGGTGCTAACAGGCTATGCCCAAAGAGGGAAACCCCACGTAGTGTCAAAGGTGGAAAGTGGAGTCAATCAGTGTTGACTCGACACAATCCACAAGATCAGATGACTATACATCACGTGGCCATGAATTGGTGACACTGGGAAAGGCACGTGAGGATTCGTATAAGGAGCCATGAGTTAAGACTCTTTTTAAACACATTCAATGGTTTGCAGATAGCCACGTGTTTGCAATCGGGAAAGAATGATGGGGATTAAAAGAAACTAATCCCCCTATGATATACAGTCTTCACTTATCTTTCTCACTCTAATTCATTATCACTCTCTCTCTATATCTCTCTTCTAAATAGCATATATACTCGTGGATTCCTAAAAACCAGAGAAAATGGGTGTTTTCTCAAGAACACCTTGATGAACATTACGAAAGTTCTATTGTAATAAAAATGGTTGATATCATATCCTTTGGGTTTTGATGATAACAAAGTATTTAAAGATTAACTGGGATTTCTAATATATGTTCAAGTATTAAGGTTTATAAGACTTAGAACAGATGAAGAGAAGCTCGAGGATTCTGAATTTGAGGTTCAGACTCTGGCTCTAAAGATCACTTTTTAAGACTCTTGCTATGATGGAAGACCTAGATTATGAAGAAGTCAACTTTAAAAAAAGTCAGCCTCTGGTGACCCAGACTCTAAAGCTTCAGAAACCAAGAAGTAGACTCTGAAGAGATCAGCCTCTGAAGAGTGAAGTCTGAAGAAATTCAACCTCTAAAGCATGCTCACTTCTATCAAGGCAACTTTGACAGACTCGGAGACCTTTTTCTCACGTGAAGACTTAAGGAAAACTCTCTTCTTTCTTGTCTCATCTTCAACAGATAATTTCTCTTATAGAAAGGTGCTTGTTTAATGTGTCTAATCAAGTACAAAGCTAGCCCAAACTTTGGTGAAAGTCTTCAAAGTCTCATTTCCTCCTCTCTATTTAAGGAGTAGAAGTCCCAAAGAAGAATACCACCACACTTGAAGACAAACACCGCTATACAAGACTCTGAACATTGACATTCAAAGAGAAGTTACTCTGTAAAAAACAAGATAGACTTAGAACATCTTAACATTGTGTATATTTTAGAAGTTCTTAATTTTAGAATTTTTCTAATTTGTATTATATCTACACCTCTGATTGTATATCAAGTGTAGTTGTTACCCAGATCTCTTAACAGTTTTTTGTAGATTCAGATTTCTCTTGCTTTACTGCTTGAGCATTTGAAGTCTCTTGCCTATGTGCTTAAGCATAGAAGTCTCTTACTTGAGGGTTTGATAATTGGAAGTCTCTTGCTTGTGTGCTTGAGCATTTAAGTCTCTTGCTTGTGTGCTTGAGCATTGAAGTCTCTTACTTGCGGGTTTGAGAATTGGAAGTCTCTTTCTTAGTGCTTGAGCATTTGTAATCATTTTGGTTATAGTGGATATGCCTTGGAAGTGCAAGGGGAATGGACTAATCTCAAGTTGTGAGAGGAATCACGATAATAGACTATGTCTCTTGCTTTATTTTACCTGCTTCTGAACTAAATTACGCATTTATCATTTGTTTACCTCCGAGTCAGATTTTTTTCAGTATCTGATAAGGATATTCAAGAGTTCAGACTCTGAGTGATTTTGATTCAGACTCTGAACTGAGTGTTCAAAATATGAATAAGATCAATCAGAAGAAGAAGAAGAAAATGTTAGAGAAAAGAGAACACAATTCAACTCCCTCTTCTTGTGTTTTTCTCTCGTTCAAGTTCATCAAGTTTTTTCCAGAAACAATAATTTTCTCCCCTAATCCAAAAACTTCCTACACCCCCCCCCCCCCAAATAAAAAAAATAAAAAAAACATATGAACATAACTATGGTCTATATTTCATAAATAACCAAACAATAAAGGAGATAAAAACTCCCTTTCTCTGAACCCTAAACCCTTTAAATCAACATAATTACAGCTAACCAAAGTAAAGTAAAGGAAAATAACAATTGAGGATATATACAACAAACTGCAAACGGAATAACGGAAACAAAACAAAGAAAGCTCGTCAGAAAATAGAGTTTTCGGCGAGGTTACCGATGTTCGATTCCGACCTCAAGGTATGTCACATCCTTCCTTTTTTGGCTTTGTACCTTCAAATCCTCTTCTCCTCCTTCTTTCACTGTTCACGTGTGGATTTTCTGGATAAAGTAGTTCTAGAGCTCAAGCTTCCTTAAGCTTTAATGCAAAGCTTAAGAGGCTATGATTTTGATAGATATAATGAGGGTTTTGAGAGGATTTTAGCTAGGTTAGGTTAGGGAGCTTTTTTCGTTTCTTGATTGAGTGATATTGAAGGGATTATATAATGTTATGAGTGTATGAATGGTGGAAAACCGTGTGAGATTGATAGGGAGAAATATTGTTAGCAGATTGATTTAGGGGGATATAAGAATGAGGATCTACGTGAAGATTTGGATAAAGGGATGAGACTGAATTGGAATGAGAAATTAGTTAGGTTTTGTGTTTGTTTGAGCGTGAATTGTGTTTGTTTGGAGGTATGTGAGAGGATTAAATACCATGGATGGGAATGGTATACTATGCAGTGGTTCACACGTTCTTCATTTGTCCATTCAACTATTTTCGTTTTCAATTTGAATCTGTTTGAATTGGGATGTATGTATATGAAAAATGGAAGAGGTGAGTGTGATGGAAAAGGCTCACGTGTTTATTGCATTTGTTATACTGAGTTATTCTATTTTTCATTTTTTTTGGCATATTTGTGTGTATGGATGGATATGTGTATGATGTAATTTGTGATGCTTGCTGAGTTGTGGCATTTTTGCAGTGTTATACCATGATGATGAAGTGATGAAATGAGCTCATAGAGACATGCTTAGATGCAAATCATGTGGATATTCAACCTAAAAGCCAATGCATGTGGAGGTCCCAACAAACTCGAATCATTTGCTTTTAATTCTTTTGTAATTTGTAAAAATAAGTAAAATCATTTATATTACATTTTTTTCTTTTTTTGTCTCATGTATAAAACTAAACTATTAATAAAATTAATTCTTTTATTTAAATCCTTTTATTTTGTACATTACAAAATATGTAAAAGTATTATAATAAATAAAAAATGATATTGTAAAAATGAATCATTAATAGAAATTCCATCAAATCATCTTGTATGACTAAGCATATTTTGCAATTTTGCAATTTTACTAACATAGTGTAAAAAACTAAGCATTGAAAAACAATACCTCTTATTCATTTTGTTTTGAAGTACCATATTATCCACTTGTGAATCAAAATGATTTTGACTAAGAAATGGACTTAAGCATCAAATTAAATAAATCTAAGAGTAAAGTCCAAAAACAAAAATATGCAATTAAGACTTAAAGAAGTCAAAAGTCAAACTTCTTTACTTTGACATTCTTGAAATTCAAGCTAATGAACAAAAACAACGCAAAATAAGAAATCCAAGTCACAAAAGAGCCAACTTTTGTCTTTGACTTTTATTTGACTGTATGCATATGACTTATGAATGAAGGAAAGCATGACCAAATGAAATAGTCATGTTGATGCAGATGAAAAATTAGAAATGTGCAATGTAGTAAATGGGTAGGAAAAAATTGGGGTATGGTAGCCGCCCCTATCTAATTTACTTAAACCCGGGAAAATAAACTACCACGATGTTCATACTTTTAGGGTAGAAGCCAATTAAATAGGGAAAGACCCCAAAATTTTGTCTTAAAATAAATGAAACTTTCTAAGAATTGGTAGAGAAGAACTTCAAATGAAACAAACGAGACTTTCTGAGAATCGACAGAGAAGTATATTACGTGATATAATTGAAATTTCCCAATAATGGAACATTGTTTCGATTTATAAGGCTAAGATTCTCCAAAGATTAGCAGAGAAAAATCTCAAATGGAACAATCAAGACTCTTTGAGAATCGTCAGAGCAGTATCTATCGCGATATAATTGAAATTTCCCAATAATGGAACAGTCTTTCAAGTTATAAAACTAATATTCTATGAAGATTAACATAACATAACCTCAAATGAAACAATCAAGACTGTCTGAGAATCGGAAGAGCGGTATTTTTTGCAAAATAATTAAAATTTCCCAATCATGGAACAATCTTTCAAGTTATAAAACTAAGATTCTCTGAATATTAGAAGAGAAGAATCCCAAACGAAATAAATGAGACTCCCTGGGAATCAGCAGAGCAGTTTCTTATGCGATATAACTGAAATTTCCCAATAATGGAACAAGGTTTCAAGTTATAAAACTAAGATTCTCTGAGATTAGCAGAGCATGAACTCAAATGAAACTATCAAGACTCTCTGAGGATTGGCAGAGCAGTATCTTACACGATATAATTGAAATTTTCCAATAATGGAATAGTCTTTCAAGTTATAAAACTAAGCTTCTCCGATTAGCATAGCAAAATCTTCAAGTGAAACAATCAAAACTCTTTAAGAATTGGCATAACAGTATCTTACGATATAATTGAAATTTCCAAATAATGGGTCACTCTTTCAATTTTAAGACTAAGATTCTTCGAAGATTAGCATAAAAAAATATTCAAATTAAATAATCAAGACTCTCTGAGAATCAGAAGAACACTATCTTATATGATATAATTGAAATTTACCAATAATGGAATAGTCTTTCAATTTATAAGACTAACATTCTTCGAATATTTATAGAGAAAAATCTCATATGTTCATATGCTGGGGAAAATAATCCAGAAAAGTGTCCCTTACGAGGAGATTTATTGGCAAAGCTCTGCATGGCAAAAGTTCCAAGGAGACTTTTTAGGGTAGTTTTTTCTTATGGATAAAAAAATAGAAAAAACACTGGGGAATATCATCATCATCACATATTCGAGGAATGACTTGTTGGAAAATAATCTGATTAGCACGTGCGAAGTAGGAGCTCACTAAGAGAGATACCGCCCACTTGGCTGAGGACTGGCCTGAATACTTTTGATTAACCCTGGATCTTGATTTATTTTATGTTATGTATATTTCTATGATACTCCACCTTGATGGGAATACAGTGCATGAATTATTGCATTGAGATGCATGTAAGGATGCAATTGGTTGACGGAATTTTTGTGATGTCACGCCTCAGCGAAGATGGTATACATGAGACGATGCATGAAATGCATGTAGGAATGCAGATGATTGATTGAGTTTTTTTGTTCAGTGAAACTTCTCTCCTTGGTAAAAATGCTATACATGAAACAATGCATGTGAGAATGCAAATTGGTGATTGAATTTTTGGTGGAATTGGTTTACTTTATTCAATGGTGAGGTTTTAGGGCACCAATATCAAGTAGATTTGAATGAATGAAAATGCCAACAAGATGGACTTATATTTGGGAGACCAATGTAGATTGGTAAGATGAATGGGTCTGACTTCTCAGCACTCATAACTTGACGATGAAGTGATTGGTAAGAAGACGTGGATGCCCTTGGTGCCCCAAGTTGGATCTGTTGTTGATAAGTTGTGTATGAGCGAGTTCTTGAGAACTTAGTCGTCGTGTTAACATGGTCGTGGTGAATTAAAAATGATTTGATATATTTATGTGACGAGAGCATTATTAGGGACTCTCGATCTCCCTTCAAACATTTCAAAAATAAAAAACAATTTAGTATTCTTTTTTAATGCTTTTATTATTGACCAAAGCCTTAATGCGGTGTTTATAAAAAATAACAATATCTTGCAAACAAGAAAATAAGGTAAAATAATTGGGAACATGTTTTATGAGAAAATCATCTTTTATTGATGTGACCCGTAAATGGGAAATAGTACATGAGAATGTAATTCCTAGAAGAGGTAATTGTTGTGCAAGAGAGAAGTAAAATGGCAATGAGAATGGTTGAGTTTACATTGAATTACAACACTGTTATAGCCCTTATGTCTTTGAAGATCTCAACACCTTGCTTCTGAGGTGAACGACTAGATTAATTCTTCTCTTCTAGAGCTTTCCATGGTAATGTGGATTCATGTACCACAGTCTTTGCCTTGGAAACAATACCTAACTTTTTCCTAGACCTCCCTTTCAAGTTTTTAGTCCACGGGATACCCATTTTTGCCTACATAGCCCTTTTGGGTTTTCGACATAGTGGTTGATATTCTTTTGATTTTATCCCTAATTTTTGCTTGGACATTTTATATCATTTTAGTCCACCGGGATATCCAATTTTTACCTAAGTCGCCTTTTCAGGTTTTCGACTTAGCAACTTTTTGCATTCCAGTTTTTTAAGAAAAGTATCTTTTAACTGCGTCAGAGTTTACTAAGAATGGCAATACGTCACCATCCATCGTTGCAAGAATCAAAGAACCTCCAAAAAAGGATGTCACCATAATGTATGGACCTTCATCGTTTTGTGTTCACTTGCCTCGTGAATCTTTGTGAATCGGCAGGATCTTCTTCAACACCAGGTCGCCTTCTTGGAACTCTCGGGGTCGAAACTTCTTGTCAAATGATTTCTTAAGATGCCTCTTATAGAGCTGACCATAACATAATGTTGTCAGATGCTTCTCCTTTATAAGGTTGAGTTGATCAAACCTTGTTTGAATCCATTATGCCTCACCAAACTTAGCCTCCATCAGGACTCGTAATGAGGGGATTTCAACTTCTACTGGAAGGACTGCTTCCATGCCATAGACCAATGAGTAAAGGGTTTCCCTTTTTGAAGTGGGAACTAACGTTCAGTATCCGTGCAGTGTAAAATGAAGTATTTCATGCCAATCATTATATGTTATCAACATTTTCTAGATGATTTTCTTGATGTTCTTATTTACTACTTCAACGATACCATTCATCTTAGGCCAATATGGTGGTGAATTCTGATGTTTGATTTTGAAGTTTTCACACAACTATTTCATCTTTTTGTTATTAAGGTTGGACCCATTATCAGTAAAGATCTTGTTAGAAACCCTGTAACGGCATATGATATTGTTCTACATGAAGCAAGCAACCACTTGTTTGGTGACGTTACTATATGATGCAACTTCAACCCATTTGGTGAAGTACGCTATGGCAACCAATATTAACATGTGTCCATTCAAAGCCTTCGGTACATTAAGCCCAATCAAGTTTAGTCCCCACATGAGAAAGGCCACGATGTTGTCAGGAAATTCAGAGGAATAGGTGGTACATGCACCTTATCAACATATATTTGGCATTTGTGGCATGTCTTGGCATAATTATAGCATCCAGTTTCCATCATTAACCAATAATAGCTTGCCCTCAGGGTTTTCTTGGCAATCATATGTCCGTTTGCATGGGTGTCAAAGGATCCTTCACGGATTTCCTTTATGAGCATGCATGTTTCATGTCTATCCACACATCTGAGCAAGACCATATCATAGTTTCTTTTATATATGATGTCTCCATTTAGGAAAAACTTTGATGCTGACATCCTCAGAGTTTTCTTGTCTATGCTTGAAGCATCTGCTGGATATTTGTGCTTCTCAAGATAGTGTTTGATGTAGTAGAACTAGGGGTTGTCATCTGATTCTTCTGTTATTGCCAAACAGTGACCAGGTTCATCGAAACACCTTATTATGATGGAATGTTGATGGTTGGGCCATATTAGTTTGTACATAGATGCTAAAGTTGACAGAGCATCTGCTATCTGATTTTCCTCTTGAAGAATATGGGAGAAGGTGATTTTTTCAAACTTGGGGAGTAATTTCAACATGTAATTTATAGCACCATATTTGAATTACATAATTCTATAAAACAATTTAATTGTATTGTACGTGTTTTGAATGGTTGAGGTAGTAGAGGAGCCTTGGGTATGGGGTAGTGTCCCTAGAATATTTAAAATTTTAAGTGAGGAATGTGCTAGTAATTAACGAGAAGTAAGGGGTGTTGGACACAAAGGGATTGATAGTATTACTATTAGATTTACTTAAATTATTTTAGTAATAATAATAAATAAATTAATATTTATTTAAAATAAAAATAATATATATATATATATGAGTATTTTATTTTTTAAGTTTAATTTAATATTATAGTAATAATAATAAGATTTAAAAAAAACTTTAAAATAAGGAATTTAGTTAGTCTACTTATAAGAAGGTGAGGAGAGAACAGAGAGTGGGGAACGTACGTGAAAGAATTGGAAAAGTGAGAGTTTTGGCAAGAGGCAAGGGTAGGAAGAAGAAGAAGACCACTATTGTAGAAGAGCTTGGAGCTTAAAATTCTAAGGTAATGTGGGATCTATTCCTATAAGGGTGTATAATCATGAGAGGTTTGTGAGGGGTCCTTATCCTCTTTGGTTGGTCTTACGCCATGTTATGATTGTTATTGATTTGTGACCATGATTGTGAGGAATAAATTGTAATTGTTGGGGCTATAACAATTGATATTTGTTTTTGATGAATTTTGAATTGTTGGGAATTTTATGTTTATTGTATGTTAAGAGTTAGATGATGATTATGATGATGGTAGGGTATGAAATTGTGAACTTATTTGTGTGATTATATGAATATAAGTAGTGATCAATATTGGTATGTTTATGATTGAGTTTAAACCATGAAATATTTTTGGTAATGATTTCATGGACGATTTTGGGGTAGAAGAAGATGAAAATCGTGCTACAAATTTTTGAAAACAATAACTTTTTAGTAACGCTTTCATGCACGGTTTTCATTATAAATTTCAACTCATAAATCATTTTGGGATGGGTTTTGAAGCGTTGGGTAGCAGAAACAGAGGGCTATAACTTTGTTTCAGGGATAAAATATTTTTGGTGATGATTTCATGGAAGTTTTTGGTATTGAAGAAGATAAAAATTGTGCTGGAAATTTCAGGATAAGAAACAATTTTTTAGTAACACCTTCGTGCATAGTTTTGATCATAACTTTCAACTTGAAAATTCTTTTGGGATGGGGTGTGAAGCGTTGGGTAGATAAACATATATATATATATATATATATATATATATATATATATATATATATATATATATATATATGAATTTTTTTCAGGGAAAAAATATTTTTGGTAATGATTTAATAGACGTTTTTGGGTTGAAAATCGTGCTGGAAATTTCAGAAAAACAACAATTTTTTAGTAACCTCTTTGTGTATGGTTTTGATCATAACTTTCTACTCGTAAATAATTTTATGTTGGGGTTTGATGGTTGGGTAACTTATACATAAGGCTATAATTTTGTTTCAGGGATAAAATATTTTTAATTATTTTGTAAGAGTTCGGTAGCAGGTGGGAAAAAATGTATGAGGTGACGAAAATAGACGAGGTCCGTATTCACAAATTATTTAATGTGTTGTGAATGATTGGAAGGGTGTGTATGGATATATTGGTGATAGTCTAGAAGGGTGGATTACATCAAGTATGGTTGCAATTGTGTGATTGATTGTGGATCACTAAATATTATTATAATTATTATGTTAATTGCATTATTATCATGTCGTGCATTCATTGTTGACATGTTGAAGGAGATAAGTCATAGATCTAAAGGGGGGAGAAAGACTTATTCGGAACTCAGAAGGGGGGTTCGGGATTCCGAAGGGGGAATCAGGTGCGTATGATGAACCATTGATGAGAATTTGTACCACATGCATTGTGTAATGTTGTCAGGTCTCATTGCATTGTAATTATGTTGTGCTTGTGCATTTATTGTGGTGAGAATGTGATTGAGAATGAACGTGTTTTATGTGTATAACTATTACACTCTTAATTATTATACATTGCTTATTATATGAATGAATTTCTCACCCCTTTTTTGTTATTGTGTTTGTGCTGCCTTGGAGTACAGACAATCAGGTACTTGAGTAGTTGGAGATGTACCTCATGTTACTATCGATAAAGTGTACAGATAAGTGAAAATTTTGACTATTTTTGTACATAAAATATTGGCATTTTTTACTCTATTTTTCGGTTTCAATGATTAATTTCCCCGAGTTTTCTTATAATGTCATATTAATTGCAATTGGCTTTAGTATCCTTGATGTGTGTGCTAAGTGTGCAGGAAATGTGCAAGAAATCAAAGAAAAAGACACACAACAATGAAGAGGAACAAAGCCAAGAAGGGGAAAATCTGCGAGTTCTCCAGGCGAACTGAAGGTGAGCGTCGCCAGGCGAGTTGAAGGCGAGGCAATTCACTGTAGAGGCAGAAACTATATTACATCATGGTCGCTGGGTGAGCTCGCCAAGCGAGGGCTTGCAAATAAAGATACTTTCCAAAGGCGATTTAATGCATTTTTGACTTATTGATGGCCAATAAAGTGACTTTTTCCTGGCGAGATGTAGCTCGCTGGGGGAGATAGGAAAATTTTAGTTTGTATATATTCATTTCTTCAAAGAAGTTTTAGGCATCTCATGGGACTTTTTACACCCATTTGATCAAAAATCATTATTTAGAGATAGAGGGTTAGAAAACAACAAGGGAAGTGCATCTTGAAGATCCAGAGTTGGATTCGCTGAAATCATTGGGACACCGCGAGGGAAGCTCATTCTTTTTTCTTCTTCTCCTTGTAATCTCTCTTGTTAGAGATTGTATGTAAGTTACTTGTAAAAAGTATGTATCTTTTTTAATCATGGCGTTATATATGATCTATTTCATAAATATATATTGATGTCATCTTTGTTTACCTATTTTTCTTTGATTTAAATCGTGATTGAGAAATACTCTTCAGATCTAGATCTAGGATGAACATCTGTTAGACGCTAAACTTTAGACATAGATTTAAATTTAACATTCGTGTGAGTATCAAATCTTAATGCTCTGTGTTGTTTGATTGACTGAGAGATCTTAGATTAAACAATACGGTTGAATTCTCGTCGGCATTGGAGACATGGACGCTTATGTGAGCGATACGTGATGATATTGATGAATGTTTTAGATTGCATACAACTGATTAGTAGATTTACGTATTTGAGTGGTGGATGAAATCCAACCCTGACGAGCTCTCATATCTCTCTAAAACTTTATATTTTTCTTTCATTCATTTAACATAGTGTAGCTTTAAATTCAAAAGTTATAAACCCGAGCTTAAAATCATAGTGATTTTTGAACGACGTTTGATGTCTCATCGATCCCTTTGGAGACGACAAAACCCAGAATTCTTCCAAACTTAATTTTTGCTTGTCGCTTTACCGCTTCAACATCTACTAGTGGAGTTTCTCTGATACGTAACCTTGGGGAATGATATGTTTTCTTTATGTTTTTCTGTTACACATCTTTTAATTTAAAGTAATTATTGAACCACTTGTGGTGTGGGTGATTTGTTAAGGCGATGAATGCCATACTTTTATTTTAATTCTGCTGTTTGGACTATAATTTTTTATTTAATGAAGTAAAATTGAGACTTCTTGGATTGTGAAGTGACATCCTACTTGGATAGAATTATATTTTATTTATTAATTACTGAGTCGGGAAGTAGGGTGTTACATAGTGGTATCATAGCCTGGTTGGTCCGTCCAGCTAGGTGTTATAGTGTGTCAGTAGTGTACGACTGATGCGTGAACACGATCGACCCAAGTTTCTTCTAATCTTTATTTGTTTATTGACGTCGTTTTGCAATAAGTGGATCAAGTTGTGCAGAACAACCAGAATGGAGAGAATTATGAGTTCCGCAACTTGGGAAATTCCAGAAGAATAACCCACCTACCTTCAATGGCAGGTATGATCCGGATGAAGCGCAGGCTTCGCTGAAGGACATTTAAAAGATTTTCAAGGTTATGGCGTGTACTGAAGAACAAAAGGTGTAATTTGGTATGCGTATGCTGGTAGAGGAAGCTGATGATTTGTGGGATAATATGCGTCAGAGATTGGAGGCTTCAGGCGATGAAATCACTTGGGTTATATTCAGAGGAGAATTTCTGGAGTGGTACTTTCCAGAGGCTATGCATGGGAAGAAAGAGTTCAAGTTAATAATGTTGAAACAAGGGAATTCTACTATTGCAGAGTATGCTTCCAGGTTGGATTAACTTGTGGAATTCTGCCCACGTTATAATGGTGCAGCTATAGAGGCTTCTAAATGAATTAAGTTTGAGAATGGGTTGCCTCCTGAGGTCACGCATGGCATTGGTTATCAACAGATTCACCGATTTCTGGAACTGATGAACAAATACAGGATTTATGATTAGGACAGTAGGGCTTGGTCTGCTCATTATGAAAGTTTGAGTGAGAAGAGGGAAAAGCAGCTGAATCGTGGAAAACTGCATAGTGCTCCAATAGACAAAGAGAAATAGAAGGTTTTGGAGGGTAAGAAGCCAGGTGAGGGAGGGACTCCCGCTCCTATCAAATAATACAGGTACGATGGTGTAGGACATCACGCCAATGAATGAAAAAGTGATGAAATTAAATGCTTCGAGTGTGAGAATCCATGACACCTTATTGCTGATTGAAAGACTAATGTGCCAACTTATTACAACTTTGGGGAACTTGGTCACATCAGCACCAACTGTCAATAGCCAAAGAAAGCTCAGTTTGGAGGGAAAGTGTTTGCACTGGCGGGTTTTCAGGCTACTAGTTATGACAGGATGATTCGAGGTACATGTAACATTCATAACATTCCTTTGATTACTATTATTGACACAGGTGCGACGCACTCGTTTATTTCTACTGACTGTCTGAAAAGATTTTGTCTTGTACTATCTACTTTGAGTAGTGGACTAGTTATCTATACTCTAACTAATGGGTCGGTGACAACTTCTTTAATCTGCTTGAATTGTCATATGTTCATCTATGGTATAAACTTTAGTGTAGACTGAATTTGTTTGCCACTAAGTGATCTTGATGTCATTCCGGTGTAGACTTAAATTATTTGTTTGACCAAAAGGAATTGAATATGAGGCAGAGAAGATGGTTAGAATTTTTGAAGGACTACGATTTTGACTTAAGTTATAATCCAAGTAAAGCTAATGTTGTGGCTGATGCTTTGAGTCGAAAGTCTCTACATATGTTGGAATTGATGATTAGAGAGTTGGGTCTCATTGAGCACTTTAGAGATTTGAGTATGGTTTGTGAATTGACACCAGGAAGTGTGATATTGGGTATGTTGAAGGTGAATGATGAATTCCTTAATGAAATTAGGGAGAATCAAAAGCTAGATGTGAAGCTGGTAGATTTGTTATATTCAATGAACCAAAATGAAGAAAGTGACTTTAAAGTGGATGAGCATGGAGTTCTAAGGTTTCGAGGTAGAGTATGTAGTGACAATTCTGAGCTGAAAAGGATTGTTTTAGAGAAAAGTCATAGAAGTAGTCTGAGTATTCATCTTGGGGCTACTAAAATGTATCAGGACCTCAAGAAAATGTTTTGGTGGCTAGGAATGAAGCGAGATGTGGTGCAGTTTGTGTATGCATGTTGACTTGCCAGAAGTCAAAGGTAGAGCACTAGAACCCTTAAGGTTTGATGCAACCATTGGATATACCAAAGTAGAAATGCGAAAGTATTTTGATGGACTTCGTGACTAAATTACCGAATGTTCCAAGAGGGTTTGATGCGATACGGGTGATTGTTGATAGACTGGTGAAATCGGCCCATTTTATTTCGATTAATGTCAATTTTTCGTTACAGAAGTTGGCTGAGATTTACATCAGGGTAATCTTGAAGTTACACGGTGTCCCCTTGAGTATAGTTTGGGATAGAGACCCTCGGTTTACATCCATATTTTGGGGAAGTTTGTAGAAAGCTTTGGGTACTAAGCTGATGTTGAGTTCTGCTTATCATTTGCAGACTGATGGTCACACAGAAAGAACTATTCAGTCATTAATGGACTTGTTGAGGGCTTTTTTACTCGAAAAAGGGGTACTTGGGACAGTCATCTTCCATTGATCAAGTTCACTTATAATAATATTTTTCATGAATGCTTGCGTGCATGATTATGTAACAATCACAAACAAGATCAAAAACAAGGTTCAAGGGTTCGACGTTACGAGCATGGAGTCAAGGGTAAGAACCACCCATAAGGTATGTACTAAAGGGGTAAATCACCTGTACCACAAGGTTCTATAAAGTTCCCAGAGTCGTGAATCCATCTTTTGGATATTACCGGCTTAAACTACTACTCGTCAGCTAATAATATTCTCAAGAAAAACTCGTCTGAGTGTAGTATCGCGTAACAACTAATCCAAGTCTACACCTGAATAGTCACCGCACTACGTCCTAAAAATGCCAATATGGTTTAAAGGGTTCTAAGGTCCTCGACTTCTCAGGCTCTCAGGTCGAAAGTAAAATGCCTTCACAATTCACTTTTTTAGTAGATTTACCCTCAAGGAGGCCTCCACTGAGTTGAGCTTCTCAAGTCAGCTTATTAAGGATTAAGTCCACGTAAGCCAAACGTGACTATACCACCATCCTATCTCAAGTGCACTCAAGTCCGGGTGTAGGACTTATCTCACCACTCAGAGATCATCAAGCACCAAAAAAACAAAAGCAAACAACAGATAATAATAAAACACGGATAAAAAAGTTAGGCTTAACCCACTAGGGATTAATCCCCAGCAGAGTCGCCACTATTGTTTAGTGGTGAAAATTTTAAGATTAAGCTATTGATTAACTTAACTCATAAAAGCAAGAGTCGCTACCGCATTTTATTTTTTCCAAAGGAATGAGAAAAGAGCAAATAAAACCCATGGAATTTTTAAAACAAAACTATTAAAACAAAGAGACAAGGGTAAGGGGGTTGGTTATGCAATGGGAAGGTGTTAGCACCCAAAACATCTATAGTACTCTATAGGAACCTCTTGAAAATCTATGTTTGGCTTAAAAATTCTTGTTTGCAAAAGATTGAGGAGATGAGAAGAGAAGTATTTTTTTTTTAATTTTTTGTGTTTGACAAGACTTCCTGAGCCTCGTGGCTACGTACCCACAAAGTGCAATGGAGGATCAAAACCTCGTAGTTCGTGGTAAAAATAAAAAAAGTGTTTGTTTTGATTGATTTTAAATGAAAATACAACTTGTCATTTTAAGGAGAAAACTCAACTAATCACCTACAAGTATGTGAAAATGGACCCTTTCATCACTATTAAGAAAGGCTCCAACTTGGATTGAAATCAACAAGTATGCTACTAACTCGTTCAAGTGGAAAAGAATTAACATCATTTCAATCATTACTATGGGGATAGGAGAATCACATCTCAACTATGAAAATGACTCATGTCTAAATCTTGAGAAAAGGGTTTTAAAAGGAAAAGTGCACAAAGGGCACAAAATAGTTTGAATGAGTTGTTTGTTTGTTAAGTCTCTTGAAATTGTTTTGATATTCTTAAGATGAATTAGCATGCATTTAAGAAAAAAGTTTGAAAATCACTTAACAAAGTCAAGGTTTATTGAGAAAGTGGTTTAAGTTTGAAAACAATAAGGTTTTGAAAAAGGGAGAAGATTTTGAAAATTTAAGAAGGGGAAGAGATAAAGAGACCACCCTTTTAAAAGAAATAAAGTGGAAGTGTGTGCAAATGTACTAACCAAAATCTAGCCAACACTTGACAAGATTCAAGACCAAAATTCCATTCCTTTGGAGTAAGCCACAAGCAATAAGCACATAATCACAAGAGGATCCAGACAAATCAAGTCCAGAGAACCAGGTAAGGCATCCAAGCTTGATTCAAGGTCACATGTATCAAAGGAACTCAAGGTTTCAGGAAAAACCTGGTGTCAGATGAACTTCCAAGTTTCAGATAAGCAAACTCCAAACATAGGAAGCCTAATTCTAAGTCCATAGGTCAAACTCCAAGTCAAGCAAAGGACAGTAGTCATAGTCCAAGAGAGATTAAAAGTTTTTTAGGGTTTTTTCCTTTATTAATGTCTTTAAAGGAAAAGAAAAGTCCAAGTGGACAAAAAAAAAAAAAGCATAAACATAAACAATATGAAATGTAAATGCTAAAAGTAAAGGCATAATGTAAAGAACAAGAAATTAAATGACAATAAAGTAAAGGTGCAAGAAAATTAAATGGCATAAAGATAAAAGTTAGCACAATAATATTGTTAGTATTAGTGTTATAGTTAATGATCCGATTCAGGACAAATTTAGCGCTATGTTAAGCAATCATAGCACAATCAATTAGGAAGATCATACTATGGGAGGCCGGTCAATAACAATTTATGTACCATACATGTTAGAGATATGATAGAAATCATACTCCTAAAACGTGTAGCACAAGTAAAAACCAAGCAGGGATCAAGCACTAAGGCAAGGTGTTTGGTCCATTACATCAATCATCCTTCATGATAACTTAGGACAAACTCATGCATGAATCCAAAGTACCTCCAATGATCATTGATCAATTTAATGGTAGATTTGAAATGGTGAAATGTCATCAAGCATCAATCCAAACATCATGAACAAGATGGACACCAAATCATCCAATTGATCAAGAGAAAAAAAAGAAAAAAAGGTGTAGGAAAGATAAAGAGAGAAACCAAATTGAATCAAGACTTAAAATCCATTTATCATCAATTTTAATAACCTTTCTTGGTGGATTAAGGAACTAAACCTATCATCAACCCAAAGTACCAAAAATGAATCAATTACTCATTTAACGATAGATTTGAATTGATGAAGATTCATCCAACCTCATCAACACCCAAAGTCCATTGAAATTGAGGAAAATTTTGATCAAGAAACCATGATCCAAGGAAACAACCAGCAACCAAGCTAAAATGTAATATTAAACAAATAAGAATGCATGAAAAAAAATTTTAAAATGATTTTCAAATGGAAATAAAAGAGAAAATCAAGATGAATCCTCTAAACAACAATTAAATGCTCAAGAAAATTAAGATATATCAGAAACAAGTCAAGGATCATATAATATTTTTTTTTAGAATTTTAAAATGCATAAAGTATTTTTAAACAAATTAAAATGCATGAAAAATATCAAATTATGAAATAGAAATGTGAAAATATGTACATAAGATAGAAAATATATTTTTGAAAATTATGAAAAAAATGGAGTGAAAAAGGTTAAGGAAAGTATTTTATTATGATTTTTCAAAATAAATGAGAAATTAAAAACTAATAAAATCAAATCAAATGCTACAAAATACAACAACCATCAGATCAGATCAAAGGCTGGTAATCAAACACACTCGTAGCCATCATATCTCATATAAGACAGATCCAAAGGTCAGGATCTAAAGAAACATGGTGGACTCTAAATGAAATAACACGCTGGATCAATTTCAAATTAAAACAAATTCAGGCCATCGTGAGAGCAATTCCAGTCGTCTTCTCCGCTGAGTTGCTCACCGGAGTTTGGCATTTTGCAAACTTAGGTCACAAAATCACCATCATTGTGACCGTTTCATCAGTACGAACTCAACCTCATGCTTCATTTCCATTGATTGAAAGTGAGCAAAGGGAATTTTAAAGAAAACTCAGCAAAAATGAAAACACGAGAAGAGAAATTAAATGCCAAATATGAACAATCAACTTTAGGTAAGTTAGGAGAGACGATCAGGGAGAGTGAGGCTACATCGTGGTAACTTGGTTAAGTCCAAAAGATGCTCAGAACTACCTTGTCCAAATGATGATCAGAGGTCTTGAAAGCTGAATCTGGTTAGAGCACTTCAATGAGTCTCATAGCTTGGTATTTGTTGCAAAAGCTTCAGAGGAGACCGAATGAGCTAACGGAATCAAGAAACAAGGTTGAAAAAGCTTAGAATTTGAAAAATGAAAACTCAAAATTTCAGTGCAAAGTGGGAGCTCGAGCAGAAGTTCTGGGGGGCTTTCTAAGCATGGAATTCAGTGTAAATGATAGCTCTATTTATAGCTGAGGTGAATGAAGGTTATACGTGTGAAGAATACTTGCAAGACGTGTGAATCATGAGCAAGCAAAGTGTCATCATTCTTGGATGTGAAGTTATCTAAAACACTGTGCATTCACTTGACATTATTAGGTACTAATCATGTGCAAACAGTGGCTTCAAATTGAGAATTCAGTGAAATTGCAAAACTGGTCATGACCAAAATTCAGTTTCATGGGGTCAACTTCAAACCATTGCGAAATTGTGTACACTTGACATTTGATCCTCATTCCTTTTTCCAAATGATAACATCATATCATAGAGTACAATGCAAAAAGGAAGGTTCCATTTGGATGCTTCAGCAGAAAATTATAAGCTTGCAAAGTTGGCACGATGACCAGTAATCAGAAGTCAAGAAAATTCTAAGTCCAAAATGACCTATAATGTCTTCAGACTTTTCATGGCTTTCCAAGCATAATTGGCCTTTAATCCTTGAAACAAACTTGTAGAGGACATCAAATAGGATAGTTGGCAAATATAGCTGCCCACAAAAGTTGAAAATTAAGAGACTTATGATCTTTGGAAGTTAGAAAAATATCACTTGAATTTAGGCCAAATTTCACTAAGTCCACAAAATGACCTATAATGTTTCCAAACTTTTGATGGCTTTCTAAGCATAATTGACTCTTAACTTGTAAAGAGAAGTTGAAGGGGTTATCAAGAAAAGTCATTTTCCCAAAGAAGCACTCAAAAACATTGAACTTTGAAGAAGTTATGAAGTCTAGAACTTAGACTTGAAATGTTGACTTTTAGGTCAAACCTCCTTGGACAAACTTGCAACCTTGGACTTTTTCTTGCATTTCAAGACACATTGATGATCATATAAACTAAAAATGATGTACTCTTGAATTTCCTTTGATGAAATTGCAATGGCTTGAGGAAACTTGTTGATGAAGGCATGGAAATAAACACATGAACCTTTGAAATTTCTTGAGAAACAAAGCTATCAAACCTTGCAACAAATTTGATCAAATGAAATTGAATAATACTTGAGATTGTATGATTTGAGATTAGAGGTTATGCTTTGATGAATAGCCTTTGAAAATCAATGGTTGACCATACTTTAACTTGAGGAACTCAAACCCTAGTTGAGGAGATAATTACTTGATGCTCTTGATTCTAAACCTACCTTGGAAAAGAAACAAAAGGGGCAAGGTATTTTTTTTTGTATTTTGATTAGTGGTTAGCGAATTATAAAGTATATAAGTACAAAAAATGATAAAAGACGCAAAGAGGCGCTTGATAATCTCTGTAAAGGCAAATCCAAAGATGAGAGGGTTATGAAACAACCAAGTTTGTGATCTTGATGTATTTCAAAGATGCAAATGAGGTGTGATCTTAGGGATAAAATTTAGGGTATGATAGGAACATACGTGAATGAATTGGAAAAAGGGGGAGTTAGGGCAAGAGGAAAGGGTACGAAGAAGAAGAAGACCACCATTATAGAAAAGCTTGGAGTTTAAAATTCTAAGGTAAGGGGAAACTATTCCTATAAAGGTGTCTAATCATGAGAGTGTAGTGAGGGGTCCTTACCCTCTTAGGTCGGTCTTATGCCATGTTATGATTGTTGTTAATTTGTGACCATGATTGTGAATAATGAATTTTAATTGTTGTCAGTATAGCAATTGATATTTGCTGATGATAAATTTTGAATTGTTGCCGAATTTTATGTTTGGTTTATGTTAAGGGTTATGGATGATGATTATGATGATGGTAGGGTATGAAATTGTGAATTGATTGGTGCGATTATATGAATATAAGTAGTGATCGATATTGGTATCTTTATGATTGAGTTTAAGACCATGAAATACTTTTAGTGATGATTTCATGGATGATTTTGGGGTTGAAGAAGATGAAAATCGTGCTGGAAATTTCAGAAAAATAGAAATTTTTTAGTAACACCTTCGTGCACAATTTTAATAATAACTTTCAACTCGTAAATCATTTTGGGATGGGGTATGAAGCGTTGGGTAGCTGAGACAATGGGCTATAACTTTGTTTCAGGTCTAAAATGTTTTTGGCGATGATTTCATATACTTTTTAGGGTTGAAGAAGATGAAAATCTTGTTGGAAATTTCAGAAAAACAGTAACTTTTTATAAACACCTTCGTGCATGGTTTGATCATAACTTTCAACTCGTAAATCATCTTGGGTTGGAGTTTGAAGCGTTGGGTAGCCTAAATAGAGGGATATAACTTTGTTTCATTGATATAATATTTTTGGTGATGATTTCATGGACGCTTTTTAGGTTGAAAAAGATGTAAATCGTGCTAGAAATTTCAGCAAAACAACAACTTTTTAATAATGCCTTTGTGCAGGTTTTGGCCATAACTTTCAACTTGTAAATCATTTTTGGATGCGGTTTGAAGTGTTAGGTAACTTAAATAGAGGGCTATAACTTTGTTTCAAGGATAAAATATTTGAGTTGTTGTGAATGATTGGGAGGGTGTGTTTGATTATATTGGTGTTAGTCGAAAAGGATGGATTACGTTAAGCATGGTTTAAATTATTTAATAGACCGTGGATCACTAAATACTATTATCATTGTTGTGTTAATTGCATTATTACCATGCCATGCATTCATTGTTGATATGTTGAAGGAGATAAGTCATAGATCCGAAGAGGGGCGAAAGACTTATCCAGAACTCATAAGGGGGAGTATGGGATTTGAAGGGGGAATCAGGTTCTTGAGAATGTGATTGTGAACGAATATGATTTGTGTGTATAAATACTATTCTCTTAATTATTATACCCCATTTATTATATGAATGAATTTCTCACCCCTTTTATGTTTGTTGTGTTTGTGCTCCCTCAGAGTACAGACAATCAGGTACCTGAGTAGTTGGAGATATACCTCATGTTGTTATTGGTCAAGTATACTAGTGGAGTTGCTCTGATATGTAACATTGGGGAACAAACTATTTCTTTATGTTATTCTGTTATGTATCTTTTAATTTAAGGTGATTATTGAACCACTTTTGGTGTGGGTGTTTTGTTGAGGCTATGGATGCCATATTTTTATATTTATTCCGCTGTTTGGACTATAAGTTTTTATTAAATGAAGTAACATTCAGACTTCTTGGATTGTGATGTGACATCTTACTTGGATAAAATTATATTTTATTTGTTATTAATGAGTCGGGAAGTGAGGTGTTACATAATCCCAATATGGAATTAGGTTTGAATGTCTTGTTTCCCAATCACCTCTTATTTGGTGTATCACTAGAGCAGAGTCTCCATATACTTAAAGGATATTGATCCTCAAGTTATTGGCCTCTTCCAACACCAGTATACAAGCTTAATATTTAGCAATATTGTTTTTGCAATCAAATTAGAGCTTCGTAGAGAAAGGTAAATTAAAATTTTTAGCAGACCTCGACACGTCCCCAATACCATGACTTATTGTGTTTGAAGCACCATTGAACATAAAATTAAATCGCTCCCCTGGTTAGGGTCCTTAATCGAGATCTGGGATCTTATAATCATTTATGGCAATGATATCCTCGTCTAAGAAATCGAATTTCAAAGGTTGCTAATCTTCCATGGGTTGGTGGGAAAGATGATCCGCCAGCACACTGCCCTTGATGGCTTTCTGTGCGACATATTAAATGTCGTATTCCGATAATAGCATTTTCCAACAAGCGATTCTATCGATGAGAGCTAGTTTCTCAAATATGTATTTTATTGGATCCATCTTAGAAATCAAACGTGTTGTGTGGGTCAACATATATTGTCTGAGGAATCGAGCAACCCATGCGAGTGCACAATAAGTCTTTTTGAGCATTGAGTATCTAATCTCATAGTCGGTATATGGAGTGTTCTTTCCTACCCGTTTCATCTTGCTGCCCCAGCACACAAACCATGGATTCATCAAGTATTGTTAAGTATATAATAAAAGGTCTTCCTTGAAAATGGGGTATCAAGATCTGTGGTTCTTGTAAATATTCTTTTACTCTCTCAAAGTCTTCTTAGCAATCATCATTTCACTTGATGGTTTGATATTTTCTTAATATCTTGAATATTGGCTTGCAAATGGCAGTGAGATATGAAATAAAAATGGAAATATAGTACAATCTCCCTAACAAACCACGATCCACTTTCTTTGTTTTAGGAGCATGCATGTTCTGGATTGCTCCCACTTTGTCAATGTCAACCTCGATCCCTCTTGGCTTACGATGAATCCTAGTAATTTACCATATCGAACCCCAAATGTATACTTGTTACTAGATCTTCTCTTATCTTGAGGGCCATATCTAGTTGAGTTCTTCTTAGCTTCTGTTTGACAGGAGGACACTCTTCCTTGAGCGGCATCTTGTGCACTATGATGTCTGTATCCAACCCAGGAATATCTTGATTTGATCAGGTGAATATGTCAATATGCTCATGAATGGGCTCTATCAGCTTTCTCTTTTCGGCATCTTATAAGGTGGTGCCTATCTTCACTTCTTTATTTTCTTCCTCCGTACCAAGATTAATAACCTCAATGTCTTCCTGGTTCGGCTGGATGATCTTTGCTTCCTGCTTGAGTAATCTGGCTAACTCTTCGGGGATTTCACAATCTTCCTCGCCTTCTTCTTCAGCTTAGTTAATTTGATAATTAAAGTCATATGAGACTGTAGTAGCATTGTTATGAATGGTCTTGGGGGTTGATTTTTCATGTTATGATTTATGAAGCCTTTTAGAAAATGAGTGTGCAAAATATTGCCCTTTATTTTGTAAAGAAAACTGCAAAAGAAAAAGGAACACAATTCAATGTAAATTTTAGTTTTATTTACGATAAATAAACTTTAAAATTGTGGGGCCCTACAAGCATGCCACTATGCCTTGGGCAGAGCATAAGGTTTTGATAAAAAGAAGTAAATTATATTTGAATATGAAAGACATGAGGAATTTTGATAGCCTTCCAATTATTAAGTTCTTCTCTAGGTGCTGCTGAGCGTATCCAGTTGGGTGTTGCATCAATATATGCTATCTTGTCAATCATTTACACATGACCACCAAAGATGTGGCAAGAACTTGTAAATATTTCTTCCACACGAGGAATTTGGCCTTTGATTGCTTGATTTTTTTTCCATCTAAGGATGGTTGGTATCCCAGCCCAAAAAGATCCTTCTTTTCATGAACTTCTACAAGCTTGTCCTAACTTTCGACATTCCCAACATCCATAATGGTTTTGGCTCATTGCCAAGAGGCCATTAATGGTTCAAATTTTGGTTGCTCTGTTGTTGGTTAGACAATTACCTCACTCACCACTTCCAAAGATTAGAATAGTGTCTCAATAGTTTCACCATCAACATCAATGTATCGGAAGGACAATAGATGACTGACCATGATTTCCTCTTCCCCTTCGACTGCAATCATCTTATCACTAGTGATAAACTTGAGCTTTTTGGTGCAATGTGGATGTGGTTGCCCCTACTGCGTGAATCTAGGGTCTCCCGAGCAGATAGTTGTATGCAGGATGAATCTTGATTGGAAGGTCCACTTCCCTAATTACAGCTTGCCTTGAGGCATCAAAATCTTTCATAACTAGAGAACTTGGCTTCATATCAACCCCTTTCAAGGACAACTTTAGTAATGTAGTATTCAGGATGACATTTAATGAAAACCATGTGTCCACTAACACTCTGAATAGTAAGGTGTCTACACATCTCAAATAAATATGCAAAGCTTTGTTAAGAGTCCTCCCTTCAGAAGGCATCTCATCATCACTGAACCCCAATAAGTTTCTAACATTAAAATTTTCGAGGGAGTCTAGATCAACTGATCGACTACCTTGTAGTCTTTTTTCTATATGATCTTGAGATATTCTTCAGCCTCCTTATGTGATGCAACAACCTTAGGGGAAGAAGATCCTTCTTGAGTGTCAACTTTTAGAGTATGAGCTGGAGTGTCGGTAGCAACTTCCTCCCTTTTAGCCTTAGCCAAAGGTTCAGTAGTTCTCGGTGCAAACACTCAACCACTATGGGTCATCCCTCTAGGTCCAACAATGGAAGTGAAATTTAGTTCATTGATCACCGTTGGGTTAATTTTCATGCCCCTTCTTATATACCTTTGTTTCGTATCTCCAGGGCACTGCTTTTGCCCTTTCATAGGGGAACGATGTAGGGATCTAAATCACTAAGAGAGTGACTAGAATTTGTATTTTTGGCGCTAGATAAGGGATATCCACCATAACCAGTATCTTTACTTTCTTCTTGCTAGGGCGACCAATTTGGATTGAGTCCCGATTAATCAATTATTGCACACAACCCTTCAATTTTGTACAACTCCCCAGGTCAAATATGATGTTCTTACAATCGTCATGGTTTGCTAGGATCAAACCATGCTTCAATAGTTTCTCTCTTATGACAACAATAAGAGTCTGAATCTCTTATACTTTCTCAATCAACTCTTGATAAATATTTTCCTCCACAACAATGACTGACGGCCCTAGATGGATCAACATGGGATTTGTTTTTACTTTCGGGCCTTAACGCGTGAAAGTGACTGCCTTATAGTCAATCAGGTCTTGGGACTCTATTCTCGAATGCATAACAGTTATTTATCTTGTGCCCTGGTGTACCCATATGATAATCACATCAAGCATTGGCATTGTAGCCAGGTTGATACGGGGCGTGAATCAGCCTTAACTCTCTCAATGTTAACAGTCCACCTTTGAGCAGATAGGTAAATATTTGATTGTAGGGTAGTAGTAGTGGATCATAATGCCTTTGTGGCTTCCTCGGCTTGAATTATTATTGTTGAGAGCGTTTTGTTGATATTGTTGTTGTTGGTGGCGGTGGCGGTAAGCCGGTTGTTAGAATGGTTGTTGTTGCTGAATTGGTTATTGATGTGGCACGAGTGCAAAATAGTAGTGACTTGGTGATAAGGCACTGGAACATGTTGTAGGGTTCTATTCCCTCGTCCTCCCATGATGGTGTAGGCCTTTCCTTCTTTCTTCTTTTGAAATTTGGAGTATGGCTTCTTTCCTCCGCCTGGAGCATTAGCAGTATTAGGCATCTAGCCTTTTTCACATGGATTTTTATCCATTCTCCGATGGTGACGACATCAAAGAAAGTCGGGAAATTACTTCCAACCATCATTTCCATGTACTGAAACCGTAATGTCCCCATAAACATGTATATTAGTTCCTTGTCTATGAGTGGAAGTTGAACTCTAGCCGCGAGTTCCCTTTACCATTGGGCGTACTCCTTGAAGGATTCGTTGTTTCATTGTGTCATGTCTTGAAATTGGGAATGATTGGGCACCAGAGCAATGTATATTGATAATGCTTGAGGAATACTTCAGCGAGACCCCTTCAAGACTGGACTTGACTCTTTTCTAACAACATATGTCATTCCAATGACGCCCCGCTTAGTTTTTCTTGGAAATAAAGAATTAAGAGTTTGTCGTTATCAGTATATGCCACCATCTTGCGATAGTACGCCCTTAGATAAGAATAAGGACAACTTACCCCTTTGTATTTGTCAAAGTCCGACACCTTGAACTTTTTAGGTATGATCAACCCTAGTACCAAGCACACACCAATAACGTAAAGGTCGGGAGTAGAGTTAACTTCTATAGCCTTTAAATTTTTCTAGAGCACAAAGCCTCTCTACAACATGGTCCGGTAAAGTTCCAGCAGCAGGTCTCATCTGAGGAGGTATATAGAAAACATCAAAAGGATCTTCATCGTCATTCAAAGATCAATATCTGGCAGACGCAGTAAAGTGGTCTAGAGCCCCCAAGTTAACCATTATTACAATAATTGAAGGAGGAACAGCAACCCCCTCTGGATGAACATATCATGGAGGAAATCCAAAATCACAATTGGTTATCCCAAGATGTTGAGTGATGATGAGCCTATATGGGCAGCAATATTCCTGGCATCGACATCGATTTCAGGGTTACTCTCCTTTCTGGAAATGCTCACCATGGCTTCTAGCAGGCGATCCATTTTCTATTGCATGGAGTTTATATCAATCCTCACGACTGTCTGATTAGCTTCTACTTGTTCCAACATCATCTTGTAATAACTACGAGTCCCGTAGCGATGTTGAGAAGTCAATTTGCTGGACAAAAGGGTAGATGCATGTGAGTTTTTTGTTTTTGAAATGAAATGCACAACGATGTGTATTTTATGCATGCATGCAGATGTTATGATTTTTGGTTTTGTTCGCAGGGAAACGTTTGAATTTTTTAGTTCTTAGACATTCGAAAGCGTAAGAGTGAGAAAGAGAGACAACAACTGTAAGCAAACTCATTCATTCATTGAATAATCAAGTACAATAGAAGAGTACAAAACAAGGAAATGCAAATATAAAGATATCCTAGCCCTCAGCAACTCTTTATACTTCCTTCAAATGAGCTAGCTCCTCTCGAAGATCTCAGACCGTGTCTCAATAGAAGATGAGGAAGTTGCAGATGGTGGGTGGGGTATTCTCGTAGGTCATCTCTTCATAAGCATCCCTTAGTCTTGAAGGAAAAGTGCATAGTAGACTATTAGAAAGCTTAACTACCTCCTCGTACTTCAAGAACCATTTTTCGGCCGCTACTTGTGCCTGGAGGGTGTTTTCTTTCTCTTGTTGCAACTATTTTTGCTTTTCTTCAACCTTTGCCTCCCAATGCTTCTTCACATCCTATCTGGACCTTCTCAAGAGTTGGGCAGTAGACCTGAGGTCATGTAACTCTACTATGGCTTCTTGAAGTCCATGAGGATTTTTGTGGGTCCTCTCAATCTCTTCCCAATGTTGGGTCTCTCCTACAACATGAGCTTGGGATCATTGGAGTAGTCTTGAGAGATTTTAATTTTAGCTTTAAGAACTTCTCTCATTTCCTTCTTTTCCTCTAAGGCTCTATCCTACCAGACTTTCCATTCCTTTTTTGCTTTTATGGCATTCCAGAGCTCTTAATTTCTTTCATTAAGCTTGAGGCCGGCGGTGTATAAGCAATCCTTAACCCCTTTTCACTTTCCCCTTTCTTTTGAAGCAGCCCCTTGACTTTCACCAAGCTCTTTTTCTCTTTGGTCGAGATCAAATCTGAAGTCATTCCTTTTTGAAGTGACCTTGCTTAGTTTCTTGTGTAGCTCTTCATGTTCCTTTGTAAACCTAGCTACAGTAGCTTTGAGTTCTTCTGCCTCTTCAATAGGAACATGAGTAGGCTTAGGCACCGGAGGAGGAACATACATCTCAACACTGAGGGGTAACTTGATTAATTGCACCTTTCCCCCTATCCATTGACAATAAGGTTTCATAGTGATGCAATTCTTCTTACCCAACTCATCTTTTCCCTTCATGTTGATTCTCTCCCATGCCTTATTGATTCTCTTGAACAGGGTCAGATTCGCAACCGGAAAGTTACGTAGCAAGAAAGCTTCCAACAACCTCTCTTCTGGAGGGCCCTCATTGGGTACCCAAGTTGTCTCAAGGATAAGAATGTGTTAGAATTAATGCATCCTCGGGTCCCAATGAGCATTATATTAGGGAAGTCCCCACAACTAAATATAATATCCATGCTATCATACTCTCTAGAGTACCATGAGATGTCATTGGCTCTAAGTGATCCCATCCTCTGAGGCCAACTAGTATTGCTTTTCTCTACGAAAGGTCCTTTCTTTGGAAGGTGAGTTAGCAACCGTTAATACATCAGAGGAGCACAACAAAGAATCACTCCCCTTCTTCTCTTGCCTCAGAATGAAGTTATTATACACGTTATCCAATAAGGTAGGAACCAGATTCTTGGTAAGGATGATGCCAATGGTAGTCATGTCTATGAAATCGTCCAAGTTTGGAAATAGAACGAGTGCATGAATAGCCAATGCGATCACAAAATAATAAGCCTCCCAACTATGATCATTAATTAAAGCAGAGGCTTTCTCTATCAGAAACTTGAGTCAGAAGCCTTGAGTCTTCCCCTTAACTTCTATACCCATGAATGGAAGCTTGTTCTTCATAGTAATTCCTACCAGATGCTCAAATTTTTCTAGCGTGGGCACTATTTGAAAATCCTAGAAGGTGAAGCACCTCATGGGAGGATCGTAGAACTATGATAGGTTAAAAAGTGCCAATGGATCCACTTCTTGACCTAAGAGACTGAGTAGATTCCCATAATTTGCCCCAAAGTTGATTTTGTTTATCAGATGTAGCCAGGACACCAACTGAAGTAGATTGGATAATTGGGGAGCTCTGAACTTGTAGGAGTAAGTGCTTTATCTGTCTGACACCATACTCTCTGAATGTTTGCAACTGTAATTCTTAGATTCATTGGAAAAAATTAAAATGTTATGTTTATAAATATGCAATGCCCATGCATGGTTTTTTAAGGATCACAGATACAACGTGGTTTCAAGTAATTCATGTCAATAGGTAAATAAATGGTATCTCTGATTAAAATAACCCCATAGGTAGGCTCTACTGTTATAGGTTCCTATAGTCATGAACCCTCCTTGAGAACATCACTGTCGTGATGAAGGCTCGTTGGATAGCAATACCCCCAAGACGATCTCTCCTATATGAGGTCTTCTTATGATCCCTAACGAGAAATACACCTTGCGAGCCAATACTACACAACCACCATATTGATCCTATGGTTTTCCTTAAACTCTGGTAGAGAACATATCTCATAGAGTGCCAATAATCAGAGAGCCCCCCAATAGTATCAATAAGCCATAATTGTTAGGTCTTTGATTGGCTACATTTTTGCTAAAACAAGTTTACAGCAAGATATTGGGTAAGATGTCCTGACATGGTTGATCAGACATCAGTAAAGATATGGTTATAATACTTGGCAAGATGTTGAGTAAGATGTTAAAGCAACTTCATCAACTGTCATGACATCTTGGTCTGGTACAGCAGGTGTTGCTGTTATGTGTTTTAGATAGATGTCGAAGACAGATGTCATGACATCTTAGTCTGGTACAGCAGGTGTTGTTGTTTTGCCGTCTGTCGTAACCCGAAATTTGACCTCCCCCTTTTGCCTTTTGCATAAGCATGCACATTCGCATCGTTGGCATACACATTATCACTTTTCTCCTTGTGTTTCTGGTTGCAGGATATTCAGGTTTTCCAAGCCCGATTAATCATATCCTCACAAGGTCATCACATCATCAAAACAAACACAAAATGAAGGTTTCCATGCCTATTCATCAATACAAGAAGTGGAAAATCAAAGTCGGGACCACAACACCTTTTTTTAGGCAAATTGGGCATATTTTGGTCTGGTTAATCGATTAACCATTTGCAGTGCAATTGTGTTAATCGATTAACACAGGAAAAATAGGCACAATTTGCTGCTTTTTCATGACAGCACCTTTGCACACATTTTGGTCTTGGATTCTAGCAGCATATGGAATATTCTAGACACCTCTAAACATTTCCAAGCTACTCAATTCATTCCAAGTGCATTTGCTATGATATTTCACTTCAAATCAAGTGCACCATGTTCCTTGTTTTCCGAGTAATGTGGATCTTTGGATGTTGGAATTCACCTTGGGATTGTTACCGAGTTGGTTCTAACTAACCGAGTTAACCGCCTTGACTCGGTGAGTCAATTTCAACTAACTCCTAACCTATCTCTAAACCCAAAGCTACTTCCAAACCAAATTCCAAACCATCTCATACTCCAAACCTAAAGCCTATATAAACACACCTTCACTCACTTTTCAATTCCTCAACCATTCTCTACCATTTTTCACCAAACTTCTCACATTTCACTCTCAGTTCTCTCACTTTTTCTTTGATTTCTCTACTCATTCTTCATCTTCATCTCACTTCTCATCCTAAAACCTCACCAAAAGCTCTTATTCTTGAAGAATAGTCACTTTTCACATTGAAAGTGATTAATTCTTGAGCTAAACCTTCATCATTTGGCATTCTTTGGTTGGATTTCTGGAATTACATCCTATTCTACTTCAGTCCAAGGGTTTCACACCATTTATTTTGGTGCAAGTTCGATTTCGGTGCATTTTCGTGTTTTTGATCGGTTTCGACGCGTTTCTTCTACAACTCAAGGATCCTATGATTTTCTTTGATTATCCTCACCAAGATCACATTGCAACATTTACCAAGGCACATCTCAGCCTTGTAGGTTGGTGGATTTTATTCATTTTATCATTTCGATCGTTTTCGTATCGTTTGCGATGTAATTTCGATATTCTTGCATGTGAATTGATTATACTTTTGCTTGATCCATGATCTTGATTGTTTAATTGATTCTATTGTTGATCATTTGCTGTTTCTAAACTTGATTTTTCGTGCATAATTGTTTGCCCTAGCATTGGAGTGATTGCACAATCAAAAAGTTGGCCAAAAGCACTTTTCCAAAACTGATTTTCTGCTCCCTGTACAGTGTTAATCGATTAACACATTGCAGTGCAATTGTGTTAATCAATTAACCAGTGTTTTTTTGCACTTTTTTACGTGTTAATCGATTAACACTTTGCAGTGCAATTGTGTAAATCCATTAACACTGAACCAGAAGGCCATTTTCTTGCATTTTCAAGTGTGTTTGCCATGCTTTCTTCATTTTAACTTCCATTGATTGCCATGCTTGATTTTATGGATGTTTTTAATGTCATTTAACTTCTGTTGGAAGCTTAGTCATGAACTTTTGTTGCACATCTTCGATTATTCATTTGTTTCATGTTCTTAGCATTGTATGAACATAGTAATTCTTGCACTATCTTTTATCACATGATACATGAGTTTGTGTGGCATTTTGATGATCATTTGACACTATTTTGCACCTTTTATTTCATATTTGCATTAAGGTTATTCTTCATGGATAGACTTAATCTTGTATAATAAATAATTCACTCCTTTTTGCTTTAATGACTTTTCATCCTCTTTGGAAAGTTGTTAGCATGTTTCTCCCTTGATTAATTGATCGAAACTTTGTTTCGATTAATCGATCTTCCCTTTTCCTCTCTTTAGGCCTCCTTTAGAGCTTTTTTCTCTCGATCCCCTCATGGAGTTGGAGTTTCGCGCTACACCTTGCATCGGAGCACTGTACAAATAGACGCCATTACGTTGTCCGTTTCTCTACACAGGAGCACTGTACAACTTGGAGCTTTTGTGCCGTCCGATTCAACTTCCGCATTACACCCTGTGTGTTAGAGAAGGAATGATAAGGGAGAATTCCTACTCTCATTCTGACTACTTCAGGTAGGGGACGAATGCCCCTGTGCTTGGCTTAGTCACCTCTATCTCCAGGCGGTAGTGTGCTCTCTTTTCCCCAGTCGAGTCGATCCTTGATCACTCTTTACTCTTTACAATCTCTTTCGATGCTTGAACACCCCTATCTCAATCTCTCTCTTGATCAAACACCTTCTTGGTTACGATCCTTTATTCCTTGGGTTAGCAAGCTTTCTTCATTTCAATACCCTATGCTTTTCTTGCGGTCCATCATTGCTTTTGGTTCCCTTGAAGAGTCTTAATTCTCTTTCTTTGGTCCAACACAATTTTCCCGTCACGACCATTTTTCCCCAGGAGTTCGCAACCTTCTCTTGGTTCTTATCCTTTGTTGGGTTAATCACCCTTTTCTTTAGTTAACCATAGCCTGTTTGTTAAAATACTGAGCTTTGTTGGGTTAATCACCTATCCTTGGTTAATCACCCTTTTCTTCAGTTAACCACAGTCCGTCTGTTAAAATACTGAAGCCCTTTTTGAGTTAATCACCTTCTCTTGGTTAATCACTCATTTTTCTCGGTTAATCACAGTGTTCTGTTAAAAACCGAATCCCTTGTAGTTGGAAACCTTTCTTGGTTCGAATACTTGAACCCTTTGGGCTAGTAACCTCTTTTGGTTCAATACCCTTCTTCGTTGGTCAAGTGTTGTTTGTTCAGTCGTTAACAACATCCCTTTTGGGTAACGACCTTTGATCGGTCCTACACCCGTGCTTCTGATTAATCACAGTTTCCTCTCTTAAAACCAATGCTTCTCTATCCCCACAGAGTTGCAATCCTTGTGTCTTCGGTTAACCACTGTTTATCAGTTAATATACCAATGCCCTTCAGAGTCAAACACCTTCTCTTGGTTCAGCACTCTCTATCTTGGTTTATCACAGTTTGTCTGTTGACACCAACTTCTTTTCCCCGCCAGGGTTCTATTCTCTTTTCTTCGGTTAACCACTGCCAGCCGGTTAATATGCCGAGTCTCCTTTTTCTCTTGGTTATGACACCATCCCTTTATTTGGATCCCTAGAGGAGTCCTTCCTATTCCCCTTGCTCTTATTTTCTTGGTTTCGACACCAATTCTCTTTGTTATCCCCAACGTAGTTTCTTTCATTCTCGGTTTTGACACCATTCTTTTCCTATTCTTTTGTGCAAACGCTCTTACCACGGGGTCTTTCCCAGTATAGTTTTTCTTTCATTCTTGTTCTTGGTTTCGACACCACTGTTTTCGTCTCCCTGTTTCTTTCTTGTTTTGTTTTCCGTCCGGTTCCCTGAACTACGAAAGCTCCGATTTTGCATTCTTCTGAATGTCAGATACGTAGGCACGAGACGCAATGTCTTGGCGAGCACACGTACACCCTGCTTTCCTTCTCCCTTTCTTCCTTCCCTTCTGTCCCCTAGTTCCAAGAACTACGACGCTCTGACTTCCTCATTACACTATGAGGGTACGTAGGCACGAGGACTTCGTTCCTCCGCGAGCACTTTCTTTATTTCTTTCTTTTTCCCCTTTCTCTCTCTCTCTCTCTCTCTCTCTCTCTCTCTCTTTCTTTTAGCTAGAAGCCTTTAGATAGATAACCCATTCATGCCTAGAAGCAAGCGAAATGGTTCCCGTCGAGTACGACGGATGCGTTAGGTGCTAGTACCTTCCTTTCGCATAACCGACCCCCCGTTCCCGTTTCTCTTCCTCTTGGGTTTTATCGATATTTTCCCTGTCCTTTGGGACTAAATAAAGTTCGGTGGCGACTCTGTTGTATCTTTGAGTGTGCGATTCACTCAGGTAGAAACTAGCCATCTTCAGCTGGCGACTCTTTTGGGGAGAGATTGACCTCTTGCTGGTCCATTCCTTGAGGGGTCTCGCCTAGTTTTGTTTGCTCTCTTGCTTGCTTGGGTGTTTATCTTTAGCCCTTTACTTTCTTTATTTTTATGCTTTAGCTTTATGTTTATTTATCGCATTTCTTTACTGCTTTGAATATTCATATGCTGCATATTCTGGATATCTGCTATTTTCTGCTGTTGTTGGGATGGGTAGATATTATTGGAGAGAAAGGTCCTAACACCGGGCCTAGTATACACGTAAGCTAGAACGTTGATAGTCGTGAGGCCTGCGTTTTGCGTGTTGGGATATCACGAGACCCACACCCCAGATTGTGATTCGTTTGAGAATACTTCTGTTCTGTGAGAATTCACTACGGCGGGGGATTTTCATCCTGAATTCTATGGTTTGGGCGACCTTTTCTAGGGACCACCTTGTTGTGTCTAGATCACACCTGTGAGGGGGATGGGTTTTTGCAGGAAAATAAGCCACTTCATACCCTTGTTCTCACACACCAGATTTCTTCACCGACACATCAAATCATGTTGCACTGACACGAAATTATATGCAGATATCCGGATTATCCAGATTTGATTGTTCAGGCTGTGTTGGCTTCTTGTTGTTGCATTGCATATCATTTCATCATGTAAATTAATTTTTGCATGTGCATTTCCAGGTATTCGAAGGCTTATCTTTTGTTGACATTATCATAGAGATCAGTACTGGTTGTCGTGGCATCTTCAGTTACAAGTTTGTGGAGCCTAAGCTGGGTGTCTTGAGGGGTTTGGCATCTTTGTTGGTTGGAGATCACAGAGGGGTTTTCATAGATACTTATGGTAATCTACTGACCATCCTCAATACTGAAGTCAACATCACTGTTATTCATACTCTGGTTCAGTTTTACGACCCGCCATATAGGTGCTTCACATTTCAGGATTATCAGCTAGCACCTACACTTGAGGAGTATGCTTATATTCTGGGGGTTGAGATCAAGAAACAGGTTCCTTATGTTTACACTAGTGGTTGTCCGAAGTTTCATCTGATTGCTGATGCGATTTGCATTAGTAAGAAAGATGTGGAGGATAATCTCAAGATTAAAGGGGAGAGTATTCGAGGTCTTGCTTCGAAGTTCTTGGTTGACAAGGCCACTTCTTATTCTAAGGATGGAAATTGGAAGGCTTTCAACGCCGTTCTTGCTTTGCTGATATATGGGATTGCCTTGTTTCCGAACATGGAAGATTTCGTAGATCAGGCTGCCATCAGTATTTTCTTGTCCAAGAACCCTGTTCCGACACTTCTTGCTGATACCTACCATTCTATTCATTCTAGGAATGAAAAGAAGAAAAGAACCATTGTCTGTTGTGCTCCTTTGTTATACCGATGGTTCATGTCTCACCTTCCATAGAAGGGTTCCTTTGTTGAGAATAAGGATAATCTCAAGTGGTCTCAACGAATCATGTCTCTTACTGCTGATAATATTTCATGGTATTCTCGAGTCTTCGACGACATTTCGATCATTCTTCATTGTGGGAAATTCTCCAATGTGCCTCTCTTGGGTACAAAGGGTGGAATTAACTACAATTCGAGAATGGCCTTCCGACAGTTGGGATACCCTATGGTCGACAAGCCTGATCCTGAGGTAGTGTACAGATTGAGCTCCATCAGAAGCACGAGCGCATGCTTAAAGAGGTGGAGGTTAAACAGAACAAGCGTAGGAAGGTGGGTGATACTTTGAAGAGCACCTATGAGGGACTTGCTTCAAAGAAGAGACAACTCGCTGATGCTCATTATCAGGTGTACAAAGAGGAGTTGAGCTACAACAAGCAACTTGAAGAGCTTCGAGGGAAGTTATCCGAGTTCAAGGCAAAGTGGCAAAGTGAGCAAGACCGTGCTAATCAGTTAACAAAGGACTTTTCTCAATGTCAAACCCAGCTGGACAAAGTCTTCGGTGAAATTCAGAAGCTGCAAGACCAAGCACATCGGAGCAAAGAATAGATTAGTCAGCTCAACATAGAGAGCACTCATTGGGAGCATCAAAGCCGTCATCTACAGAACCTCTTGGATCAGAAAGAGGCCTTTCTTCAGGACATACTTCAGGGACCTAATCATTCGTTACTGCGTAACCTCATGAAGGATACGAAGTACTGGAGTGAGAGGCACGACCGTCTAGCCAGATTTGCTGAGCATGCATTGGAGGATCTACCAGGGTTGTTGAGGGATGCATATGCTGATGCATTGCCGCACCGGCTTCCTTGGGCTGTTTTCCATTTCTTATCTGTGTGCAGGGTGGTATTTGATAGGATCCGTGCGGATTTTATTGTAGCCCAAAAGGCAGATGTTTGACTTGTATTTGACTTGTACTTCTTTCCTTTATTGCTAAATGAATGAAGATTCTTGTTCACTCTATCTTTTATGCCTTTACTTGTATGCTTTATGATTATTGTCAACAAAGATAAGTTTAAGAATTCCTGGAATTTAAAATTTATTTTTGCATGCATATCATAAATTCATCTGCACACATATGCACGTCCCTTCATCCGAAACCGTTGCTCATCCTTGTCCGCATTCCTTGTAGCAAGACGATGACTCGACATCGGTATTTTACTCGCTCAAGCAAATCCAGAATCATGGCTGACTTTGAAGCTAAGAATGCTGCGTACAAGGAAACTCTGGCACAATTCCAAGGTCGGATGGATCAGTTCCAGACGAACATGGATGTCATTATGGGACTCCTTCGTGCCCAGAGGGACACCGCTGCTGCTGCCACTGTTATTGTAACTACTACTGATGCAACTGTTGTCACTGTTCCTCCTGTTGTTGTTCCTTCTCCTGCTTGAGTTAAGGTGCCAGTTGAGCCTGTGAATCAGCCTGCCGTTCAACCCAGTTTAAACTAGATGCCCGCTGGTTTCCCTTGGGGCATGCCTCTGAATTACACTCCTCAGATTGCAAATAATGGTAGTGCCTTCATGCCATATCAGCCTTTTGTTGCGCCCATGACTAATGGGAATGCTGCCGCATATCCGTGGATCATGCCTACTCCAGTCCCGCCTCCAGTGGTGAATGATGACCCTGAGAATCTTCAGGTTCAAACTCATCAAACTGCCGGATTGGTTGATGCTGAAACTCCTGATGAAGAAGAGCATGTGTATAGAGGACCTCCTATTCATGTTCCGGTTTTATCTCAAGTTGCTCAAACCGCTATTCCGAATGTTCATCCTAGGATGTTCTATCCTGGGGCATCTTCCTCAACTGTTGGGGTACCTCCTCCGAATTATCCGTATGGTGTTCCGATGGGTCAGAATGCTGGTCAAACGGTTAATCCGGGTTTGGTGTATCCTTTCCAGTTTGCTACTCCACAAGTGAATGCTCCTGCCGCTTCTCAGCTGCAAAATCCTCAGATTCTTATTAGGCCCACTAATCAGAGCAGATCTGTTGACTACAAGTTGTTGGAAGACTGTATCAGAGCTATAAAAGGGTTCTCTGCTTTTGGCATGGAAGCCAAAGACTTGTGTTTGGTTCCAAATGTTGTGCTACCGCAGAAATTCAAGATACCCGATTTGCCAAAATATAAAGGTTTGAGCTGCCCGCGTAGTCAGATCACTATGTACTGCAGGAAGATGGCATCCCATATTGATAATGATGAATTGATTGTCCATTGTTTTCAAGATAGTTTGTTTGGTGCTTCATTGGATTGGTACATGGGCTTGGAGCGCAGCAAAATCCGTACTTTGAGGGATTTGTCTAAAGCGTTCGTGAGACAATACAAGTATAACCTTGATCTGGCACATACTAGATTGCAATTGCAGAATTAGTCACATCGCTCAGCTGAAACATTCAAGGAGTATGCACAAAGATGGCGTGAGATGGTATCTCTTGTGCGACCAGCTTTCTCTGACAATGAGTTGGTTGACATCTTTATGGGTACATTGCAAGGATCTTACTATGAGAAAATGGTGGGTAGTTCTTCATCGAACTTCGCTGATGTTGTGACGATCGGTGAACGAATTGAAAACGGGTTGAAGACTGGAAAGATTCCTGGAGCTGCTTCCCAGCAGCTGGCCACTCGAAAATCTCAGAACAGTCACTTCAAGAAAAAGGAAGGTGAGGCCAACGCTGTGATAGCTCAAGTTTCTCCTCAGTATCAAGCTCCCATGGCTCCCATGTCATACTATCCATATCCATACATTGCTGCTGCACAGTATCAATAACCTCCATATCAGTATCATCCGCAACAACCAGTTCAGAATGCTCAGAATCAGCAACAGAATCAACAGAACAAAAGTCAGCAGAATCAGAACCGTCAGAACAACAACAATCAAGGAAACTGTAAGCGTCCGAATTTCGACAGAATTCTGGTGTCATACACTGAATTATTTCCTTATCTGGTTCACCAAGGGGCGATTGTCCCCAAGCAGATTGCGCCTGCAATTCCTCCATTTGGCCCGAAGCATAACCCAAATGCATCTTGTGCCTATCATGCTAGATACATAGGACATGCAACAGAAGATTGCTTCGTTTTCAAAACCAAAGTTCTGGAACTCATTGATAAAAAGGTTTCGACTTTTGCTGAGGAAGGAACTAACATTCAGAGTAATTCGTTGCCGAATCACGGTGGACCTTCAGTTAATATGATTGAGGATAGTCCGAAGGCTGAATTGATCATGGATGTCGATGAGGTAAAGATCCCAATAACTGTGGTTTCCAAGAAATTAAAGGAACATTAGCTGTTGAAAGGTTTACATGGTAAGTGTCAGATTTGTGACGATAATCCCAACCAGTGTCGAAGGCTGAGGGGTTGCGTTCAGATTCTGATGAACTATGGCGAACTGCAATTTGCCAGATCTAAACCTGTTGAGGAAGTTGCCGCTATCGAGCCGTTCACCATCGTCTATAGGAAGGTTCCTGTGGAATCTCCTAAGTAGAAGAGGGTGCAACCCATCGTTGTTTGTCCGCCGAAGCTATTTCCATATCAGAATTCTAAAGAGGTACCATGGAAATATGGGTCTACTGTGTTTTCTGGAGGTCAAGAGATAAGGTTCTCCGAATCCGAGATCGTGAATGTTACAGCCGGTGGAGGTATGACTCGTAGTGGACGAGTGTTCGCTCCGAAGGTCATTACAAAGCCTGTTCAAGTTCCAACTGTTGTCCATCCCAAGGAAACATCTGCAACTGCAACCCCTGCTGTTCAACAAGGGGCATCTTCTACCGCAATTCCAGTGCCGAATATTTCGTCTGAAGATGTTTCAAAGAGCAAGGAGACCCTTGAGGATCAAGAGTTCCTTACGCTGATCAAGAAAAGTGACTTTAAAATCGTGGATCAGTTGGGTCAGACTCCATCGAGGATGTCAATCTTGTCCTTACTCATAAGTTCGCCTACGCACAGATCAGCTTTATTGAAAGTGTTGAACAGTGCCCATGTCATGCAAGATATATCCGTCGTCGAATTCAATGATGTCGTGGACAACATAACTGCAAGTCGGTATTTGGGTTTCAATGAATCGGAATTGCCTCCTGAAGGAACTGCCCACAACAAAGCGTTGCACATATCTGTAACCTGCACAGACATCCTGTTATCTCGTGTTCTAGTGGATAATGGTTCTTCTCTCAATGTGATGCCTAAGGGAACATTGAGTCAATTACTGGTGGAAGGAAACCAGATGAGACCAAGTGCCTTAGTTGTCAGAGCCTTTGATGGTTCTCGAAGGCAAGTCATCGGAGAAGTGGATTTATCCATCAATATTGGGCCGCATTTGTTTACCATTACTTTCCAAGTGATGGATATCAATCCTGCGTACAATTGCCTATTGGGTCGTCCATGGATCCACGCGGAAGGAGCAGTTACATCCACTTTACATCAGAAGTTGAAAGTCATGTTTGACGATCAACTTGTCATCGTCTGTGGTGAAGAGGATTTGATTATAAGCGAGTTATCATCTTTTCAATATGTCGAGATAGAGGGAGGCATAACTGAGGTGCCGTTGCAGTGTCTCGAGTTCTAAGATGTCAGCTCTGCTTCAACTAGTCAAAGTAGATCACCACAATTGACTCTAGCATCTACTAAGAGTGCTAAGGAGACTATCCAGAAAGGTGCTTTGTCAGGCTGGGGGCATGTGATTGATGTGGTTGAGAAGCATAATCGTTTTGGATTGGGTTATCTTCCTGGTCGTCAATCTGGTTCCTCTGATCAGAAGCGATGCAATTTGATCAAGTTCCACAGCACGGGTTTCCAGCATGGTGACATCGTGGCAGCTACTGACGATGCTGGTCCCTGTAATCAGACTTCAAGCTTTGTGCGCAAATGTCCGCCGGGTTTCAACCTTAACAATTGGACATCTACCGTGATTCCTGTGGTTTTCCCATATAACATGTAATGCATTTTGCTTTCTCATTCCCTCGTCCTCGCCCGAGACGAGTGGATAGCTTGTAAAGGGCCTCACGCTTTTGCAATATTATGTGATCAATAAATGAAAGTTTTTTGCATTCAAAATCATGCTCTATTTTCTTTCTTTATTTTATTTTTTCACAAATAAATGGCAAAAGTTTCTTTTCTTTTCACTTTTAAATAGCTCATTCTATTCATAAACATGCAGAACTAATAAAAGCATTGATAACAACATGGCAAACATCCATTGTAATTCTGGAATTCCAATTAACCAAGCTGAAGAAGATGGTGAGGAAGATTGTGAATTACTGGCTGAACTGGCAAGGCTCCTTGAGCACGAGCGTAGAGAGATTCAGCCACACAAAGAGCCAGTGGAAGTTGTCAATCTTGGTACTGATGAGGTCAGAAGAGAAGTTAAGGTTGACGCCTCCCTTGCTAAGCATGTGCACTCCAAGTTGGTCAAGTTATTGAAAGAGTATGTTGATATCTTCGCCTGGTTCTATCGAGATATGCCTGAGTTGGATACCAACATCGTTGAACATCACTTACCACTCAAGCCCAGATGTCCTCTTGTCAAGCAGAAACTCAGAAGGACTAGACCCGACATGACACTCAAAATCAGAGAAGAGGTAGAGAAACAGCTTGACGCTGGGTTCCTAGCCACTTCCGAATATCCTGAGTGAATTACCAATATCGTCCCGATTCCTAAGAAAGACGGCAAAGTCAGAATGTGTGTGGATTATCGAGATCTCAACAAAGCAAGCCCGAAGGATGATTTTCCTTTGCCTCATATTGATGTCTTAGTAGACAACACTGGGCAGTTATCTGTCTTTTCATTTATGGACGGTTTCTCAGGATATAATCAGATCAAAATGTCCCCAACTGATATAGAGAAGACAACTTTCATCACGCCATGGGATACATATTGTTACAAAGTCATGCCATTCGGTCTAAAGAATGCAGAGGCAACATCCCAGCGTTCCATGACAACCCTCTTTCACGATATGATTCATAAAGAGATTGAGGTTTACGTGGACGATATGATTGCCAAGTCCAAAACTGAAGATGATCACTTGGTTCATCTGAAGAAGCTGTTTGACAGACTCCGGAAGTTTAGATTGCTGTTGAATCCTGCGAAGTGCACCTTCGGAGTTCGATCTGGTAAACTATTGGGTTTTATTGTGATTCAGAAGGGCATTGAAGTTGATCCTGATAAGGTTCGGCCAATTCAGAACATGCCGCCTCCCAAAACAGAAAAAGAAGTCCGTGGCTTTCTGGGCAGACTCAATTACATTTCAAGGTTCATCTCCCATTTGACGGCTACCTGTGAACCAATGTTCAAATTACTAAGAAAAAATCAATCGGTTGAATGGAAAAATGATTGTCAGGAAGCATTTGACAAAATAAAACAATACTTGCAAGAGCCACCGATCTTAGTACCGCCGATTCCTGGTAGGCCTCTAATCATGTATCTCACCGTCCTCGATGAATCAATGGGATGTGTATTGGGTCAACATGATGACACTGGCAGAAAAGAACATGCAATATACTATTTGAGCAAGAAGTTCACTGATTGTGAGACTAAATACTCACTCTTGGAAAAAACTTGCTGTGCTCTGGTCTGGGCTGCTCGACGCCTACGACAATACATGATTTGCCATACTACTTTATTGATATCCAAAATGGATCCGATAAAGTACATATTCGAAAAGCCTGTTGTTTATGGAAGAATTGCTCGGTGGCAAATGTTGTTAACTAAATTTGATATCCAACATGTTACCCAGAAAGCAATAAAAGGGAGTGTCTTGTCTGACTACCTTGCTCATCAACCTGTAGAGGGTTATCAACAGATAAAGTTTGACTTTCCCGATGAGGATGTCCTGTGTATCAGAGATTTTGAGACACCAGACCCTGATATAGGACCCGAACCAGAGGCGCGATGGACGCTCGTGTTCGATGGTGCCTCTAATTCTAAAGGTCATGGAATCAGTGTTATCCTCATCTCTCCAACAGGTTTTCACCTTCCCTTCACTGCTAGATTATATTTTACATGCACCAACAATATGGCTGAATACGAAGCATGTATCTACGGTATTGAAGTGGCTATTGACATGAGAATCAAGATTCTTGAGGTGTATGGAGATTCTGCCTTGGTCATCGGTCAAGTCAGAGGGAATTTTGTGACTCGGGATTCCAAGCTTGTTCCGTACCAACAACACATAGTGAAGTTGATTCCTTACTTTGATGAGATTTCTTTTCATCATATTCCCAGACAGGAAAATCAACTTGCTGATGCTCTTGCCACTTTAGCATCCATGTTCAAGGTAAAGTGGAAGAATGAAGCTCCTCATATCCGCATTGATCACTTGAACGAACCAGCACACTGTTTAGCAATCGAGGATGAGTCTGATGACAAGCCTTGGTTCTACGACATTAAGAGATATTTGGAAAAATAGGAATATCCTGAGGGTATCACTATCACTGATAAGAAAGCTCTTAGGCGGCTTTGCGCCAAATTCTTCTTAAGTGGTGGCATACTGTACAAGAGGAGTTATGACTCCGTGTTGCTCAGATGCGTGGATAGACACGAAGCAAACACGATCATAAGGTCCATACATGAGGGCTGCGAGGGTGTACATGCTAAAGGTCCTGCTATGGCCAAGAAGATCCTTCGGGCTGGGTATTACTGGACAACGATGGAGGTAGATTGTTACAACTTTGCCAAAAGATGTCACAAGTGCCAAATCTACGGAGACAAGATCCATGTGCCTCCAAATCCATTGAATGTTTTGACTTTACCTTGGCCATTCTCCATGTGAGGTATAAATATGATTGGAATGATCAAGCCGAAGGCTTCCAACGGTCATCGATTCATTCTAGTTGCTATTGACTACTTCACCAAGTGGGTTGAAGCTGCTTCTTATGCAAATGTAACACGACAAGTGGTTGCCAGATTTATCAAGAAAGAGATAATCTGTCGTTATGGTATTCCTAGTAGCATTATCACGGACAATGCAAGAAACCTGAACACCAATATGATGAAGGAGTTGTGTCAAGAATTTAAGATTGAGCACCACAACTCTTCACCATATCGGCCCAAGATGAATGGCGCCGTTGAAGTAGCAAATAAAAACATCAAGAGGATTGTCCAGAAAATGGTCAAGACTTACAAGGATTGGCATGAAATGCTTCCCTTTGCACTGCATGGCTACAGAACTTCAGTTCGCACTTCTACTGGGGCAACTCCGTATTCCCTCGTGTATGGTATGGAGGCAGTTCTACCCATTGAAGTCAAAATTCCTTCGCTCAGAGTCATCATGGAAGCAGGTCTTGATGAAGCTGAATGGGTTCAATCCAGATACGACCAGCTGAATCTCATCGAAGAGAAGCGCTTTACAGCCGTTTGTCATGGTCAATTGTATCAGAGACGCCTCAAGCGAGCTTTTGACAAGAAAGTTCTTCCTCGGACATTCTGTGAAGGCGAACTCGTGCTCAAGAGATATTCACCTGTTCACTCGGATCCACGAGGTAAGTGGACTCCCAATTACGAAGGACCCTTTGTTGTCAAGAAAGCCTTCTCAGACGGAACCCTAATCCTCACCACAATGGATGGGGAGGAGTTGCCATCGCCCATGAACTCCGATATAGTCAAAAAATATTATGCCTGAAAAAAAAATGGATAAAAGTCCGCTAGATTGACATCCGCAAGGACAATCTAGGCAAAAATGGACGTCCCGATGGACAAAAAAAAGAGATGTCCATGCAAAAGTTAGGGACAATGAAAAAAAACAACAATAGTAGCCCGCTAAGTTGAAAACCCGAAAGGGCGACTTAGGCAAAAATGGGCATCCCGGTGGATGAAAAAAATGAGAAAACATGTCCAGGCAAAAATTAGGAATAAAGGCATTGACTGCGAACACTTGAGCCTCTCTTCCTCATGGCTAGACCTCAGACGGTAACAGAACATTCCAATCATCATCGACAGGTGCAAGGCGTTGGAACCTAGACTTATAGTGGATGGTGGCCAATGTTGTAATCAATGCAAAGCATGATTTCCCTTTGCCATTTACATTTGTTTTTCAATTTTATTGAAAAGTTCCTCATCAAGGATTTTGCATCCTTGTACACACTTTATGTACAAAAGTTTTACATTCAATAAAATGCATTCTTTGTTATCTCAACTTGTTTCATTCCAGTATTTTGTTTGCAAGATAAACAATTATTTGTGATCACATAATACTGAAAAAATGTTGAGAACAATAAAAAGCTAAATCAACCGAGAAAGCAATATGCATTGCATGTGTTACTGGTAACTCCTACAGGATAATCGGTAATATCAATTGGTAAGCCTAACCCCTGGCCGACAATGTTTTGATTTAGTGAAGAAGTTGTTGTTTCCTCAGCAGTTCCTCAGCAGATTCATTATCCTCCCCAGGAGGTTGCCAAGGTGTTCCCCAGCAAAGACGCTTTGCTCGCTTTTCCCCAACAAGGGTTGTGCATCTTCTCCAATGATTAGGAACTATCTGTCACCAGCAGCAGTGGTTTCTCCTCAACCGAGTCAACATGATTCGGGAACTTCTTTTCCCCACGCAGAGACAGTCTTGGTAGAAAGGATTGACTTGATTCTTTCATCCCCAACAGGGACAGCCATGGTGATTTAGAAACTTGAGATGTCCTCGGTTTCGGTCCTCGGCAGGATCATCCTCCTTTGTGAACTTTCTTCTCCACCAGAGATTGTCTTTATCTGCGGGTCCTCTCCCCGGACGAGGGTGTCGAAGTCATTTTGCTACGATTTATACCTAATAACTTCACACTGTGCCTTATCTTGCGCCTTTACATTGCATGATATCAAGCATCATGTAGAAACATATACATAGCATATGCATCGATCATACTCCCTCTCTTTTTGCCTGACTTATCTCCCAGCAGATTTTCAGCAATCTTTGCACTTATCTATTCAAACACTTTAAACTCTTCTTTTGTCGTCGTCGGCCAAATTTTCGAGCTACTCTTTTATTTAATCCCCTTTTACCTCGAATCATCAAAAAGCTAGCGCAATTCCTACATTCAGGTCCAAGCGGATTAAATATGGGCAGCTGTCATAACCCGAAATTTGATCTCCCCTTTTGCCTTTTGCATAAGCATGCACATTCGCATCGCTGACATGCACATTAGCACTTTCCTCCGTGTGTTTCTGGTTGCAGGATATTCAGGTTTTCCAAGCCTGATTAATCATATCCTCACAAGGTCATCACATCATAAAAAAAAACACAAAATGAAGGCTTCCATGCCTATTCATCAATAAAAGAGGTGGAAAATCGAAGTCGGGACCACAACACCCTTTTTTAGGCAAATTGGCATATTTTGGCCTGGTTAATCGATTAACCATTTGCAGTGCATTGTGTTAATCGATTAACACAGGCAAAATAGGCACAATTTGCTGCTTTTTCATGACAGCACCTTTGCACACATTTTGGTCTTGGATTCTAGCAGCATATGGAATATTCTAGACACCTTTGAACATTTCCAAGCTACTCAATTCATTCCAAGTGCATTTTCTATGATACTTCACTTCAAATCAAGTGCACCATGTTCCTTATTTTCCAAGTAATGTGGATCTTTGGATGTTGGAATTCACCTTGGGATTGTTACCGAGTTGGTTCTAACTAACCGAGTTAATCGCCTTGACTCGGTGAGTCAAGTCCAACTAACTCCTAACCTAGCTCCAAACCCAAAGCTAATTCCAATCCAACTTCCAAACCATCTCATACTCCAAACCTAAAGCCTATATAAACACACCTTCACTCACTTTTCAATTCCTCAACCATTCTCTACCATTTTTCACCAAACTTCTCACATTTCACTCTCAGTTCTCTCACTTTTTCTCTGATTTCTCTACTCATTCTTCATCTTCATCTCACTTCTCATCCTAAAACCTCACCAAAAGCTCTTATTCTTGAAGGATAATCACTTTTCACATTGAAAGTGATTAATTCTTGAGCTTAACCTTCATCATTTGGCATTCTTTGGTTGGATTTCTGGAATTACATCCTATTCTACTTCAATCCAAGGGTTTCACACCATTTATTTTGGTGCAAGTTCGATTTCGGTGCATTTTCGTGTTTTTGATTGGTTTCGACGCGTTTCGTCTACAACTCAAGGATCCTCTGGTTTTCTTTGATTATCTTCACCAAGATCACATTGCAACATTTACCAAGGCACATCTCAGCCTTGTAGGTTGGTGGATTTCATTCATTTTATCATTTCGATCATTTTCGTATCGTTTGCGATGTAATTTTGATATTCTTGCGTGTGAATTGATTATACTTTTGCTTGATCCATGATCTTGATTGTTTAATTGATTCTACTGTTGATCATTTACTGTTTCTAAACTTGATTTTTCGTGCATAATTGTTTGCCCTAGCATTGGAGTGATTGCACAATAAAAAAGTTGGCCAAAAGCACTTTACCAAAACTGATTTTCTGCTCCCTGTACAGTGTTAATCGATTAACACATTACAGTGCAATTGTGTCAATCGATTAACCAGTGTTTTTTTGCACTTTTTCACGTGTTAATCGATTAACACTTTGTAGTGCAATTGTGTTAATCGATTAACACTGAACCAGAAGGCCATTTTCTTGCATTTTCAAGTGTGTTTGCCATGCTTTCTTCATTTTAACTTCCATTGATTGTCATGCTTGATTTTATTGATGTTTTTAATGTCATTTAACTTCTGTTGGAAGCTTATTCATGAACTTTTTTTACACATCTTCGATTATTCATTTGTTTCATGTTCTTAGCATTGTATGAACATAGTAATTCTTGCACTATCTTTGTTCACATGATACACGAGTTTGTGTGGCACTTTGATGATCATTTGGCACTGTTTTGCACCTTCCATTTTAGATTTTCATTAAGGTTATTCTTCATGGATAGACTTAATCTTGTATAATCAATAATTCACTCCTTTTTGCTTTAATGACTTTTCATCCTCTTTGGAAAGTTATTAGCATGTTTCTCCCTTGATTAATTAATCGAAAATTTGTTTCGATTAATCGATCTTCCCTTTTCCTCTCTTTAGGGCTCCTTTAGAGCTTTTTTCTCTCGATCCCCTCGTGGAGTTGGAGTTTCGCGCTACACCTTGCATCAGAGCACTGTACAAATTGACGCCGTTACAGTGTCTGTTTCTCTACACAGGAGCACTGTACAACTTGGAGCTTTTGGGCCGTCCGGTTCAACTTCCGCATTACACCATGTGTGTTAGAGAAGGAATGAGAAGGGAGAATCCCTACTCTCATTCTGACTACTTTAGGTAGGGGACGAATGACCATGTGCTTGGCTTAGTCACCTCTATCTCTAGGAAGTAGTGTGCTCTCTTTTCCTCTGTCGAGTCGATCCTTGATCACTCTTAACTCTTTACAATCTCTTTCGATCCTTGATCACTCCTATCTCAATATCTCTCTTGATCAATCACCTTCTTGGTTACGATATTTTGTTCCTTGGGTTAGCAAGCTTTCTTCGTTTCAATACCCTATGCTTTTCTTGTGGTCCATCATTGATTTTGGTTCCCCTGAAGAGTCTCAATTCTCTTTCTTTGGTCCAACACAGTTTTCCTGTCACAACCATTTTTCCCCAGGAGTTCGCAACCTTCTCTTGGTTCTTCTCCTTTGTTGGGTTAATCACCTATTCTTGGTTAATCACCCTTTTCTTCAGTTAACCACAACCTGTCTGTTAAAATACTGAGCTTTGTTGGGTTAATCACATATCCTTGGTTAATCACCCTTTTCTTCAGTTAACCACAGTCCGTCTGTTAAAATACTGAAGCCCTTTTTGAGTTAATCACCTTCTCTTGGTTAATCACTCATTTTTCTCGGTTAATCACAGTGTTCTGTTAAAAACCGAATCCCTTGCAGTTGGCAACCTTTCTTGGTTCGAATACTTGCACCCTTTGGGATGGTAACCTCTTTTGGTTCAATACCCTTCTTCGTTGGTCAAGTTTTGTTTGTTCAGTCGTTACCAACATCCCTTTTAGGTTACGACCTTTGATCGGTCCTACACCCGTGCTTCTGATTAATCACAGTTTCCTATGTTAAAACCAATGCTTCTCTATCCCCACAGAGCTGTAATCCTTGTGTCTTCGGTTAACCACTATTTATTAGTTAATATACCGGTGCCCTTCAGAGTCAAACACCTTCTCTTGGTTCAGAACTCTCTATCTTGGTTTATCATAGTCCGTCTGTTGACACCAACTTCTTTTCCCCGCCAGGGTTCTATTCTCTTTTCTTCGGTTAACCACTACCAGCCGGTTAATATACCGAGTCTCCTTTTTCTCTTGGTTATGACACCACCCCTTTATTTGGATCCCTATAGGAGTCCTTCCTATTCCCCTTGCTCTTACTTTCTTGGTTTCGACACCAATTCTCTTTGTTATCCCCAGCGGAGTTTCTTTCATTCTCGGTTTTGACACCATTCTTTTCCTATTCTTTTGTGCAAACGCTCTTACCACGGGGTCTTTCCTAGTAGAGTTTTTCTTTCATTCCTGTTCATGGTTTCGACACCACTGTTTTCGTCTCCCTGTTTCTTTCTTGTTTTGTTTTCCGTTCGGTTCCCCGAACTACGGAAACTCTGATTCTGCATTCTTCTGAATATCAGATACGTAGGCATGAGACGTAATGTCTTGACGAGCACACTTCCACCCTGCTTTCCTTATCCCATTCTTCCTTCCCTTCTGTCCCCTAGTTCCAAGAACTACGGCGCTCTGACTTCCTCATTGCACTATGAGGGTACGTAGGCAGGAGGACTTCGTTCCTCTGCGAGCACTTTCTTTCTTTCTTTCTTTCTTTCTTTCTTTCTTTCTTTTTCCCCTCTCTCTCTCTCTCTCTCTCTCTCTCTCTCTCTCTTCTTTTAGCTAGAAGCCTTTAGATAGATAACCCATCCAAGCCTAGAAGCAAGCGAAATGGTTCCCGTCGAGTACGACGGATGCGTTAGGTGCTAGTACCTTCCTTTCGCATAACCGACCCCCCGTTCACGTTTCTCTTCCTCTTGGGTTTTATCGATATTTTCCCTGTCCTTTAGGACTAAATAAAGTTCAGGGGCGACTCTGTTGTATCTTTGAGTGTGCGATTCACTCAGGTAGAAACCAACCATCTTCACTGTCATGTGACTTTTAATCACGATGTCGAAGGAGATGTCACGACATCTTTGTCTGGTACATCAGGTGCTGCTGTTGTATATCTCTTGACATATTTGTTTTGTTTTTATGAGAATATTTTGGATATGTCTCATCATTATACGCAGGTCAAGGAGATTTATTAGGAACAAAGTGAAGATTTAATTGGATTTCATAAAAAGGATCTTGGAGACTTTTTAGGAAACTATTTGGAGATTTGTTCTTATTTTTATGGAGAAGATTCTGCAGAAGATTTACAACGTGAAGATTGGACCTAATTGAAGAGTCCAAGCCCATTCAGGAAGAGTCTATAAATAAGGACTTGCTAGACCTAAAATAGTAAGCACACACAACAACAAGACGTCGGTGCAACATAAGAATTTAGGGTTTTGAGAGTCTCTTGTGTAGTTTGTAAGTCACCTATGTATCTTTTGATACTATGTGGTTGACATAGGTTGCTGTAAATTGTTCTCACTCGAAGCTTTGAAGCAAGAGATGAGTATTGTTTTTGGTTGAAACTTTTAAGCAAAACACAGTATTGTTGTTAGTCAAGATTCTTGGTTGAATATTGTTATTGGAAGGAATGTCTTTCAATTGAACAGATTCATGAAGTTGTTGGAGATTGTAACTGTTAGATATCACTAAGGTGATTTAGGAATTAAGATGTGTTTCTCTTATCTAGATGGTAATTTCTAGATTGAACTGTACTGGGTAGGGATTATGTGAGGAGTTGTAAACGGGGAGTTTACCTCTAAATTAATACTACTAATAGTGAATTCATCCCTGGCTTGGTAGCCCCCAGACGTAGGTGATTTGCACCGAACTGGGTTAATGATTCTTGTGCACTGTTTTCTTTCTGTTGTTTGTATTATGTTCAAAATATCAGTTTGTTTATTCTGTTCTTGTTTAACAATTATGCAGAAAAATGTCTTGACATGTGTTAGGACATCTGCTGTCTGTTATGCCAGAATTTCAATTGGTATCAGAGCAGGCATCCTGTCTATTTCTGGATGAGATCTTTGGGAGATACTTTCTTCCGTTTAAACAAGGAGGAGTTTTGAAGATCAGATCAATCAACTCATACATACTCATGGGTATTAATGGATGTGATAGATGTTCTGGGTCGAAGTTAATAACCCGGTGGTTGTTCTTGTTGCTGAGGAGGTTCTACAACAACTGTAGGAGAAGTGGATAGTTCTCTTGTTTGGGTGTCTTATAAGATGTTCTAACATCTTGTTAGGGCAAGTTGAATTTGTTCCTTGGTGGTTCCGCTGCATATATCTTTGATGGAAGAGCTCTGGAATTATGGGATTCTGGAGTTGTTACTGAAGACAGATGGTGGAAGATCTCAATCGTCGGCCTCTATATTTGAAGATATCTGCATCCTTTTATTCCAAAGTCGAGAGCGATGGAATGGAAAGAGTTGTTGGAAGATGTCTGTTATGGTGACTTGGTACTTGGAAGCTTGGTTCCATGGTGCAGTTTGAAGTCAGTTGAAGAGGAGGGGAGTTGAGTTTAGGTTTATCAAGTTCTTGCACTGGGAGTTAAATAAATTATTGATCGGCTAAGTTGTTAAATATACTTGAGAATTCTCTCAAGTCCACTCATAAAAGCGTCTCAGTCGTGCATCTGGAGTCTTCTAGTTATTCTTCTAACTAGAAGGTGTTTCTGTGAAACACAATCCTGAAGAAAGTGGAGGTGATTTATTTTCACCATCCAAAACAGCAAGGAAGGATTCATCTCTCTTAGTCCTAAGGGTGGATCCAATCTAAATGGGGTTTTCAGAACTGTTGAGGTAAATAGGGTTTGTTCAGAGAGAATCTTAGTTACTTCAATCAAGGGTGGCATCCTTGGTATCTCAACACTATGAAGATACTTGCAAAAGATTGAATACTTGATAAGTGTTAATGGAGTGATCTGGTGAAGTGTGGCTTCAACAGTGAAATAGGATTATTGACAAGGATTTAAGATCAATTGCTATTTAGGTTACTCACAAGTATTTAATTGATTATCCTTAGATGTGATGTTCAGGATTGCTGATGTTCAACACGATGTTGGAACATCTCTTCATCTGGTTTGTGCAGAATCATGGGAGGGGTACTTGCATAAGCTTTTGGTTTTTTTTGGCGTTGACCTAAGAATCTGCTTCGTTTGGTGTGGCAGAAGCATATGATATCTGGAGAGTTTCCTAGACAATGGTGATGTGGAAGATGAATAAGAAGACATCATAATCTTGATGGATAGTTCTTGGATTAGTTTATTTCTGATCTAGGAGTATAGGAGTGCAGTTGGTGTGTTCAAGTTGTTACTAGAAGCATCTGGTGTTTATCTGGAAAGTGTCCTTGCAAGAGACTTGTCCAGAATAGAGTGCTGGTGAGGGCACAACTTGGATCAGTTTATTTCTGATCTAGGTATTTAGGAGCATGGGATCTTGCTCATCTTGGAGGTCAAGGTTAAGTGGCAGTTATCTCTGACTTTCTACAGACTGCTCTACTAAGGAAAGTGGCATTCTTTGGTATGGATATGGTGTAGTCTATGATACTTTTCTTTTGAAGAATCAGACGTGGCAGGTGTGAATTCTTTGGAGCTTCAAAGCAGATATTCATCAAGGTGTGGGCTTGAATGGAATACCTGTGACAAGATTAAGCAAGATGGAGGTTGTCTACTCAAACTTGGTTATTGAATCAAGTCTATGAGAGCATGGAACTATTGTTCTATATTAGGGAGGAGTTTCTTCTAAGTGGCAGAAGGAGGAGCTGAATTCAGCAGTTGGATATCATATCAGAATATTCTGAAATCAAGCTTAACATCAGGATCTCAGCTGGTGTTGTGGCACATCAGCTTAAGATAAGCTGATCTACACGAGAATGGATGTTATGGATGCTTCAAAAGATCTATATCATGCAGTTTGCGAGAGCTTTGGATGGATAAGATGTTACATGTCTAAGGCTTGGTGGATCCAAGATGACTTGCTATGTAGCAAGTAGTTCATGTAACTTGAATATCATATTTCAATGGTGGATCAATGTATCTTGTGGGAGTTCTGAAAAAGAGGTGCTTGGAACTAATTACTCTTGGGCAGAAGGGTAGTTGGTTGAGGACGTGAGAAGGTTCTGGTTCAGGTCTACCTTGGAGCTTGTTGTAGAAGTTCTAAGTTGATGATGGAAGATTACTCCTTTTGGTGGTTGAGAATTTATTTCTCTCTTTTGTTACTGCAGTTCTTATTGATCAAGCCGGTGGTGCAGTGTTGTTAGAAGATCTTCAGATTGGATTACTATGCAGATAGTAAGTCTAGTGGTGGAACATGTCTATAACCATGTTGGTTGGTGTCTATGATATGTGAAGGTTGTCCTAACTGATGCTAGAACATCTTTTGGGTTGGTTATCCTTGGAGTAGGATGCTAAGTTCTGATTGTGGAACTTGACACTCATATCTTGTCAAAGAGGTATTTATATTTTCATACAGGAGAATGATGGGTAAATGATTGTCTTGGAAGTTTGATGTGAAGAAGTGGGTTAGTTTGGTGCTTGTGGAGCAAATGGGCTGAAGATTTCTCGAGCATGTGTTTGATGTCCTTCAAGTGTAAAGAACATCTGGGTGAGCTAACAAACTAACGAGCTCTGTATGTCTCTTTGAGGAATGTGAAGTATTCCAGATTCAATTGGGTTGTATCTCAGGGAACAAGGAGATCTATACATGAGAATTTAGGAGGAATTTATGTGGTATATAGATAGTTTCTGAACGAGAGGGATCAATGGAGCTTTGGTCTCAATCCAAGAGTTTGTTAGTTATGGTACAAGGATGCGCTCCTGGTACTCTCATTGTATGATCATGAAGTAGTCATGGGATATCATATGGTGATTTTGAGGTGTTTCTTGCTGAAGAAGCGTCAGTTGAGAAAGATAGGGGGAGAACTTCTGTATGTTAAGTGTACTTGTGTGGTACATGGATTGCTTGAGGGTCAAGCATTAGGTGAATGCGTTCAGCAGGTGCGTTGAACAGAGGGTGCACTCTTGAAGACATGAAGATGCGTCTTATGTTTTCCATTCATTTTAGGTGTTCTACTTACAAAGGAACACTGGTTCTAAATGCAAGGAGAGTAGTATTTTTGGTTGCTTGTTGTATGCAACTACTTAGGGGGGCATGATAGTTTGTCATGCTTATGCTGCTTGTGTTGCTACTAATTTTGTTGTTCCGCTGCATGTATTCTGATGTGTGGGGGTTTTCCCTTGAGGGGGAGGTCTAATTGTGTATGATAGGGGGAGTACTGCTACTGTCTTGCTTGCTTTTAGTTGATTGCCCTTAAATTTATAGTAGCTTGGTTTGGCATATTATGGCTAAAAAGGGGGTGAAATAAATAGTAGTAGTGTTCTTTGGTTTTTTCCATAAGGGGGAGCTGGATGTGTTATCCAAAGGTTGTTTTAGCCAAAATTTACCAAAGGAGGGAGATTGTTAGGTCTTTGATTGGCTACATTTTGACTAAAACAAGTTTACAGCAAGATTTTGGGTAAGATGTCCATACGTGGTTGATCAGACATCAGTACATATATGGTTATAATACTTGACAAGATGTTGAGTAAGATGTTGAAGTATCTTCATCAACTGTCATGACAGTATTACTGTCATGACAAATTTCATGACATCTTACTCTGGTACAGCAGGTGCTGGTGTTATGTGTTTCAAACAGATGTCGAAGACAGATTTCATGACATCTTAGTCTGGTACAACAGGTGTTGCTGTTTTGCTGTCATGTGACTTTTAATCAAGATGTCGAAGGAGATGTCACGACATCTTTGTCTGGTACAGCAGGTGCTGCTGTTGTATATCTCTTGGAAGATTTGTTTTGTTTTGATGAGAATATTTTGGATATGTCTCATCATTATACGCAGGTCAAGGAGATTTATTAGGAACAAAGTGCAGATTTAATTGGATTTCATAAAAAGGATCTTGGAGACTTTTTAGGAAACTATTTGGAGATTTGTTCCTATTTTTGTGGAGAAGATTCTGCAGAAGATTTACAACATGAAGATTGGACCTAATTGAAGAGTCCAAACCCATTCCGGAAGAGTCTATAAATAAGGACTTACTACACCTAAAATAGTAAGCACACACAACAACAAGCCGTCGGTGCAACATAAGAGTTTAGGGTTTTGAGAGTCTCTTGTGTAGTTTGTAAGTCACCCATGTATCTTTTGATACTATGTGGTCGACATAGGTTGTTGTAACTTATTCTCACTCGAAGCTTTGAAGTAAGAGTTGAGTATTGTTTTTTGTTGAAGCTTTTAAGCAAAATACAGTATTGTTGTTAGTCAAGATTCTTGGCTGAATATTGTTATTGGAAGGAATGTCTTTCAATTGAACAGATTGATGAAGTTGTTGGAGATTGTAACTGTTAGATATCACTAAGGTGATATAGAAATTGAGATGTGTTTCTCTTATCTAAATGGTAATTTCTAGATAGAATTGAACTGGGTAGGGATTATGTGAGGAGTTGTAAACGGGGAGTTTAGCTCTAAATTAATTCAACTAATAGTGTATTCATTCTTGGCTTGGTAACCCCCAAACGTAGGTGATTTGCACCGAACTGGGTTAAAAATTCTTGTGTGCTGTTTTCTTTCTGCTGTTTGTATTATGTTCGAAATATCAGTTTGTTTATTTTGTTCTTGTTTAACAATTATGCAGAACAATGTCTTGACATGTGTTAGGACATCTGCTGTCTGCTATGCCAGAATTTATATTGGTATCAGAGCAGGCATCCTGTCTGTTTCTGGATGAGATCTTTGGGAGATACTTTCTGCTGTTTAAACAAGGGTATTAATGGATGGGATAGATGTTCTGGATCGAAGGTAACAACCCGGTGGTTATTCTTGTTGCTGAGGAGGTTCTACAACAACTGTAAGAGAAGTGGCTAGTTCTCTTGTTTGGGTGTCTTATAAGATGTTCTGACATCTTGTTAGGGCAAGTTGAATTTGTTGCTTTGTGGTTCCGCTGCATATGTTTTTGAAGGAAGAGCTCTAGAATTATGGGATTTTGGAGTTGTTACTGAAGACAGATGGTGGAAGATCTCAATCGTCGGCCTCTATATTTGAAGAATCTGCATCCTTTTATTCCAAATTCAGGAGCGATGGAATGGAAATAGTTATTGGAAGATGTCTGTTATGGTGACTTGGTACTTGGAAGCTTGGTTCCATGGTGCAGTTTGAAGTCAGTTGAAGAGGAGGGGAGTTGAGTTTAGGTTTATCAAGTTCTTGCACTGGGAGTTAAATAAATTATTGATCGGCTAAGTTGTTAAAGATACTTAAGAATTCTCTCAAGTCCACTCATAAAAGCGTCTCAGTCATGCATCTGGAGTCTTCTAGTTATTCTTCTGACTAGAAGGTGTTTCTGTGAAACACAATCCTGAAGAAAGTGGAGGTGATTTATTTTCACCATCCAAAACAGCAAGGAAGGATTCATCTCTCTTAGTCCTAAGGGTGGATCCAATCTAAATGGGGTTTTCAGAACTGTTGAGGTAAATAGGGTTTGTTCAGAGAGAATCTTAGTTACTTCAATCAAGGGTGGCATCCTTGGTATCTCAACACTATGAAGATACTTGCAAAAGATTGAATACTTTATAAGTGTTAATGGAGTGATCTGGTGAAGTGTGGCTTCAACAGTGAAATAGGATTATTGACAAGGATTTAAGATCAATTGCTATTTAGGTTACTCACAAGTATTTAATTGATTATCCTTAGATGTGAAGTTCAGGATTGCTGATATTCAACACGATGTTGGAACATCTCTTCATCTGGTTTGTCCAGAATCATGGGAGGGGTACTTGCATAAGCTTTTGGTTTTTTTTGGCGTTGACCTAAGAATCTGCTTCGTTTGGTGTGGCAGAAGCATATGATATCTGGAGAGTCTCCTGGTAAGAAACTGGTCTAGACAATGGTGATGTGGAAGATGAATAAGAAGACATCATAATCTTGATGGATAGTTCTTGGATCAGTTTATTTCTGATCTAGGAGTATAGGAGTGCAGTTGGTGTGTTCAAGTTGTTACTAGAAACATCTGGTTTGGAAAGTGTCATGGCAAGAGACTTGTCCAGAATGGAGTGCTGGTGAGGGCACAACTTGGATCAGTTTATTTCTGATCTAGGTACTTAGGAGCATGGGATCTTGCTCATCTTGGAGGTCAAGGTTAAGTGGCAATTATCTCTGACTTTCTACAGACTGCTCTACTAAGGAAAGTGGCATTCTTTGGTATGGATATGGTGTAGTCTATGATACTTTTCTTTTGAAGAATCAGACGTGGCAGGTGTGAATTCTTTGGAGCTTAAAAGTAGATATTCGTCAAGGTGTGAGCTTGAATGGAATACCTGTGATAAGATTAAGCAGGATGGAGGTTGTCTACTCAAACCTGGTTGTTGAATCAAGTCTATGAGAGCATGGAACTCTTGTTCTATATTAGGGAGGAGTTTCTTCTAAGTGGCAGAAGGAGGAGCTGAATTCAGTAGCTGGATGTCATATCAGAATGTTCTGAAATCAAGCTTAACATCAGGATATCAGCTGGTGTTGTGGCACATCAGCTTAAGATAAGCTGATCTACAGGAGAATGGATGTTATGGATGCTTCAAAAAGGTCCATCTCTAGCAGTTTGTGGGAGCTGTGGATGGAGAAGATGTAACATATCTAAGGCTTGGTGGATCCAAGATGTCTTTCTATGGAGCAAGTAGTTCATGTAACTTGAAGATCATATTTCATTGGTGGATCAGTGTATCTTGTGGGAGTTCTGAAAAAGGGGTGCTTGGAACTAATTACTCTTGGGCAGAAGGGTAGTTGGTTGAGGACGTGAGGATGTTCTGGTTTAGTTCTATCTTGGAGCTTGTGGTAGAAGTTCAAAGTTGATGATGGAAGATTACTTCTTTTGGTGGTTGAGAGTTTATTTCTCTCTTTGGTTACTAGAGTTCTTATTGATCAACCTGGTGGCCCAGTGTTGTTAGAAGATCTTCAGATTGGATTACTATGCAGATAGTAAGTCTAGTGGTGGAACATGTCTAGAACCATGTTGGTTGGTGTCTATGATATGTGAAGGTTGTCCTAACTGATGCTAGAACATCTTTTGGGTTGGTTATCCTTGGAGTAGGATGCAAAGTTCTGAGTGTGGAACTTGACACTCACATCTTGTCTAAGAGGTATTTATCTTTTCACACGAGAGAATGATGTGTAAAGGATTGTCTTGGAAGTCTGATGTGAATGTTACATACTAGAAGTGGGTCAGTTTGGTGCTTGTGGAGCAAATGGGATGATGATTTTTGGAGCATGTGTTTGATGTCCTTCAAGTGTGAAGAACATCTGAGCGAGCTAGCAAACTAAGGGGCTCTGTATGTCTCTTTGAGGAATGTGAAGTATTCTAGATTCAATTAGGTTGTATCTCAGGGAACAAGGTGATCTATACATGAGAATTCAGGAGGAATTCATGTGGTATATAGATAGTTTCTGGACGAGAGGGATCAATGGAGCTTTGGTCTCAATCTAAGAGTTTGTTAGTTATGGTACAAGGATGCGTTCCTGGTACTCACATTGTATGATCATGAAGTGGTCATGGGATATCATATGGTGATTTTGAGGTGTTTCTTGCTGAAGAAGCGTCAGTTGAGAAAGATAGGGGGAGAACTTCTGTCTGTTAAGTGTACTGGTGTGGTACATGGATTGCTTGAGGGTCAAGCATTAGGTGAATGCGTTCAACAGGTGCGTTGAACAGAGGGCGCGCTCTTGAAGACATGAAGATGCGTCTTATGTTTTCCATTCATTTTAGGTGTTCTACTTACAAAAGAGCACTGGTTCTAAATGCAGGGAGAGTAGTATTTTTGGTTGCTTGCTGTATACAACTACTTAGGGGGAGCATGATAGTTTGTCATGCTTGTGCTGCTTGTGTTGCTTTTGATTTTGTTGTTCCGCTGCATGTATTCTGATGTGTGGGGGCTTTCCCTTGAGGGGGAAGACTAATTGTGTATGACAGAGGGAGTACTGCTACTGACTTGCTTGCTTTTAGTTAATTGCCCTTAAATTCATAGTAGCTTGGTTTTGCATATTATGGCTAAAAAGGGGGAGAAGTAAATAGTAGTAGTGTTCTTTGGTTGTTTCCATAAGGGGGAGCTGGATGTGTTATCCAAAGGTTGTTTTAGCCAAAATTTGCCAAAGGAGGGAGATTGTTAGGTCTTTCATTGGCTACATTTTGGCTAAAGCAAGTTTACAGCAAGATGTTGGGTAAGATGTCCATACATGGTTGATCAGACATAAGTACAGATATGGTTATAATACTTGACAAGATGTTGAGTAAGATGTTGAAGCATCTTCATCAATTGTCATGACAGTATTACTGTCATGACAAATTTCATGACATCTTGGTCTGGTACTACAGGTGCTGGTTGTCATAACCCAAATTTTGACCGCTAAGATTCCCCATCATTGTGCAAATCATCATCACAATATGGATGGATCCTCATACCTCATTAGTCTCCCCACTACAATCAAACTTAGGGTTTCAAACCCTTTCAGAGCTCTTAGACAAATGATCAATCAAGGAATGATATGATCTTCAACTGGTCTAACCTCTCAAACATCCACAATGGATGAAGAGGACTCCCACATCAACAATCAAGCACAAGGTTGCAACATTCCAAGTGGATCAAGCCTCAAGATCGCCAGTGTCACCAAATTAGGGTTTTGGTAGACCAGGGCCTCCAGATGGAAATTTTCCTCTGGGCATGAGCCAACACTTCAAATCACAACTTAAGATGCTCCAAGGGACATCATAAACCCCATCATCATGTCAATTTAACCTTAGGGGATGCATTCACAAAAAATTAGGAATTAGGGCTTCTTGACCTAATTCACCCCTAAGTTGATTTTTGGGACAAAATATGAGCCAAGACCTCAAGATATGATTTGAGGGTCTCCAATAAACCACATTGATCCATTTTCAATAATGGATTGATCCAAGAAGCTTGATCCACAAGTTTCAATTTCATCTGGACCACAATTAGGGTTTTGAGGAAAAGGTCAACTATACCTTTGACTTTTGACTCAGACATGCTCCCAAACCTTGGGACATGATTCAATACACCCTATAACACCTATGAAATCAATCCATCAAGTTTGATTTAGGTCAAGGACTTGATTTCATAGAGGATCGCACAGTTTGGAATTCATCTGATAAAAAGTCAACTGTGCCAATAGTCAAAGTTTGACTTTTTGATTTTTTGATCAATTATGGTCCCATAACCCTAAAATGATGTTAATGTGTGATTGGAATCACCATTCATCAAGAAAAATCAAGAAAAGTGGGATGACTCGTAAAAGGGGTAACCATGAAAAACTTAGAAATTTTCTAAGTTATGGAACAAAGTGGCTAGGGTACCAACTTCCAAGGACCATAACTTGAGATCCAAGCAACCACTTGGGCTGATCCAAAGATGGATTTGTAGCTCTCATGGCATACTTTAAAAGTGTCAACTACACCTCATTCCAATTCATCATGGATTTTGAGTTATGGTTGGATCAAAATGGATGAAAACATGAAATGTCACTTTTTCCAACACTTAGTGAAATTTTCACTAAGTCAGAATCTGTTTCACTTTTTCCAAAATGTAAGGGCATTTTTCACTTGGATCCAAAACGTATCAAGACAAACTATGATCACACATGTGTTGTATCATATATGAGCTTTCCAAAATGGCCAAGAACTCCATCAAACTCCACATGAGCCATGAGATATGACAATGGCAATGTGCCTTGCTGCAAACTGTCATGGCAAGGCAGATTTGTGCACTTTGCTCGATTTGAGCAAATTTTGCAAATGACAAACAAGTTTATCCATCAGAACACCTCAGGGGGAGACCAAGGAGGGACAAACACTAATCCATAAGCCTCCCAAGTCTTTGGAACTAAAAATAGCATGACAAACCTAAAAAACCCTAAAGAGGGGACAAGACTCCAATTTTGTTTTGGAGCATTCAATGGATGCATCAAGGTGGCATGAACTAAACCATTTCCAACTGAATGAGTCAAGGATGATCTCTGAACTAGGGAACCAGGAGCATGTGCTCTAACCTCTAGTCAATGGCTAGAGGAGACTTGGATTCCTATTGATCAAGATTTGCCAAACCTATGTTGCAGTTGCCATTCCTTATTCCTTGCAAAACAAACTTGCTCTACTATAAATATAGCTCATTTGTGCTCAGTTTAAGTACACCAATGCCATCAAACAGATGCTTTCCTCAAAATCACCTTCTCACTTCCAATTTTGCCTTCTAAGGCAAGTCACTATCGGGTTTTGAGTTTGAGAGCTATTCCAACCAAACCAATCACACACACACCTCATAAGCATCATATAGAAGTGATCCAAACACTTAAACAATAACTGTAACACTGATTTCTCATAATCACCAACCAGTTGCTCACGGTTTTAACCAAGTTGCAACTGAGATGCCATGAAGTGATCCAACCATTTCCAATCAAGTCCAAGCATTCAAACACACTCCATATGGTGTAGGGAAGCTGTTCAGATCATCACAACTCATCTGTAACACCTCCAACTCAAAAATCACATTGCCCTTGCTGTAACGACCTTTAAGTAAGCCTAAACTTGGTCATCTCTTAATCTATGCATATTTCCTCGCACAATACTTTTGCCAAATGTTCATAATCATGCATAGAATGTTTCCCCTCAATTAATTGCTTTGTTTGAATCGTGCATCAAAATTCTCATCCTTCATGCAAATTTTAGGGTTCTTGAGGTTTTGTCTTGATTTCTTATTCCATGCTTAAAATAAATGAAATTAAAGACCATAGACATGATCGTGAGGTGAAAACGAGCAGATTGATATGTGGATTGTGTGATTTCATCAAGTATTCAGTGAGATTGGATAGAAAATGCAAATCAGGCCAAACTCAGAACACGCGCGTGTTCTTGCCATGTTCTTGGCGCTTTTTTTGAAAATTCAATATTTGAATTTTGTGATTTTATTTAATTGATTCAAAAATTAATTTCTCTCTGAATTTTAATGATTTTGAGTTGATTCTTTTTTTAATAATTCACAAAAATGTTAAAATATTTTATTTTGCCAAAAATTCCCAAAAATGTTATTTATTTCATATATTTGATATTTTTGCCAAAGAATTAATGTTTTATTTGTTTTTAACCTGTGAAATATTTGTTCCTTCTTGATTTCCCAAACTTAATTGATTTTCAATCATTTTGTGGATATAAACATGATTTTTGAAGCATTGATCCTAGATCGCCACTCATTTTTCACATGTTCTCATCAATTTTTATTAATTTTTTAACAAAATTAATGCCTTTTTAAACAAAATTAGGGTTTTGAATAATTCAACCCTCATCAATCATTTTAAACCTCTTTGGGCCTCTAATAGAGTGTAAGACCCAACCCCTTTTGAAAAACAAAATAATTTGGGCCTCGGTCATCGTATAAGACCCACTGTGTTTTCAAACCTCGACGCGATCGCCATTTTGCAAACAAATAATCATCTGGGGCTCTCCCTGAGTTGTAAGCCCCATCACTTGTACAAAAATAATCTTTAGGCCTCTTGGTAGAGTGTAAGACCCAATCCTTTTGTAAATAAAACTTTTTTGGGCCTCACACATTGTATAAGTCCCTCTGTATATTTTCAAAAGTACGGCGCGGTCGTCGCATTTGTAACAAGAATCTTTGGGCTTCTCCTTGAGCTATAAGACCCATCTTTATTTCTTTTCTTTAAACACTTTGGGCCTCTAATAGAGTGTAAGACCCAATCCCCTTTTAACCAAAACTTTTTTGGGCCCCAGATATTGTATAAGTCCCTCTGTGTTAAAGGAAAAATTTCGGCTCAATCGCCAGTTCAAAAACCAAATCATCTGGGCCTACCCTCGTGTTATAAGCCCCGTCTCTTTTCTTTTCAAAATCTTTGGGCCTCTAATAGAGTGTAAGACCTATCCTCTTGTACATAAAACCTTTTTGGGTCTCACAAATGGTATAAGTCCCTCTGTACAATTTTCAAAACAACGGTGCGATCATCGTTAAAACCTGGGCCTCTCCTTGAGCTGTAAGCCCCAACAATCTTTTCAAAGCACTTTCTCCTTTGATTTTGAGTTCAAACATATATTGTTATCAAAACTTTCTTTGTTGAACAACAAACAAAACAACATGGAAGCTCTACAATGGGTAAGTGTTTATCTGCTTTCATTTACCGGTTTCATGTGTATATAACTGTATTGTGGGGCTGTTTCACTGTAAGTTTTCTTTCACATCCTTTTATATACTTGTCACATATCAACTGTGTAATACTAGTATAGTTATTTAGAGTTTTCCCCGACAACTACGTCTAGCACTAGGTAAAGCCCTGTTGGTCACTCTTTAAATACAAACAAAACTAGATCCCCCGTAGGATCCCAGATACAGTCTTCCCTTCACTTGGGGTTAAACAATATGGAATAAAGAGAAAGGCAGTATTCTTGGTGAACCTTTTCTCAGACTGTCACCCTTAGAAATTGTCAAAGAAACTCTAACCCCCTAGAGATGATCTTTTCTCCGTGAATGGCATCTCTTGAGTTTCTTCCAAATTCTCGAACTTTCCTGGAATGATCTTTTCTCTGTGAATTGCATTTCTTGAACTTCTCTTGGTTTGGGGACCCACAGGCTTCCTAAAAGCAGCCCCGCCTCCTCTTGACTTTGTACAAGGACCCTTCGGCTTCTTAGAAGTTCTCATGCCTTCTCTTGGGCTTAATACAAGGACCCTGATGACCTCTTAAAGGTGTAAGACAGAACTTAGTCATCCTTTGCTAGAGAAGTCTTCCCAACGTCAATAACTCCGGCAATTTTAGGGTTGATACTTATCCCTTAATGCCTGTGCCTCCTCTTGGGCATTGTACAAAAGATAAAACTCTAGACTTGGACAGTCTAAGCCTCTTGAGTCTCAAAGACATTCTCAAGTTCTTTTCAAACATAGGAAAAAATACCTATCACTCTGGATCAATCTCCAGCAGAAACCCGGTCTCTCTCATGAGAGTTCCCCACACTAGGACATGCTTCAGGATCTCAATAATCCTCAGCAGTAAGACAACCTCCTCTTGGGCTTTGTACAAATGATTCTCCCCAGCAGAGCTAACCTTTTCAGACTCTCTTGTTGAGTCAACTTTTTATCCTCCATCTCGGGCTTCGTACGAGATAGAAAAGCACTCTCTTGTTGAGTATAAAAGACTCTCTTGTTGAGTCAAAACCTTTTTAGCCTCCGTCTCAGGCTTCGTACGAGATAGAAAAGCACTCTCTTGTTAGGTATAAAAGACTCTCTTGTTAAGTCAAACCCTTTTTAGCCTCCGTCTTGGGCTTTGTACAAAACATAGAAAAGCACTCTCTTGTTGAGTATAAAAGACTCTCTTGTTGATTCAATCTCCTTTTAGCCTCAATCTCGGGCTTCGTACGAGACCATAAATCACTCTTTTGCTGAGTATAAAAGACTCTCTTGTTGAGTCAGTCAACCTTCTGACTCTCTTGTTGAGTCAATCATCTAACAGACCCTCTTGTTGAGTCAACCTTTTAGCCTCCGTCTTGGCCTTTCTACATGACAGATAAAAGTACTCTCTTGTTGAGTCTAACCCTTTCAGCCTCCATCTTGGGCTTTATATAGGATACATTCTCCCCAACGGAGTCAAATTCCCTTTTAGCCTCAATCTTGGGCATTGTACAAGAAAGAAAGAACACTTTCCTCCGAAAAAGTAAAACTTCTAGCCTCCTCTTAGGCTTTGTATAAAGAAAACTCCGGTTGAGTCAATCAACCTTTTAGCATCAAATTTATGCCTTGCTCACAACATACAAACATTAACAACTCCTCTTTAGAGATGACAAATTCTCTCTCAGCCAAAACCCTTTAGCTTCACATCTTAGGCTTTGAACAAGATACAAACCACCTTTAGCTTCATGTCTTGGGCTTTGAACAAGACACCAAAACAAGCTTTTTCCTCCCGTAGAATAGGAGGAACTACGATGGCTCTAATTTTCCTATTTCGTCAAACGGGAATACGTAGACATAAGATTGCAAAAATCTTAGCGAGCATACTAATCAAAAACCCAAAATCTCGTACCTCCTTACATCAATCGAAAAACATCAGACCTAACACCTTACCGATAGCCTAGACACTATTTTTAAGCAAATAACCTTAAAGAAGAACCCCCCTATTTGGATAGCATCTATAAACCAACAGTTTTGACTGTTCAACCTCAGTTTGCAAGCAGGGTTAATTGGAGACATCTATTTCCCTTCCTCAATCAGCTTCATAGGATAAAAAATGAATCGAACAGTAGTACCAAAGCGATAGTGATTCGAAATCACAAAAATCACACTACACTGGTGTTATGTGTTTCAAACAGATGTCGAAGACAGATGTCATGACATCTTAGTCTGGTACAGCAGGTGTTGTTGTTTTGCTGTCATGTGACTTTTAATCAAGATGTCGAAGGAGATGTTATGACATATTTTTCTGGTATAGCAGGTGCTGCTATTGTATATCTCTTGGCAGATTTGTTTTGTTTTGAAGAGAATATTTTGGATATGTCTCATCATTATGCACAGGTCTAGGAGATTTATTAGGAACAAAGTGTAGATTTAATTGGATTTCATAAAAAGGATCTTGGAGACTTTTAAGGAAACTATTTGGAGATTTGTTCCTATTTTTGTGGAGAAGATTCTTGTAATACCCCGTATTTTATTACTCCGGATAATATTATATTGCGATCGACTGAGCTCAGTGTACTCTGAGAAATTATTTGACAAAATAATTAGAGTAACTGAGGAACTTAGAATAAAACCAACTAATATTATCTGACTCTGAGGTATTTTATTAATTTGGACTTTAGAGACTTTTTGGACATTTAGTAGTATTAATTCTAATACTAGATTTTGTTATTATTTTCCTTCCTTTTCCAAACATATAAGAAGAAGAAGTTAGTAAGAAGTGAGAGAAAGAGAAAAGAAGGAAAAGAAGAAGAAAGAAAGGAAGAGGAAATAGAGAGAAAGGAGAAAAGAAGAGAAAGAAGGTTTTGTGAAGAAAAGTTTAAGGAATCATCATCCATTGTTCAAAGCTCCAACCATTCATCTCATCTTCCTCATTTTCATCATCCTTGCAAGGTGGGTTTAGCTAGAAACCATTTTTCTCGAGTTTTGATATTATGAGTTTTAGGTCGAAATCTTAGAAATCGATGTTACAACGGTTAGAATTTTTTTGAAATCGAAATGAATGATTGGTATGATTATAGAAACATGTTTTGATATTTGTTTTGATGATTTAGTTGATGTTGGTTTGTTTGAGAAATTTAGGTTTTGGAGAATGTTTGTATTTTTGAGAAAATATGAGTTTTGGAAATGTGGTTGTTCAAACCTTGCAAATTGTGTTTTGAGCCTCTATTGATAGTTATTTTATGCTATAGATGAGTTTTAGGATGTAGGGGGAGCCCTGTCATTGCTTCGCATTTTTCTGAGAATCGCGCTGCGCGCTGAGCGGGCAGGTTGCCCACTGAGCGCGGTGCCAAATCCTTGGAGCCTCTCGAGGCAGGGAGTTACGCGCTGAGCGCGACCTGGGAGTTGGAATTTTGTTCTTTTATGGAAAAAAATTCATAACTTTTGACTCGTTTATCGGTTTCGATCATTCTTTATATCGATGTAAAGCCGAGGAAATATTCTACGCAATGGAATTGAAAAATATCGATTTTACCGACCGATTAAATAATCGGGAAACTTCAAAATGATGTAAATTATGTTTTAAATATTGGTAAGCTATTCTATTATGTCAATATGATGTGTTTTGCCTAATCCATGATTGTTAAGCATGTATTATGAAAATGAAATAGGAAGAGTGAGGAAAACATCAACATTTAACTAAAGGAGGAACTAGTTATGACTAGGATGATATGATTACTTGAACGACAACGCTCGTGCATAAGAAGCCGAGACATGTGCCTTTTTGGATGGTATAGAAAGAGTGAGACACTAGTATGGAACATGTGGTTAACTTTGTGGTTTTGTAAGGTTGAGAGGCCTTAAGGCGTTATAGCCTTGTGATTGTCGAATACAATTGTTTTATTTGCTGTGATCATGTAATCGTAACCGGTTTGGCTCGAGTGTAGTTTCATGAGTCTCAGACTCCTCTGAAATGGATGTATAACTACTTGGCAGGTTTGATTCCCCGTATTGTACGAATGGCGGCCATGGAGCGTATGCTTGGGACGGTTAATGGCCCGTGTGAAGTGATGGTTCATAACGGTTAATGGCCTGTAGAACCCGAATCCATTCGTATATCAAGTAGATTACAAGGATTTATGACTCGGATCGCCTTCTAGACGTAGGAGCGGGAGGGAACAGGAAATACCTTGGTATGGTTATCGATTAGTGATGTTATGAGTTAATGAACTCATGTCATGTTTCCATATAGTGTGAGAATTTCAAGTGTGTGAAGTCTAAGTCCTTTCCCTTTCCCGGACTTGAGTTAGGATTATTAGAACCCATTAATCCGAGAGAATCTATAAGATAGGAACTCACTGAGATTTGATGTATCTCACCCCACGTTGTTGATGTATTTCAGGTACTTCAGGTTCCGAGAAGGGTAAGGATAAGGTCGTGTGATCTTTTCTTGGCTTGTTGATGGCTAGCTTCCGTAGTGGAGTTTATTTTGATATCATTGTTGTTCTAGTTCTTAGTTTTTATCGTTTTGAACATCTTGTGTATAATATGCCTTAGGTTTTTGTACTATGCACTTTAGGGCATTTATTTGTATACAATGTGTTAATTAGGAGCTTATGTGTTTCAGTACCAAACACTTGGATCTATATATAATATTTATGCTTTGATGTATGAGTTTTATATATGGGTGTTACAGTTGGTATCAGAGCAGGTCGTATCCTCGACCTAGCCATGAAATAGTATAAGTATTTCTTTCCATTTGATATACGTTGTGTCGCCATTGGTCTTAAGTGTTATATTTATGGCATTGAGCCTGATCAACTTAATCCTATTTGTATAACCTTTAGGAACATGACTGAAGGACTTAGAAACACTCGTGGTAGACCCCGCACCACTCCTGAAGGGACAAATCCGCCGGGCGGCGATGGCAATGCTCCTCTGTATCAGGTCATGCAACAGATGCAGCAGCAACATAATCTATTCATGCAACAAATGGTGTAACAAATGAATGGAGGTTTGTATCCTACGGTAGTTGTTCCAGAAGCTGGAGGTGGGAAATTCTAGGATTTTATCCGCATGAATCCCCCAGAATTTCATGGTGGATTAGATCCCGTGAAGGCTCACGAATGGATTTCTGGTATGGAGAGGATTTTCTTGATAGTCCAATGCAGCGAAGAGAACAAGGTGTTGTTCGCTTCTCATTCACTGAAGGGTCCCGCTATGAGATGGTGGGAGAGCGCTTCGGCTTTGATGGCTATTCAGGAAGTGCCTAAGGTTTGGGAACAGTTCAAAGTTATTTTCATGGAGAAGTATTTTCCGAGCTCATTGAGGACTCAGAAAGAATTTGAATTTCAGCAATTAAGACAAGGTAGTATGATTGTGGCCAGTTATGCTGAGAAGTTTGAGGACATGGCTGCTTATTCTAGGCAGGCTATGTATGCCCCTGATGAAAGGTGGAAAATAGACCAGTTTCTTTTTGGACTAAAAGCCGAAATATCTCATAGTGTATCTCAGAGAGAGTTCACTACATATGCTGAAGTTTTAAGGCAATGCTATTTGGCCGAGCATAGTTTGAAGAAAGTCCAAGCTGAAGGTGCCGCGAGTAGAGTGAATCAAGGGGATCGCGGAAGATCCAACCAATAATTCAGGCCTAGACAACAACCCTTCAAAGGGAAACAAGTTCAAGATTCAAGAGCGGGTACACCTCCGGTGTGTCGCACTTGTGGAAGGATGCATTATGGAAGGTGTGGTATAGACAATGTGAAGTGTTACCAATGTCAGAAGGCGGGTCATCTGAAAAGAGATTGTCCTCAGAATAGGACTCAGACACAAGGAAGGGTTTATACCTTAGATGCAAGGAAGAAGAAGAGTGACAATTCCTTAATTGCTGGTACGTGCTTCGTTAATGGATTTCCTTGTTTTGTTCTATTTGATTGCGGAGCTACGCACTCTTTTGTATCGATGCAATGTATGAAGCGACTTGGGTTGCGGTCCGTTCCTTTGTCTCCTCCTATGGTGGTCACTACCGCCATGGATGAAATAGTTGAGACACCATCGATGTGTGAAAACTGTGTTTTGTCTGTGGACGGTAGAGTTTTTCAGATTGATCTTATTTGCTTACCACTTAAGAAAGTTGATGTTGTTTTGGGAATGGATTGGCTTTCTGCTAATTCGGTGTTTATTGGGTGTGAAGAAAAGCTCATCATCATTCCATCTGTTGATGCTACCCCGAAAGATGTCTTAACAACTATTCTAGAAGGTACAGTTAGTATGGTAAATTTCTTGTTTGAAGAAGAGAAATTGGTTCTGTTGGTTATCACTAAGGAGGGTAGTACAGATCTTCAAGTGTTGGATATCCCAGTTGTTTGTGAGTTTTCCGAAGTCTTCCCTGAAGATGTCATTTCTCTTCCTCCGGAGAGAGAAGTGGAGATTTCGATTGACCTGGTACCGGGAACGGCCCCTATATCCGTTTCCCCGTACCGGATGGCGCCTTTGGAGTTAAGGGAATTGAAGGACCAGTTAGAAGGACTTATGGCGAAACATTTTGTACGACCTAGTGTTTCACCGTGGGGAGCCCCTGTTTTGTTGGTAAAGAAGAATGACGGTGGGATGCGGGTGTGTATCGACTATCGTCAGTTGAATAAAGTCACCATTAAGAACAAGTATCCCTTGCCAAGGATAGACGACCTATTAGATCAATTGAAAGGAGCCTGTGTGTTCTCGAAGATTGATTTGAGGTCGGGGTATCACCAAATCCGAGTGAAGAGTTCCAATGTACCTAAGACTGCATTTAGGACCCGTTATGGTCATTACGAGTTCTTAGTGATGCCTTTTGGTGTGACTAATGCTCCAGCTGTCTTTATGGATTATATGAATCGGTTATTTCAAGCTTACTTGGATCAATTTGTTGTGATCTTCATTGATGACATTCTTATCTATTCCCGTACTCCACAAGAGCACGAAGGACATTTGAGAATCGTCTTATCGATCTTACAAGAGAAGCAACTTTTTGCCAAGTTAAGCAAGTACGAGTTCTGGATGTCTGAAGTTAGTTTTCTTGGTCACGTTATATCACAGGGTGGTGTAGCAGTGGATCTGTCAAAGGTTGAAGCTGTGATTAATTGGGAGAGACCGAAGAATGTATCGAAAATTAGAAGTTTCTTGGGTCTAGCAGGCTACTACAGAAGGTTTATCAAAGGCTTTTCGCATTACCTATGTCTAAGCTTACTCGGAAGGATTACCCCTTTGAGTGGGATTCGACGTGTGAACAAAGTTTTATGAGTTTGAAGGTAAGATTGACTACAGCTCCCGTTCTGATTATTCCCGATCCTAGCAGGTCGTATGAGGTATTTTGTGATGCGTCTAAGATGGGACTAGGAGGCGTTTTAATGCAAGAAAGTCACGTGGTGGCTTATGCTTCTCGACAATTGAAAATTCACGAGAAGAATTATCCAACTCACGATTTAGAATTAGCGATGATGGTGTTTACTTTGAAAGTGTGGCGTCACTATTTATATGGAGTACATTTTGAAATGTTTAGTGACCACAAGAGTTTAAAGTACCTCTTTGACCAAAAAGAGTTGAATATGCGTCAAAGGAGGTGGATGGAATATTTAAAGGATTATGATCTAGAGCTAAAATACCATCTAGGTAAAGCGAACAAAGTGGCCGATGCATTGAGTAGGAAAGCTTTGAGAAAGGTCTAATTGATGATGTTAGAATATTCGTTGCTGGAAAAGTTTAGAGATTTGAATCTTCATTTTGTGTGGACTCCTAATGGAGTGATTATGGGGAATTTGAGTGTCAATTCTATGTTAAGAGTTGAAATTCAACAAGGACAATTATTGGATGAGAAGTTGCAAGAGATGCTAAGTCAACCGGGTTTTGTGCATGCTAGCGATGAAATGATTATGTTTAACCAAAGAATTTGCGTTCCGAACGATGCGACTTTGAAAAGAAAGATTTTGGAAGAAGCGCATAAGGGTGCTTTTACTATACATCCGGGTTCTTCAAAGATGTATCACGATTTAAAGAAAGACTATTGGTGGTCCGGTATGAAAAGAGATGTTGCGGTCTTTGTGTCGGAATGTGCGGTATGCCAACAAGTTAAGATTGAATATCAAAGACCGGGTGGATTATTACAACCATTAGAAATCCCAGTTTGCAAATGGGATAGTATTTCTATGGATTTCGCAGTAGGTTTACCCCGTACGCAAGGTGGCTATGATTCGATTTGGGTAATAGTAGATCGGTTGACAAAGTCGGCGCATTTCTTGGCCGTGAAGACTACTTTCAAGGAAAGTCATCTTGAGAGGTTGTTTATTACGGAAATAGTAAAATTGCACGGTATTCCCTCTAATATTGTGTTGGATAGAGATCCGAAGTTTACTTCAAGGTTTTGGAAATTTTTACAACAAGCTATGGGGACGGAGTTGCGTTTGAGCACGTCTAATCATCCACAGACGGATGGTCAAACTGAACGAACAATACAAACAATGGAGGATATGTTGAGAGCTTGTGTGTTAGAGAGTAAGGGGAATTGGAAAGAACTTCTACCATTAATTGAGTTCTCTTATAACAATAGTTACCATGCGAGCATTGGAATGGCTCCGTATAAAGCATTGTATGGAAGAAAGTGTAGGACACCATTGTGTTGGGTGGAAGTTGGGGAAGATAGAATCTTAGGACCCGAAATCATCCAAGAGACTACGGAAAAGATTCGAATGATCCGCGAGAAAATTAAGCAAGCACAAGATCGACAAAAGAGTTATGCGGACAATCGAAGGAGACCTTTGGAATTTGAAGAAGGTGACCATGTGTTTTTGAAAGTTACTCCGAGATTAAGACTGAAAGGACCGTTTAAGTCACGGAAGTTAAGTCCAAGATACGTGGGACCGTATCAAGTTTTAGAAAGGATTGACGAAGTAGCGTACAGATTGGCCTTACCGCCTTCTCTGTCGGAAATGAACGATGTTTTCCATGTATCTCAACTTCGGAGGTTTGTTCCAGATCCTCTTCAACCAGTTTTACCGGATACTATCGAAATAGAAGCAGATTTGACGTTTGAACCTCAACCGAGCCGCATTGTGGGAAGAGAAACAAAATTATTAAGGAACAAGGACATCTCTCTCGTTAAGGTGCAGTGGGATGTAACGCATCCGGGTGATGCAACTTGGGAATTTGAATTGGAAATGCGATATGCTTACCCTCATCTGTTGAGGTAATCTTTAAATTCGAGGGCGAATTTCAATTTAAGGGGGGGAGGATGTAATACCCCGTATTTTATTACTCCGGATAATATTATATTGCGATCGACTGAGCCCAGTGTACTCTGAGAAATTATTTGACAAAATAATTAGAGTAACTGAGGAACTTAGAATAAATTCAACTAATATTATCTGACTCTGAGGTATTTTATTAATTTGGACTTTAGAGACTTTTTGGACATTTAGTAGTATTAATTCTAATACTAGATTTTGTTATTATTTTCCTTCCTTTTCCAAACATATAAGAAGAAGAAGTTAGTAAGAAGTGAGAGAAAGAGAAAAGAAGGAAAAGAAGAAGAAAGAAAGGAAGAGGAAATAGAGAGAAAGGAGAAAAGAAGAGAAAGAAGGTTTTGTGAAGAAAAGTTTAAGGAATCATCATCCATTGTTCAAAGCTCCAACCATTCATCTCATCTTCCTCATTTTCATCATCCTTGCAAGGTGGGTTTAGCTAGAAACCATTTTCTTGAGTTTTGATATTATGAGTTTTAGGTCGAAATATTAGAAATCGATGTTACAACGGTTAGAATTTTTTTGAAATCGAAATGAATGATTGGTATGATTATAGAAACATGTTTTGATATTTGTTTTGATGATTTAGTTGATGTTGGTTTGTTTGAGAATTTTAGGTTTTGGAGAATGTTTGTATTTTTGAGAAAATATGAGTTTTGGAAATGTGGTTGTTCAAACCTTGCAAACTGTGTTTTGAGCCTCTATTGATAGTTATTTTGTGCTATAGTTGAGTTTTGGGATGTAGGGGGAGCCCTGTCATTGCTGTCGCATTTTTCTGAGAATTGCGCTGTGCGCTGAGTGCGCAGGTTGCCCGCTGAGCGCGGTACCAAATCCTTGGAGCCTCTCGAGGCAGGGAGTTACGCACTGAGCGCGGACCCGGGCGCGCTGAGCGCGACCTGGGAGTTTGAATTTGGTACTTTTATGGAAAAAAATTCATAACATTTGACTCGTTTATCGGTTTCGATCATTCTTTATATCGATGTAAAGCCGAGGAAATATTCTACGCAATGGAATTGAAAAATATCGATTTTACTGACCGATTAAATAATCGGGAAACTTCAAAATTATGTAAATTATGTTTTAAAAATTGGCAAGCTATTCTATTATGTCAATATGATGTGTTTTGCCTAATCCATGATTGTTAAGCATGTATTATGAAAATGAAATAGGAAGAGTGAGGAAAACATCAACATTTAACTAAAGGAGGAACTAGTTATGACTAGGATGATATGATTACTTGAAAGACAACGCTCGTGCATAAGAAGCCGAGACATGTGCCTTTTTGGACGGTATAGAAAGAGTGAGACACTAGTATGGAACATGTGGTTAACTTTGTGGTTTTGTAAGGTTGAGAGGCCTTAAGGCGTTATAGCCTTGTGATTGTCGAATACAATCGTTTTATTTGTTGTGATCATGTAATCGTAACCGGTTTGGCTCGAGTGTAGTTTCATGAGTCTCGGACTCCCCTGAAATGGATGCACAACTACTTGGCAGGTTTGATTCCCCGTATTGTATGAATGGCGCCCATGGAACGTATGCTTATGACGGTTAATGGCCCGTGTGAAGTGGCGGTTCATAACGGTTAATGGCCCGTAGAACCCGAATCCATTCGTATGTCAAGTAGATTACAAGGATTTATGACTCGGATCGCCTTCTAGACGTAGGAGCGGGCGGGAACAGGAAATACCTTGGTATGGTTATCAATTAGTGATGTTATGAGTTAATGAACTCATGTCATGTTTCCATATAGTGTGAGAATTTCAAGTGTGTGAACTCTAAGTCCTTTCCCTTTCCCGGACTTGAGTTAGGATTATTAGAACCCATTAATCTGAGAGAATCTATAAGATAGGAACTCACTGAGATTTGATGTATCTCACCCCACGTTGTTGATGTATTTCAGGTACTTCAGATTCTGAGAAGGGTAAGGATAAGGTCGTGTGATCTTTTCTTGGCTTGTTGATGGATAGCTTCCGTAACGGAGTTTATTTTGAGATCATTGTTGATCTAGTTCTTAGTTTTTATCGTTTTGAACATCTTGTGTATAATATGCCTTAGGTTTTTGTACTATGCACTTTAGGGCATTTATTTGTATACAATGTGTTAACTAGGAGCTTATGTGTTTCAGTACCAAACACTTGGATCTATATATAATATTTTTGCTTTGATGTATGAGTTTTATATATGAGTGTTACAATTCGACAAAAGATTTACAACGTGAAGATTGGACCTAATTGAAGAGTCTAAGCCCATGCTGGAAGAGTATATAAATAAGGACTTGCTACACCTAAAATAGTAAGCATACACAACAACAAGCCGTCGGTGCAACATAAGAGTTTAGGGTTTTGAGAGTCTCTTGTGTAGTTTGTAAGTCACCCATGTATCTTTTGATACTATGTGGTCGACATAGGTTGTTGTAAATTTTTCTCACTCGAAGCTTTGAAGCAAAAGTTGAGTATTGTTTTTGGATGAAGCTTTTAAGCAAAACCAAGTATTGTTGTTAGTCAAGATTCTTGGCTGAATATTGTTATTGGAAGGAATGTCTTTCAATTGAACAGATTGATGAAGTTGTTGGAGATTGTAACTATTAGATATCATTAATGTGATTTAGGAATTGAGATGGGTTTCTCTTATATAGATGGTAATTTCTAAAGAGAATTGTACTGGGTAGGGATTAGTGAGGAGTTGTAAACGGGGAGTTTATCTCTAAATTAATACTACTAATAGTGAATTCATTACTGGCTTGGTAGCCCCCAGACATAGGTGATTTGCACCAAACTGGGTTAACAATTCTTGTGTGCGGTTTTCTTTCTGCTGTTTGTATTCTGTTCAAAATATCAGTTTGTTTATTCTGTTCTTGTTTAACAATTATGCAGAACAATGTCTTGACATGTGTTAGGACATCTGCTGTTTGCTATGCTAGAATTTCAATAATTATAGCACATAATAAAATGAAGTGGATAGAATAAAACAATTAGAAAAGTTAACTAAATTAGCCTTGACTCTCTTGTAGGAGCAACGTTCCCTAGCAGATTTGCCAGTTGTCATATCTCAGAAAATACGAACCTCACGAGCACTCGCGCGCTCGCGTAATGATTTGAACAAAGTCGCCACCGAACTTTATTTATTCCAAAGAAGGAAATAGAAAATATCGATAAAACCCTTAAAATAAAAAAGAAGATGGTCGTCATAACCAAATTCGGGTACAGGAGTTGATTACTTATGATTGTTTGTCATTACATGATTTTTATGAGTATATGCGATGAATTCAACGAAATCTCAAGTTAAAGATATGCTAAATATGAAAAAGTAGGAAGAAAATGAAGAAGTCAAAAATATATAGGGAAACGAAGAAATCATGAAGAAATTGTGAAGAAACGAGCAATTTTCAACACAATTTACATCTTGACTTTTGACCAGTAAATTGATCATATTTAGAGTTTCGTAACTCATTTTGACATGGTTTTTTTTTTGCAAAATGAAGCTAAGATAAATATCTTGATTCAGAAATAATCACGCACGTGGTGGAAAGTATCATGTGTGCGATGCAGCATGTTCAAAATCACATGCACGATGGAATAGTGACACGCATGGTGGTACCTTTTGGACCTTTTTCTGACGCATTTTTTATCCATTCTAACTGATTTAAAAGGATACTGTCGTACCTCGAACAAAGTTCGTACAAAGTCTCCGCCGAACTTAATTTATTCCAATGAAGGAATAGGAAAATATCCAGAAAACCTTTTTAAAATGGAAAATGGTCATCATAACCAAATTCGGGTTCGGGAGTCGGTTACGTGAGGGGAAGCTGTTAGCACCCCCTCACGTCCTTTATACTCAACGGGAACCTCTTAGTCTAATTTGTAACTTGAGTGTTAACTTATGCTTATTTGTCTTCTTCGAATAATAAAAGGTGAAAGGTTTGCAAAAGTTTTTATTTAGGGTTTAAGGGAAAATGGTTGATTTTATTATTAGGGTGTTCACCAAGGATTGGGGTCCTTGTGCCTACGTATTCCCTCGTGCAATGGGAAAGTCAGAGCAATCGTAGTTCGACTATAATTTGTGGGATTGTGTTTTTTGTAGACTCCAATGCAAGAAAGATATCTCGTACCCGATTAATTGAAAGAGAGGAGTGAAAGGCTCAACTCCTTTCTTACATCTTTTTATTGAAACCTTGTTAAAGTATAGTTATGTGTCTTAAGTTAATAGTTGCTTAAACACGAGAAATAAATTTTGCATCCGAACAGTTGGGGAGAAGTTTTGAAGATTCAAAACCCCTCCCTTAATGTTTTATAAAAGTTTTGATATGTATGTATTGAAATTGTTTGAGAAAAAGCCCCGATGTTGATCGAAGTTTAAATATGAAACGTTTATGCGTAAACCTAATGACAAAGGTTAATGGCAATCATAAATAACCGACTTACAAGGTATTAAAGTAGGCTCGACATTGAATCGAGAATGATTTGATCTATTTGAAAATGGTTTGATATTATAGTGAATCGATAGTGAGAACTTACGGATATGAATAGTAATGCGAATGGTGCGAATTGGATCGGAAAAGGGTACGAATTCCAATGTAATGACATGAACTCAAGCACAAGGCGTAAATCAAGCGCCACAAGATCCGAATACACGTATAGTTACAAGCATTCAACAATGATAAAAGAACAAAAAAATACAAGAGCATACACGATGTTTACATTGCACATCTATAAAAAATGAGTCGGGAAAAAATAAAAATAATAATAAAGCGAAAACAAATGTGCACGAATTAGAATCATGACGTGAAGACGCGATTCAAAGTCGCGTATGCGAAGTTGTGCAAAGGCTACCACAAGAAATTAAATCTAATATAACCGTAACGACGTTGGATCGTTGAAAATTAGCACAAATTGAAATATGCAAGTTGCTAACGTGTAAGCAGTCATCGCAACCGGATCTAGTTAACGCAAATGTCACGCATCATGCACATATATATGCAAACAGCGTATCGACATTCGATCCGAACAACAATAATCAAAACATTAATAAAAATCGCATTAACATACTACAACTATATCTATATATAAAAACAGAAATGATATATAAAAAAAAGATCGAAGTACATACTGGAATTAATAAAAAGAATTATATCATAACTAAACAAATATAAATATATGTTATAATTAGCAAAAAGAGAGGTATATATAAACCAAAAAAAGTTCATATATATGATAACTGAACTAAAAAAAGTATTAGTATATATTAAAACTAGAAAATGTTAAAAGCAAAAACACATGTATATATATGTCATAAGCTTTAAAAAAAGAGTAAATATATATCTAAAAGATTAAACAGTGATCACATTTATATATATAGGAATCACAAACAAAAATATATTGTACTATGTTATCCTAGCATATGCAATAATACATAAGAATCACAAACAAATATATACAGTGTAAATTGAATATATATATATATATATATATATATATATGAAACACAAACGAGAAAGTGACAATATAATATAACAATCGAAACTATATGTAAGAAAACCAAACAAGAAGAAACAGTATAATGATATACGAGACACACAAGAAGAACGAAATCAATGAAAATAAATAAACAATAGTTGATCCTACCAAAAGAAAGGGTATCCTCGGTCTAGTATTTGGATCAGTCTCCTCTCTTTTATTTTTTCTTAAAAAATTGGAACAAATGGATTCCTCTCTCACAAAATAGCGGCGTGTGTGTTTTGATTTGTTCCCCCTAATTGTGAAACAAAGGGTCTTATTTATATATGGTTTTTAAAGATTTGCAATTGAGTCTGATCCTTCTATTTTAGGCAAGATTTTTAGATATTGAGATCTGATTCAAGTCTTAGTGAGCAAGACTATGAATCTGGAAGGGAATGTGATCAGGTGCAAAATTTAATATGGAGACATTGTAATTTGGAAGAATATCTCTTCCTTTTTTGGTTTTGTTATTTATTTAAAGCATAAAATAAAGATTTAAAAAAATTAATTTCTAAAATACTTTTAAATAAAAAAACAAAAAATAATAATTAAATAATAAAAAAAAAAGATCTTTTTACCCTTTTTTAATGAAATCACACAAAAAGGAAAATAAATACAAAAAGTAATGCAATGAGACTTGAACCTGCTACCTTATGATTAAACCTCTTACGCATATCTTCTTACCAATTGTGTTATCTCATTTATTTGAAATAAAAGCCACTCGAAAGCATATGAAGAGTGGACAAAATTGGGGTATGACAGTTGCCCCTATTTAATTAACTTGAGCTAGAAGGTATGAATGACAGCGGTCTTCGTACATTTGTGGTGGAAGATTATTAAATACGAAAAGACCTGAATTTTGTCCTTTGAGGAAATGATATGAAATGATATGAGGTGTCATGAATGCATGAAGAACTCTTTTGTTTTTGTATTTTTATTATTTAGAATATGATATTAGAAACACACTCTATGGGGAAAATCGAAATGATTGGCTAGAGAATACAAGATATTTCTGAATATCTATCAGGATGACGAAGAGCATTCAGCAATACTTGGAATTAAAGGGGATAAACTCTGGAAAGGTAATATAGATGTCCAAAATGGCATTGGATGGAACCAAACTACAAACACCCAAAGTTTGAAGGTATGGCAACAACTTTGGCAAAAACGTTAGTGACATCTAAGAATAGCATTGGACAAAGGTATAGAAATAATCTGGAGACATCCAAGAATAACATTAGATGGAGGAGATATATTATGGAAAACATGCCTGAGACATCCAAGAATAGAATTGGATGGAGCAGATAAACATTCAAGTAAATACATCCAAGATACCTAAAAAATAGCATTGGATGGAGACAAATTTTGACCTTGGGAAAAACATCAGCAACATTGAAGAATGGCATTGGACAAAAGTAGAGCTACGACATCCAAGAATGGCATTGGATGAAAGCGTCATAACATCCAAGAATGGCATTGGATGAAAGCGTCATAACATCCAAGAATGGCATTGGATGAAAACGAGAAATATGACATCCAAGAATAGCATTGGATGAAAAGGAACACAACATCCAAGAATGGCATTGGATGAAAGTAGAAATATGTCACGACATCGAAGAATGACATTGGATGAAGGTAGAAATATGTCACGACATCCAAGAATGGCATTGGATAAAGTTAGAAATATGTCACGACATCCAAGAATGACAATGGATGAAAGTAGAAATATATCACGACATCCAAGAATGGAAATGGATGAAAGTGAGAAATACTCTGAAAAAAATCAAGAGCATCCAAGAATGGAATTGGATTTGGAATGAGACCAAATCTGAAAATACATCAAAGACATCCAAGAATAGCATTGGATGAAAGGTAAAGTGACACCCAAGAATAGAATTGGATGCCAAAGGAAAACAAACAGAGACATCATGCCAAAGGAAAACAAACAGAGACATCCCAGAATAACATTGGATTGAAATTGAAAGACAGACACATCCAAGAATAGCATTGGATGGAAAACAGAAATAGACAGAGACATCCAAGAATGGCATTGGATGCAAAAGAAATAGGAAGACACGTCTGCTTTGGTAGGTTCCAAGTGAGCTGGATTTTGACCATAAGGTAAGATGTTGAGAGTAACAAGACCTCAAGAAATGCAAATAAGCACAAAGTACACTTCAAACTATGAATGATTATTGAATTTTGTATGCTATGTGAATGATCAGATGCTTGCAATGTAAATGCTTATGGCAACTAGATAAGAATCTTTTGTGAAGTAAGGCTGGAACATTGATTCCACAACACGGGGAACTCTGTTAACTCTGACTTTGAAAGATGTTTTGAACACACTTCTGTCACACTTGTTGTATGTATCAGGATAATGATCTTTTTGGGAAGGACTAATGAGCTTTACTTGGGGATCTCTTGAAGTAAACTGCCCTAGGCTGACTGATTCTTGAAATAACTGCTTTACTGGTCGCTTAAAATGCTTTCCCCAGCATGAACCTTGAAGAGATTTTCTCTAAACGACAGTATCTTTGACAGTGATATGCCCTTGATAGGATAACTAATCAAGTTTCTCAACTGTTTGAACTCCCTTGATGATGAGTGCTTACTTGCAAATAAAATGTTCATTCAAGAATGGTAATTTTAATGTAATGTTCACGCAATTTTGAAATCAAAATCATTATTGGAATGATATTGGTGATGTATAGCAACTGGATCACTGGTCAAAATGCAATATTGGCTTAGACATTCAAAGTGAAAGATTAAACAAAGGTATGATACCAAAACAAATGATTAGCAAATCCCTTAGGAGTCAGTTTACACAATCCTGTTGTAGTATACTTTCAAAATAAACCTAGCTTCAATTAGGTCTTTTGAGGGTTGTAACATGGCCTGGTTCAAGGTTTCAAAGCAAAAGATATAAGGCTCTGTATTTAATTTTTACCCAACCTATTCTCCATGATGATCTCCAGTCTTACATTCAACTAATTCAACCTATGCATTCAAGTTCCAAGAGATTTGGAATTGCACTGTTGATGATGGCTCAAAAGCCAAGGGATTTTTGAGATAGCAGTCACTTCTTTCCTACAACATTTTGTTGTTTTTGCTGCGGACTTTAGTCAACCCACATTGTCTTTGTTGAGGATTTTGGCGACCTCTTTAGATTGATTTTCTTTTTGTTATCCCTAACTTTTTCCTGGACTATTTCTTTGAAGCTTTCAGTCCACCGGGAAGCCCTGATTTTTTTCCTAAGTCACCTTTTTAGGTTTTGACTTAGGGCTTTCTCTTTCTTTTTTAAATCTAGGAAGATAGTGATTGTCGTTAGCTTCTTCGAAAATTCTTTGATGTGTGAGAAGGAAAGCTTGTGCTTGAAACCTTTATTGAAATGTGCATGGAAAGATTCTCTTGAATTTGAATGCACATCCGAATTAATTGAGAACTACCCTGCCCCAGGTTACAGTTATGGTTATTTTTGTACAGAAAGAAACACCAACTTCTAGGCTCAAAGGGGTTGAGGAGGGGCTAACTTCCTTATTTCTCCAGTGTTTGAGAATTGAAATTATGCCATACATCATCATCAAAAATTTACTTGAAAGCATACCAATCGGCAATTTGGGTATATTATTTTCATCATTGTCCCTCCAATCTTTGCTTAGATCACAGTTTGATAAAATAAAGATGATGAGAGAAACACTAGTATATTTTTGAATTTTGAGAGAGGAAAGCATAAACATGCACAGATATGAAAGAGAATGGATTAATTCAAAATATGCAACACTCATTTCATTAATATTACCATTTAGAGACAGACAATTTTGAAAGTAAATAAACTTAATACAAACAAAGAAATTGCCAAAATAAATAAAACAAGGCCTAGTGACTAATCAGTATCAAGGATGAGCTTTCCTGTATGATCCACCGGCTTTGGGAATTGACTTGTCATGCTCTGACCCAGTCTTCACCCATTCTATTTTGGCATAGGTTTGTTGTCAACATTGGGAGTTCCCTTCGAGAAGGTTAAAATATCTCCTCTAACCAAGTCTTGTACTCTAGGCTTCAGTGCAAAACAACCTTCTAGATCATGACCTGCAGCTCCCTGATGGAATGCGCAATGGAGGTCGGACCTACACCCAGGCGGAAGAGGATCCGGAGGAGGAGGTAGAGGCCTAGTTGTGATCAAACCTTTCTGGACAGAGTAAGGATACACCTCGGTATATGTCACGGGAATAGGGTCAAATTGAGTCTTATTCTTAGCATTACAAATCTGGTTTTGGCTAGCATTCTGTTGTGGAGGAGCTCGAGCTGGTGGGGCATTAACCATAGGCGCAACTGTAGCTATGTATGGTTGGCCATAATGTTGTTGCCTACGATAAGGTCTACTTTCATCTAAAATAGCATGTGTGTCGCCCTCCTTTTTCTTTTGAAAGTTCCTAGAGGACTTTCTTGCACCAGTAGAGGCTTCGGCATTGAAAATCTTTCCATTCTTGATACCTTATTCTAGTCTTTCTCCAATAGTGACTAGATCAACAAAACCAGATGATACACTGCCTATCATCGTTTCCCAAAAGAAAGGTTGTAGAGTGTCCATGAACAATCCAGCCAATTCTTTCTGTGCCAATGGTGGCTCCACCTGAGCAGCCAGCCCTCTCTAACGCTGAGCGTACTCTTTGAAGGACTTTTTCTCCTTTTCAAACATGTTCAGTAGTTAACGGCGATATGGTGCCATGTCTAGATTGTACTTGTATTTCTTCAAGAAAGCATCAGCAAAGTCTTTCCAGCTTTGGATGCGATTCTTTTCAAGTCCCATTTACCATTTCATTGAGGATCCACTTGGACAGGTATGCCCCTTGTACTTTTCGAAATTTGTAGTTTTAAATTTTGCAGGAATAACTAAATCTGAAAGCACATGTCCATTATGGCAGCACCAAAGACATGATTTCCTTCCACAACTCTTATCCTCTTCTCCAGAGTCTGCCATTGCTCTCTGACTTCCTCAATATATCCAACTTCTCCTTGACTTTCAGATTGGTGATCAATAGCATGGTACACAAAAGGAGGATTCTCATAAGCAGTATTATGCACTACAGGCGGAGGTTCAGTGAACACTGTAGCTTGGACTACTAGTGGTACAGATGGGCCAGTCATTGGTGTAGTAGCAAAAGGTGGCGAATAACCCGGTGGTAATCTAAATTCTGGCCAAGTAGTAGCTAGACTCAAAGGCACAGGGTCAACAGCAAAACTATTGACTTCAGAGATGACAGTTCTTTAAGGTTGAGTATCCCTAGTAGTCAAGGCGTGTAGCATCTCCATGATCTTGCTCACACTATTTTTCAAATCATCGATGTCTTCCTTGACTTTGTGTTCCTCTTGATCGACCATTTTTCTTTTGACGTTGGCTCTAGTTTTGTACTTGTGTTTAGGAATCAGCTTGACGGTAACTCAAAAAATCTGAAGATGAGAACGAATGACAATGAGCTTTTGGATAACCGGAATGTAAAGATGAATGCAATGATATGCAAATGAGATGCCATGCATACAAATCAGGTACATTGTAATCTTAGGTAAATCAGAACATCGGGTAAATAACTGGTATTTGACTAAAAGAAACCCACATGTAGGCTCTATGACAGGTAGGTGTCAAGATTCATGGATACCTATCAAAGACATTATTTCCATGACGAAGGTTCATCAGACAATAATAACTTTGAAACGATCTCCTCTAGGTGAGATCTTCGTATCCTCCAAACGAAAAAGATTTCTCGTGGGCTTTTACTACACAACCATCGACACAAGGTTTCTAAAATAATGTTCTCAGAGTCATAGATCGAGGTTGAACCCATTACTGTCAAATAGTAATAAGTTCAAGGGATCTCATCTGATTGGGGCTTTCGTATTAACCCAACGAGTCCAAAGGTCTCGTAAGTTAACACTACACAACCACTGTGGATATAACGGGTTAAAGGTCCTTAGAGTCAATGATTTAGGTCTGAAAACATTATCGTGGTGATGAATTTTCATCAAAATAATAACATTTCCAAGGGACTCTACTCTAAGCGGGGTTTTCGTATCGTTCCCACGAGGAAGACTCCTCGCAGGTCTCTACTACACAACCACCCTCCTAAGCTTATGTTTTTTCTCAAGCTCGGGTATAGAGCCTATCTCACAAAGCCCATGATCAAGAGGCCCAATAACATCATGATAATAATAACAGTATAAATAATAAAGTAATCAAGCAATAAAAGGAAAATAATAAACAAGAAGACCATAAATAAACAGAAAGAAGACAACTATGCTAATTAAACACTCATCACTTATTATTCTGAGTTAGGCTTGACTCTCTCATGCATGGAGCAATTTTTCCCCAACAAAGTCGCCATCTGTCGTACCTTGAAAAATACGATCCCTCGCGAAATATGTCGTGGAACAAAAAATGTTTGTACAGAGTCGCCACCGAACTTAATTTATTCCAATGAAGGAATAGGAAAATATCGAGAAAACCTTTTTAAAATGGAAAATGGTCATCGCGACCATATCCGGGTTCGGGAGTCGGTTACGCGAGGGGAAGGTGTTAGCACCCCCTCACGTGTGTTGTACTCAACGGGAACCTCTTAGTCTAATTTGTAACTTAAGTGTTAACTTATGCTTATTTGTCTTCTTCAAATAATAAAAGGTGAAAGGTTTGCAAAAGGTTTTAATTAGGGTTTAAGGGAAAATGGTTGATTTTATTATTAGGGTGCTCGCCAAGGATTGGGGCCTTTGTGCCTACGTATTCCCTCGTACAATGGGAAAGTCAGAGCAATCGTAGTTAGACTATGGTTTGTGTGTTTGTATTTTTAATAGACTCGAACGCGAGAACGATATCTCGTACCTGATTAATTGAAAGAGAGGAGTGAAAGGCTCCACTCCCTTCTTACATCTTTTTATTGAAACCTTGTTAAAGTATAGCTATGTGTCTTAAGTGAATAGTTGCTTGAACACGAGAAAGAAATCTCGCATCCGAACAGTTGGGGAGAAATTTTGAAGATTAAAAACCCTTCCCTTAATGTTTTATAAAATTTTTAATATTGATGTATTGAAATTGTTTGAGAAAAAATCCTCGATGTTGATCGAGGTTTAAGTATGAAATATTTATGAGTAAACCTAATGACTAAGGTTGATGGCGATCATAAATGACCGACTTACAAGGTATGAAAGTGGGCTCGACATTGAATCGAGAATGATTTGATCTTTTTGAAAATGGTTTGATATGATAGTGAATCGATAGTGAGAACTTATGGATATGAATAGTAATGCGAAGGGTATGAATTGGTTCACAAAAGGGTATGAATTCCAATGTAACGACATAAACTCAAGCACAAGGCGTAAATCAAGCGCCACAAGATCTGAATACACGTATACTTACAAGCATTAAACAGTGATAAAAGTACAAAAACAATACAAGAGCATACACAATATTTACATCACACATCCATAAAAAATGAATTGGGAAAATTAATAATAATAATAAAGCGAAAACAAACATGGACGGATAATAATCATGATGCAAAGACGCGAATCAAAGTCGCGTATGCGAAGACGTGCAAAGGTGAGGCGTGCGATTTTTGTCGGTGACGCGACCACCTTATCGCCATGGGTTTCTCCTCACCGCAATGGTAGTAGTGGGGTGCTACTTTCTAATTTCTTATTTATCCCGTGAAGCTGGAAGGGAAAGGGAAGCTATCTAAAACTAACCTTGCACGCGAATGTTTAACTGAACAAACGCTTAAGAGATTCGGAGAGTTTGGGGTCAGGTTATACAATGGGGAGTTGTCAATTACCCATCCTATATGTGGTTATCCACAGGTTGTTAGCATTAGGTTCTACTTTTATAATTGATGGTGTTTATCTGTTGTGGGTTGGGAAAGTTTCTCCTTTAGGAGTATTTGAGAGAGAGTGTGAATTTTTTATGATTTTGGCGAGGTACTGGACCTTAGTTTTGATTGGTATGAAGGTACTGGACCTAGAGTTTTTTATTTGTATGCTCGCTAAGATTTCACAGTCTTATGCCTACGTATTCCCGTTTAAAGAAACAGGGAAATCAGAGCAGTCGTAGTTCCTCCTATTCTATGGGAGGAAAAAGATGTTTTGATGTCTTGTTCAAAGCCCAAGATTGAAGCTAAAGGTTATTTGTGTCTTGTTAAAAGCCCAAGATTGAAGCTAAAAGGTTTGACTGAGAGAGAATTTGTCATCTCTAAAGGGAGACATCTCGTCTGTTGATCACAACTGTTGGGTGACTGATTATAAAGGAGTATTACTTTAACTGGGATATGTGAATCCAACAATACCATAATTTCCTTTATGAGGGATTTTTCCTGAAGAAGAAAGCTTTAACTCAGTGTAGAGAAATGCCATGGGTTTTTCCTCACCGCAATGGTAGGAGTGGGGTGCTACTTTCTGATTTCTTATTTATCCCGTGAAGCTGGAAGGGAAAGGCAAGCTATCTAAAACTAACCTTGCACGGGAATGTTTAACTAAACAAACGCTTAAGAGATTCGGAGAGTTTGGGGTCAGGTTATACAATGGGGAGTTGCCAATTACCCATCCTATATGTGGTTATCCATAGGTTGTTAGCATTAGGTTCTACTTTTATAATTGATGGTGTTTATCTGTTGTGGGTTGGGAAAGTTTCTCCTTTATGAGTATTTGAGAGAGAGTGTGAATTTTTTATGATTTTGGTGAGGTACTGGACCTTAGTTTTGATTGGTATGAAGGTACTGGACCTAGAGTTTTTTATTAGTATGCTCGCTAAGATTTCACAGTCTTATGCCTACGTATTCCCGTTTAAAGAAACAGGGAAATCAGAGCAGTTGTAGTTCCTCGTATTCTATGGGAGGAAAAAGATGTTTTGGTGTCTTGTTCAAAGCCCAAGATTGAAGCTAAAGGTTATTTGTGTCTTGTTAAAAGCCCAAGATTGAAGCTAAAAGGTTTGACTGAGAGAGAATTTGTCATCTCTAAAGGGAGACATCTCGTCTGTTTATCACAACTGTTGGGTGACTGATTATAAAGGAGTATTACTTTAACTGGGATATGTGAATCCAACAATACCATAATTTCCTTTATGAGGTATTTTTCCTGAAGGAGAAAGCTTTAACTCAGTGTAGAGCAATGTCATTTTTCCTTAGGAGTCTTTCATGCTAAGAGAGGGACAGTGGCGTGATGTAAATAATCCAGAGGCTTGCCACTTACAGCAATTAGATGAAAGAGAGGATTTTACCAGGATAAAAGATGGACGACAACTTGGATTTTTGAATCAACAAGTGTGCCACTTATAGCAGTTATCTGGGATTAGGGTTTGTTTTGAATGTCTGTTTTGATGTGTGATAACACACAGAAATGTTTTCCTGAGATTTTGATTTCCTCTGACGGGATGTTGATTTTGGTGTGCCTTGATCAAAGCTCAAGGTTGAAGCTAAGAGATTGATTGAATCCACTGGGGAAGTCCTTATACAAATCCTAAGAGGAGGCTGGAAAAGGCTGACTCAATAAGAGAGTGTTTATCTGTCATGTACAAAGCCCAAGATTGAGGCTAAAAAGAGACTGACTCTTTTGGGGATATCATTATACAAAGCCTAAGAGTAGGCTAAAAGTTGACTTTTTTGGGGGAATATTTTGTCTATCTTGTACAAAGCCCAAGATTGAGGCTAAAAGGGGAACTGACTCTACGGGTGAGAGGTTTTATCTGTCTTGTACAAAGCCCAAGATTGTGGCTAAAAGAAGACTGGCTCTACTGGAGAGATTTATATGGTGTTTTGTACAAAGCCAAAGATTGAGGTTGAAAGATGTTGAATCTACTAGTGAGAGGATATTTATGGGTGTCTTTTATAAAGCCCAAGATTGAGGCTGAAAAGAGAATTGACTCTACTTAGGGATATTAATTCCCAAAGCCTAAAAGAAGGATGAGAGGAATTGACTTCATAGGGGAAGATATTTGTCCCGAGCTTAAGAGAAGGTTATGAAGATTTTGACTTGGTTGGAGAAAGTTTATATATGTCTTGTACAAAGCCCAATATTGAGGCTAAAAAGAATGACTGACTCAATAAGAGAGTGTTCTTATGGTGTCTTGTACAAAGCCCAAGATTGAGGCTAAAATAGATTTGACTCAACAAGAGAGTCCTTTTAGGAGATTGACTTAACAAGATAGTACTAAAAATGTGAATGACTCAACAAGAGAGTGCTTTTATTTTGTACCATTGACTCAACAAGAGAGTGTGGAAAGGTTATTGACTCAACAAGAGAGTGTTTTTTTGTCTTGTACAAAGCCCAAGATTGAGGCTGAAAAGGGTTAACTCAACAAGAGAGTGTTTTAAGAAAGAAGATGGACTCAACAAAAGGGTGCAGTTGGGGCTAATTCTGCTTAGGAAAATCATTATACAAAGTCTAAGAGGGGGCTGGCTTCTGCTGGGGATTATTGAGATCCAGAGGCAGGTCTAAGTCGGGGGATTAACTCTTGCAGAGGGTTACAAAAGAGTTGAAGTATCAGATGCCTTGAGGTTCTAATTTGGGATAGTGTTATACTGATGATAAGCTGACCCTAGCTGGGGAAATTTAAATTGAGAGTTTAAAGATTGAGTTTCAAAAACCTATAGAGGTTTCAACTCTACTGGAGATTGGTTAAATGACCATGGTTTTTTTCCTGTGTTTGTAGGGAACTTGAGAATGTCTTTGAGATCCAAGAGGATATTAGACTGTCCAGGTATACTGGTATGAAAGAGTTTATCTTTGTATGATGCCCAAGAGGAGGCTGGTGTTTTAAGGGATGAGAATCAACCTTAAATTGGTTTGAGGTTTTGACTCTTTGGAAAGACTGCTCTAACAAAGGATGACTATGTTCTGTCATATACCTTTAAAAGGTCTTCAGGGTCCTTGTATTAAGCCCAAGAGAAGGCATGAGAACTTCTAAGAAGCTGAAGGGTCCTTGTACAAAGCCCAAGAGGAGGCTGGGATGCTTTTAGGAAGCCTGTGGGTCCAAACTTATGAAAAGTTCAAGAAAAGTTTCACCGGAAATCATCTTTTCTTTAGTGAACAATTCTAGGGTTTGAAGATATTCAAGAGAGGTTTCACCGAGAATTAATCCTCTTTGGGGGGAAATGAATTTCTTTGACAGTTTTCTAATAGTGACAGTCTGAGAATAGTTTCACTGGGAATAATGCCTTTCTCTTTGTTCCATATTGTATAAGCCCAAGAGAAGGCAAGACTGTATCTGGAATTCCTATTGGGAACTAGTTTTGACTGTTGAAAGAGTGACCACTGGCTTTATCTAGTTCTAGACCTAATTGCCGGGGAAAACTATAAACAAATATATACAGGCATATATATATATACATATGAAACATATATTATATGTAAAAGAGAAGGTAGGAGGACTTATAGGTCAGCAAGCTTCCAGCACAAACAAATATATATATATATATATATATATATATATATATATGTGTGTGTGCAAGTATGTAAAAGAAAGCTGATAAAACTTACAGGCGAGCAAGCTTCCATTGTAACAGCTGTATGGTTAGTTGTTCAAGAAATTAAAGAAAGTTTTGATAACAACTATGAGTTTGAACCTAAATCAAAAGGGAAGGTTGTTTTTGAAAAGAAGATTGGGGGTTATACTCAAGGAGAGGCCCAGATGAAAAACAGTGATCGAACCATTGATCTTAAAATTGTATCGGGACTTATACAATGACTGAGACCCAAATTATTGTATTTACAAAGAGGTTGGGTCTTACACTCTATTAGATGCCCAAAAGTTTATTTTTGTACAAGGGATGAGGCTTACAACTCAAGGGGAGGCCCATGGAAAGACAGTGATCGCACCGTCGTTTTTTGAAAATTGCACTGGGACGTATTCATTGATTGAGGCCCAAAATTATTTATGTACAAAAGAGGGTTGGGTCTTACACTCTATTAGAGGCCCAAAGAATGTTAAAAGAAAGGAGAATGGGACTTACAACACGAGGGGAGGCCCAGATGGTATTTTGTTTAAAAGGCAACGACCGTGCCAGGATTTTTTTAAATCGTATCGAGACTTATACAATGACTGAGGCCCAAAAAGGTTTTTATTTACAAGGAATGGGTCTTACACTCTATTAGAGGCCCAAAAGTGTTTGAAAATTTAAAATCGAGAGGAAAGCCTAATTTTAAATTAAAAAAATGATATAAAATACCAAATATATTCAAAAACAAGTTGTACACTTTGAAAAAAATTTTGAAAAATCATGTTTTATTAAATGAAAGTTTGAAATTCAATTGGTTTTGAAAGATCAAAGTGGGAATTTCATTTAAAAAATGTTTAAAACAAATAAAAAATGAAATTAATTACAAAAATTCTAACTATATTAAAAAAATAATATAAATTGGATTTTTTTGTAAAATAAAATATTTAAACATTTTTGTGAATTTTGAGAAAGAGAATCAATTCAAAAATACAAATATTCAGAGAGAAATTAATTTTTGAATCAATTAAACAAAATAACTAAAATTCAAAATTTTGAATTATGGCACCAAGAACACTTGGTTCTTACACGCGTCCCCTGTTTTTCCAGATTTATGTTTTCCCACTTTTCTCCGTGATTTCTCAATAGTTTTGCACGATTCAAGTACCAATCTTGTTCGTTTTTGAACAAGGATCACAACCATATAATTTAATTGCATTTATATTAATTATGGAGGAAGAAATCAACAGAAAACCTCAAGAACCCTAATTTTAGCATGAACACAATGAAATTCCATACACGATGGATTCATGGCAATTGATTGAGGGTTATTAATCTACAAACATTCATAAACAAGATGGTAACTCAAAAATTCATTTATGATGCATGGATCATAGAGTTTGAAGGGTTCATGCCTACCTCTTGCAGTTGGTGACCGAGTTTGATGATGGAGGTGTTGCATCTAGGTTCCAATGATCTGGACAGCTTCCTTAGGTGCCAATGGATGTGTTTAAATGCTTGGGGTGGATTGAAATGAGCTGGAACTGGTTGTCTAACCTCAACTGCAATACTGTCAAGAATTTGAGTAATTGGCTAGTGATTTTGTGATTTTGATGTTCCAGATGTGATTTTGTGTTATGGATCACTCATACATGATGTTTATGAGGGATGTGTGTGTGTGTGATTAGTTTGGTTGGAATCACTCTCAATCTCAAACCCCGATAGTAACTTGAGTTAGAAGGAAAAATTGGAGTGAAAAGGAGATTTTGAGGAAAGCATCAGCTTGGGTGCTTTGGTGTACTCAAACTGATCACAAATGAGCTCTATTTATAGTAGAGTAAGTTTGTTTTGCAAGCAATAGTGTGTGGCAACTGCAGCAGGTCTGTGGCCAATGTGGATCAAATGGAATCTCAAGTCTCCTCTAGCCATTGACTTGAGGTTAGAGCACAAGCCTATGATCTTTTGGTTCAGAGATACAGCTTGACTCATTTAGTTAAGTTTGTCTCAGTTCATGCCACCTTGATGCATCCATTGAATGCATTGAAACAAAATTGGAGTCTTGGCACTTTTTAGCCTTTTTAGGATGACATAGTTATATGTAGATCCTTAGACTTAGGAAGCTCGGGGATCAGATCATTCCCCTTTGATTTCATCATCTGATGTGTCCAAATGGATGACAAGGCTTGGAGTTGTCCAAATTTTCCAAATCGAGCAAAATGCCAAAATCTGCCTTGTATAAGACAGTTGGAAATGGTGATTTTGAGGGGATCATATCTCCCTGCTCAGGTTGAGTTATGGGAGGCTCTTGTACTTTTTAGAAAGCCCTCATATGATAAAAAAACATGTGTGATCATAGTTTGTTTTGAAACTATTTGGATCCCATTGAAAAATCCTCATGAACATTGGCGTTCAAAGCTGATAACTTAGGCAGATTTTCACTAAGTGTTGAAAAAGTGTAATTTTCTTCATTTTTGTCATTTTGATTAGTTCATAACTCAAAATCCATGAGGATTTGGAATCTCTTGTAGTTGACACTTTTAAAGTATGTCAGATAGACTTTCATTTGAGCTTTGAATGGGAGAAAAAGGCCGTGTGGTTTAGGAGTTCTGACCTTGCAAAGTTGGTACCAAAATCACTTTTGTTCCATAACTTAGAAAAATTTTGGTTTCTCAAGGTTGCCCCTTTTGCAAGAAACCTCGCTTTTCTTGATTTTTCATAATGAATGATGATCAATACAATACATTAACATTATTTTTTACTTAGGGGAACCATATTTGTAGAAAATTCCAAAAAGTCAAACTTGATTTTGTGCACAGTTAACTTTTTATCGGATGAAATCCAAACTGTGCGATCCTTTGTGAAATCAAGTTCTTGACCTAATTAAAACCTAATGGATGGATTCCATAGGTGTTATAAGGTGTATTGAATCATGTCCCAAGGTTTGGGAGCATGTCTTGGTCAAAAGTCAAAGATACAGTTGACTTTTTCCCGAAAACCCTAATTGTGGTCCTGGTGAAATTGAAACTTGTGAACCAAGCTTCTTGGGTTAATCCATTGTTGCAAATGGATCAATGTAGTATATTAGAGGCCCTCGAATCATATCTTGAGGTCTTGGCTCAGGCTTTGTCCCAAAAGTCAACTTAGGGGTGAATTAGGTCAAGAAACCCTAATTCCTGATTTTTGGTAAATACATCCCCTGAGGTTAAATTAACTTGATGATTGGGTCCATGAAGTCCCTTGGAGTATCTTGGGTTGTGCTTTGAAGCATTGGATCATGCCCAGATGAAAATTTTCATCTGGAGGCCTCAGTCGACCAAAAACACTAATTTGGTGACACTGGCGATCTCAAGGCTTGATCCACTTGGAATGTTGCAACCTTGTGCTTGATTCTTGATGTGGGAGTCCTCTTGATCCTTTATAGGTGTTTGAGAGGTTAGAAAATTTGAAGGTCATGTCATTCCTTGATTGATCCTTTGTCTAAGTGCTCTGAGAGGGCTCAAAACCCTAATTCTTGATTGTGGTGAATGTTCAATCATCTTTGAGGAGATTGATGAGGCATGAAAGTACATCCATATTGTGATGATGATTTGCACAATGACGGGAAATCTTGGTGGTCAAAATTTGGGGTATGACAGATGCCCCTATTTAATTTCTTGGACCCGAAGGTGTGACTGGCGAAGGTATTCGGGCATTCGGGGTGCAAGAGGATTAAATATCTGAATACCCGGAATTTTGACAGTGGTTATGAATGGTAGTTTGCCCATCCATCTTCCTTTGCTAAGAAATGATGCATAGAAAAGGGTGAAACTTCCCCTTGATCCTGGTTTTACCCGCAGAATTGGTCTTAGGTTTTGAAATAAACTTCCCCTCGATCCTGGTCTTCAGCCACGAAATTGGTCTTAGTTTTGAAATAAACTTCCCCTCGATCCTAGCCTTCTGCCACATAACTGGTCTTAGTTTATTTTGTCAATAAACTTCCCCTTTATCCTGGTCTTCAACCACGGAACAAGTCTTAATTTTTTTTGTGTCAAGTTCCTTCCTTGACAAGGGACGCTATTTGTAACGACCTTCATCAAACTTCTCGCGTATTTTCCTGGGGAGATGCCATTTGATGGGAAAAAGTTTTGATGTCAGAATTACTGGGGAAACCCATTTTTTTGAGTTTGTAGAGGTGTGCAAACTTCTCTATTGGAGACGTCATTTGTTGACTCTATTGGGAAAAAAGAATCTCTTGAGAGACCGCTTTTCACTTAGGGATATTACATCATACTTTTCTTCGAGATCTTCACGGAGAAATGCCATGTGATGTAATCCACTTTTGAGGTGCTGATGACTTCATTAACATTGACTTTCTGGAGAGAAAAACCAATGTGTTACTGAGAGTCTTTAGTTGCGAGGCTTTCTCTGGGGATTTTCCTTAATCTGGGAAAGCGAAGATATCATCTTCAATGGTGAAGAGTGACGTTTGTCGAATGTCTTCTTGCCTTTCAGAGGTTCAAGTTATCAAAGTGGTCGAGGACCGTCTCCAATCCAGAAATAAACTGGGGAGAGAGATTGTTTTAGACGATACATTTCCTGATGAGGAAAGAGCTGACAACTCGATTGATTAAAAGGACTTTACCACTTGAGGGGTAGGACTGACCAGAGTGATATTGACGCAATATGAATATGAGTATGAATTAATAATGCATGATGTATGTATGTTTATGCTGACAATACTGATGTGACATATAGACTAATGGATGAACACGACTGGATACTCGGCCACAGCGGGGGATGAAAAGTATCATTGGTTCAAAATAGCAATCCTGCCTTGCTTAAGAAAGACGGTCCCTATGGGGAGAAAGAATTGTTTAATCGGTCTTAAGAGGTACGTACTCTGCCGGGGATATCAGATGAAACATGGTCTCTGACACAGTTGATCCTTCATTCAGGTGTACTGGTTTAGAAGGAGTACTTTGATTATGCACTTTGAGGCTCAATCACCTTTAGAGAAGCGATCGATGTTCTTTTCGATATTCAACAGTCAAAAGAATTGCCATCTTTATTTAAAAAGCAGAAAAGTTTTGACAAATAAATTCATTTTTGTTTTATTTCAAGAATCGTTGATCATGTTAAAAATGCCATTTTGTAAAGCTAAAACAAATAAGAATTGTAGACAAAAGCACTAGGGCTCAAATTTTATTGATAGGATGGAAATCACCCAAGCGCGTGATCCCATAGAGCATTTACAAAGTTAGAAAATGTTAATTTAAGGGAAAAGGGATACATTGAAACATAACGCCCATTATCCTTCTACCAACTTTGAATTCTGGACATCCCGAGCTTCTGTCGAAGATGACCTTTATTGAAGTTTTCTGATGGATGGCATTACTGCTGGGGATTTAACCTCGTCGGACGTAGTTACTTGCCATTAATCCATAACTTTTGTAAGTTATATGTGAGCCTAAGAGGGGGTGAATTAGGCACCTAGATGATTATCCCGATTTTTTATGGTTTTTCGTTTTTACTTTCCTAAAGATTCTATGTGATGAAGTGCGGTAAAAGCGGAAGGTAAAGAACACCAGGAAGTATATTGGTTCCCCTCACAGGTCGAGAGTATTCCAGTCCCCTTTCAACATGAAAGAGATTTCACTATAGTTTTGTACAAGACAAGACTCTTCCTAGTCTTTCTATACAAGTCACTAACTATGAACCACCAAGAACACCCTCTTGGATTTTACAAGTTTAAACTCCAACCAAGAATAACTCTTACAATGGACCTCTTGTATCCACAATCCGGATAACAAGGATTCTAATAAACCCTATAAGAGAAACAATCCTTCTCCTTATAGTCAACACCTAAAACCAAACAATTGTTGGAACTTTAGGATTTTACAATAGTTCTGAATTTTTTAGTAAGTAGATAAAAATTTGAATCTTCAATATATCAATCACAAGATTGGTCTTCTTCTTGTACAAGTAATCTTTATTCAGAATATACAAGTGTTTATGATGCAAGAATGAAACTATAACGTTTGAGATGAAAGTTTAATGACAAAGTTTCACTCTTAAAAAATTCTGACTTTTTACACTTGAGAAAATGAAATATTTTTGTGAATAAAGATATTTGAAAATTGTATGCAAGAAGGTGAGATTAAAATCTGAAATTATGAGTTTATATAAGCCACTAAACACCTTTTCAAAATGGTGTTAATGTCCAAAGGTTTCCATGCATCAAAAACAATTTTCAAAACTCACAATACTGAAAAATTAAAATATTTTTACATACTGGTTCAGTGTTAATCGATTAACACTATTGAACTATAATATGTTAATCGATTAACACGTCTCAACGTGCAAATTATTCAAAATGTCTTAAGGTTAATCGATTAACATAAATACACTATAAAAGGTTAATTGATTAACCACAATTAAAAGTTGAAAAATACTTTGAAAAATGATATGAAAAGGAAATGTTATCAAAAATAACTTTTTAGATGATCCATGCCAAGTATGCTTGATGATATGAACACTTGATGATATGAACCAATGTTCGTTTGAAGCCTTGGTTCGATCATGCCAATCATGTCGATTCCCCATATAGAAAAAGGCCACGGAGAAGAAAGAACTTTGAAATGCGTTGGCGGTACATGGATTTTGTCAGCGTATATTTGACACTTGTGACATTTCCTCATGTATTTGTAGCAATCGGATTCCAGGGTCAACCAATAGTATCCTGCTCTCAGAATTTTTCTCGCCATTGTGTGTCCGTTGGCATGAGTGCCAAAGGTTCCTTTGTGAATTTCTTTCATCAGCATGTTCGCTTCTGGTCTGTCTACGCATCGGAGCAAGACCATGTCAAAGTTTCTCTTATAGAGTGTATCACGGCTTAGGAAGAAGTTTCCTGCCAGCCTTCTGAGGGTTTTCCTGTCTTTTCTTGATGTCCCAGGTGGGTACTCTTGTCTCTGAAGGAAGCATTTGATATCATGATACCAAGGTTTTAAGTTTATGACTGCTTTAATCGTGAAGATGTAAACGGGCCTCTCAAGGCGCATTATGTCAATCTTATGTACGTCGTTCCATTGACCTACACTAACCATGGAAGAGAGAGTGGCTAGTGCATCAACCATGTCATTCTCTTCACGAGGGATATGGTGAAACTCGATTCTGTTGAAGAATGGTAGCAACCTTCTTGCGTAATCTTTGTAAGGAATCAGTCCTGATTAGTATGTGTTCCAATCTCCTTTGATCTGATTGATAACCAGGGCTAAGTCTCCATACACATCCAAGTTCTTTATCCTTAAATTAATTGCTTCTTTGAGACCCATGATACAAGCTTCGTATTCGGCCTCGTTGTTTGTACACTTGAATGTCAGTCGGACGGTGAAAGGAATGTGGGTACCCTGAGGTGTTACGATGATTGCCCCAATTCCGTTTCCATAATTATTGACAGCTCCATCAAAGATTAATCCCCATTGGGAACCTGGTTCTGGCCCTTCACTGGGTAGCGGTTCATTGCAATCTTTCATTTTTAAGTACATGACATCTTCGTTTGGGAAGTCAAATCTGACTAATTCTTGATCGTCAATCAGTTGATGAGCCAAATAATCGGCTAAAATACTCCCTTTGACGGCTTTTTGAGCATGGTACTCAATGTCGTATTCTGATAACAACATCTGCCACCGGGCAATCCTTCCCGTGAGAGCAGGTTTTTCAATGACATACTTGATTGGATCCATTTTGGAGATTAACCAAGTAGTGTGACAAATCATGTACTGGCGAAGACGTTTGGCTGCCCAAGCCTGAGCACAGTAAGTTTTCTCAAGCATAGTATACCGAGTTTCACAGTCGGTAAACTTCTTGCTCAGATAGTAGATGACAGACTCATTTATTTTCGTTTTGTCTTGTTGGCCAAGTACACAACCCATTGAGTCTTCCAAGACTGTTAGGTATATGTGTCAATTTTAATTATTTTTTATTGGTTCTTTTTGCAAAAAATCACAAAAATGTTGAAATATTTTATTCCACTAAAAAATTAAATTTATATTAGTTATTTAATATAATTAGTATTTTTGTGAATAAATTCCGTTTTAATTGTTTTTAAGCATTTAAAAGTGAATGTTTACTATGAAAATCAAAACTAAATGAGTTTTAATTTTATCTTGTGATAAAAACCTCATTTTTCAAACCCTCAACAAAAATCACATGTGCTTTATTCAAACTTATTTGGTATTTTTATCATTTTATTTGATTTTCTTTAAATATTTACTTTTAAAGGAAAACAAAATTAGGGTTTCTTTGATTTTCACCCTCGCCAATCACTTTTAAACACGCATGGGCCTCTAATAGAGCGTAAGACCCAATCCCCTTTTAACCAAAACCATTTTGGGCCTCAGATATTGTATAAGTCCCACTGCGTTAAAAGAAAATCTTGGCGCGATCGCCAGTTCAAAAATCAAACCCTTTGGGCATACCCTTGTGTTATAAGCCCCATTCTTTAAAAATCATTGGGCCTCTAGTAGAGTGTAAGACCCAACCCTTTTTGAAAACCAAAATAATTTGGGTCTCAGTGTATTGTATAAGTCCCGATACCATCAAAAAGTTTGGCGCGATCGTCGCCTTTTAAAAAACCTTGGGCCTTTCCTTGAGCTATAAGCCCCACCACTTGTATAAAAATAAACCTTTGGGCGTCTTGAGAGAGTGTAACACCTATCCCTTTGTAAAGAAAACCTTTTTGGGCCTCAGTCACTTGTATAAGTCCCTATACAATGTACAAAACAACAGTGCAATAACTGATAAAACCTTGGGCCTCTCCTTGAGCTGTAAGCCCCAACAATCTTTTCAAAGCACTTTCTCCTTTGGTTTTGAATATAATATTATTATCAAAGCTTTCTTTGTTGAACAAACTAACCAAACAGCATGGAAGCTCTACAACCGAGTAAGTGTTTACCCGCTTTTTTTATCCGCTTTCATATATATAACTGTATTGTGGGGCTGCTCACTGTAAGTCTTCTTTCACAAACTTTTATATACTTGTCAAATATCAACTGTGTAATACTAGTATAGTTATTTAGGGTTTTCCCTGGCAACTACGTCTAGCATTAGGTAAAGCCTGTTGGTCACTCTTAAATGCAAACAAAACTAGATCCCCACAGGATTACCAGACACAGTCTTCCCCCCTCTTGGGGTTAAACAATATGGAGATGGGAAAGGCAGCATTCTCGGTGAACCCTTTCTTAGACTGTCACCCTTAGAAATTGTCAAAGAGACTCTACTCCCCAGAGGTGATCTTTTCTCTCTGAATGGCATCTCTTGAGTTTCTTCCAAATTCTCGGACTTTCCTGGCTTGATCTATTCTAGGTGAATGGCTTGTCTTGAACTTCTTGGGGTTTAGGGACCCACAGGCTTCTTAAAAGCATCCCCGCCTCCTCTTGGGCGTTATACAAAGACCCTTCGGCTTCTTAAAAGCTCTCATGCCTTCTCTTTGGCTTAGTACACGGACCCAGAGACCTCTACAGGTATAGGGACAGAACATAGTCATCAATTTGCTAGAGTTGTCTTTCTGAGTCAAGTGTCAGACCTGTTAATAGGTTGACCTTCATCCCTAAACATACCAGCCTTCTCTTGGGCATCATACAAAGATCATTCACTACCTGAGAATCGATTTCTCAAAACACCCGTAGACTTGGACTGTCTCAATACCCTTTGGATTTTCCATTTCCTTAAAGAACAGGAAATCTCCCTGATCCTCTGATCAATCTCAAAGTACAACATTACCCATATAAGAACTGATTTTCCTTTTTAACCAACATACTGGACCTATCACTAAACTGAAACAGTCACCAGCACCCTAGCCTCCTCTTGGGCTTTGTACAATGATTCTCCCCAGCGGAGCTAACCTTTTTAGCCTCCATCTCGGGCTTCGTACGAGATACCAACTCAGTCTCTTGTTGAGTATAAAAGGCTCTCTTGTTGAGTCACCCCCCTTTTAGCCTCCATCTCGGGCTTCGTACGAGATACAAAAACACTCTCATGTTGAGTATAAAAGACTCTCTTGTTGAGTCAAACATTTTCAACCTCCATCTCGGGCTTCGTACGAGGTACAAAGACTCTCTTGTTGAATCAAACACCTTTAGCCTCCATCTTGGGCTTCGTACAAGACACATACAAAAGCACTCTCTTGGTGAGTCAACCCTTTTAGCCTCTCTCTCTCGGGATTCATACGAGACACATAAAAACACCCTCTTGTTGGGCCAATAGCCTCCTCTTAGGCTTTGTATAAGGAAACCTCAGTCGAGTCAATCAACCTTTTAGCATCAAATCTGTGCCTCATTCACAGTATACAAACATCAATAACTCCTTTTCCCCCCATCTAATTGTTGTAAGCGGCAAGCCTCTGGATTATTTCCACGCCACTGTCCCTCTTTTAGCATGAGAAATTCTTAAGGAAAGATGGCATTGCTCTAAATTGAGTTAAAGTCTTCTCCTTCAGGTTAAGAATCCCCTATAAAGGAAATTATGGCATTGCTGGATTCACATATCCCAGTAAAAGAAATTCTCCTTTATAATTAGTCACCCAACAGTTGTGACAAATAGACCCCCTTTAGAGATGACAAATTCTCTCTAAAGTCAAAACCCTTTAGTTTCACATCTTGGGCTTCGAACAAGATATAAATAGACCCTTCAGCTTCACATCTTGGGCTTTAAACAAGATACAAACCACCTTTAGCTTCACGTCTTGGGCTTTAAACAAGACACCAAAATGACCTTTTTCCTCCCATAGAATAGGAGGAACTTCGATCGCTCTGATTTCCCTGTTTCGTTAAACGGGAATACGTAGGCATAAGATTGCAAAAGAATCTTAGCGAGCACACTAATCAAAAACCCAAAATCCCGTACCTTCATACATCAATCGAAAAGCATCAGTCCTAACATCCTACCAATAGCATAGTCCCGTCATTTCATTCTTAGCAAAATAAGCAGAGAGAGGCCCACAATCTAACCCGCATTTGTAAACCAACAATCATCTGTTTAAACTCAGTATGCAAGCAGGGTTAATTGGAGATATCTATTTCCCTTCCTTCATCAGCTTTAATAGGATAAAAAATGAATCGACCTGTAGTACCCCAGAGCGACAGTGCTTAAGAACCACGTCCAAAATCGCTTGCTACAGAAAAATGGCGCCCACCGTGGGGACCGTCTTTCTTTGTTACAATTTAGGGTGAAAAACTTGGACAAGTCATTTTCATGGCGGTGGCTGCCACAGAAAAAGGGCGCCCACCATGGGGCTGAAGGGTTTTGTCCTCTTATCTCTCTGGTTGAAACCCTAAATTCATGCCACAGAAATTACGACTCTACTGGGGAGTCATTGTCTGTATAGGATCATAAGACTAGAGGTCTTGGATGATTAAGATAAATATATATACTGCTTTTCCTAATTGATATTTGTGTTTATTTTTCTGCTAATGGGAATGCGTGTGATGCCGCATGTGGAAAGATTGAGTATACACCTAAGATAAGTGATGGCAATGCGGGTAATCTTACTGGGAGTGAATTCCAGTTAAGAGCCCCCGATCGACCATCAAACTCAGTGGAGACTCCCTTTGCAGATACATTGCCTATATGACTTTGGTTGTTGAAAGTAGTGTGGTCGACTGGGTTATCTGAAAAGTTGGGGTTTTTAGCAGACTTAAGCCATTTTGTAGTGCGGAAGCTATCGGAAATAGTTGTCACGCGATACTACCCTCATCTGAGATTGCTCTAAGATACATCACCTAGCACGGTTCTCTGCCCGCTGATGTTATCTCTAAGGGAATTAATGATTTTGAGAGACAGGTACAAAAAATACCAGTATAAACCTTTGGAGGTGGGGGGGGGGGGGTGTAGAGCCTTGACTTCATGACACCGACCCTTTGACACCATGTTTTTTCTATGTTTTTGTGTGCTGCATTCATACATTCATTTAAAAAACATTAAGACAAAGAAAATCTTCTCTTCTAGTCTCTCTTTTTCAAATTAAACTAAGACAATGATTGCAAATATCAGAGAAAGGAGATTGTGCTAATGGATTTCGGTAGAAGGAAAACTCATAAGTATACCTTCAAGGTTCCAAAGTTAGAGGATTTGAGAGGTTTGGCGAGAATGATCACCAACGATGAGGCTTTCAGAGCCAAGTATGGAGGACTGTTGTCCTTGTTAAAGGTTCATGTAATCGAAGGAATCCTGTACACACTAATCCAGTTCTACGATCCGGTCTATCACTGTTTCACATTCCCGGATTATCAGCTTGCACCAACGCTGGAGGAGTACTCTCACCTGACTGATTTACATATTACTGATCAAGCTCCCTTTTCTGGACTGGAAGAAATTCCAAAGGATCAAACCATTGCAAGAGCAATTTATTTGGACAAGTCAGAAGTCAGGACTCACATAACCACTAAGGGTGGCATCCAGGGTTTGCTAGCCCAGTTCTTGACAAAGAAAGCTCTATACTTTGCCAGTATAGGGAACGTGGCCGCTTTCGAGAGCATCTTTGTTTTGCTCACCTACGGGTTATTTTTGTTTCCCAACATCGATAACTTTGTAGATATCAACGCCATTAAGATTTTCCTGATTGGAAATCCCGTTCCGACCTTACTCGCAGATACGTATCAGTCGGTACACTTAAGGAATTTATACAGCGGAGGAATGATCAGGTGATGTGTACCCTTGCTTTATAAATGGTTCACTTCCCATTTTCCCAAGTCTGCTGCATTTTGGGATCAAAAGAATACTTTACGTTGGTCGCAGAGAATCATGTCTCTTACCAACTTTGACATCAATTGGTACAATCGAATCTATGACGGGATCATGATCATTGACCGTTGTGGAAATTCCCAAATGTACCCCTTATAGGAACTAAGGGGGGAATCAACTATCATCCAATTCTCGTTCGTCGTCAATTCGGATACCCGATGAGGCACATCCCACAGAATGCTCATCTGGAAGGTCTTTTCTTCAAGGAAGGAGAAAATGACAGGGCACTAAAGACGGAAATAGTGCACGCTTGGAAACACGTTCATAGGAAAGGAAGAGAGTCTCTAGGAAAACAGAACTGTGTCTCGGTGGAGCCCTATCTCCACTGGGTACAAACCAGAGCTCTCAAGCTAAGGATGCCTTACCCTCGTCAGGAAGTTCTTCCATTAAGGGACTCTGCCCTTTATTTTATGTCTAAGACGGAAAAACTTCAGGTTACTCTCAGCAAAGTTCAGCAGGAGAAGAGGTCTTGGAGGAACAAGTATCGTATTCTCAATGTGGAGTGCAGGAAAATATAGCAACTGTTGAGAGAAAAATATGCTCTGATTGAGATTTTAGAGCAACAGGCTATTGAAAATCAGGATGACCAAAGGAATTTTCTCGCTCCTTTCACTTGGCAAAGGAATGACAACCCGATAACGGCCCAAGAGCCCTAGTCAAAGAAAATGAAATCACCCAAAACAGCACTTGAGCTCTCTCCAGAGAGGACTCGAGATCCATTAGTTTAGATTTCCTTTTTCAGCACTTTGTAATCTACTGTATTTCCATTTCCGCAATCCTTTGAATTCAATAAAACGGGGTTTCCCCAATGTTTGATATTTACAATCCAATTGTCGAAGTTTACTTAGAATAAACAAAAATAATTAATAATCATTGCATTCATCATTCTCATAAACGCATTCTTCTTACCTACGAATCTCACGTTTGCGTCTCGATTCTAGAGTTAAACTGTCTCATTCGTACAATACTCGGGCCAATCGTCAGAAAAAAAGATGGATGATCTCGAGGAAGAGAACAGAGAGTTGAGAGAAGAGATCGACACTCTGAAAGAGGATCTGAGAAACCTTCATAACGACATGCAAGCTCTAGTAGAAGCTCAGATGCAACAACAAAGAACTGTGATCTCGGAGATCACATCTACGCCCATAGTGGAGAAGTATGATCCTAGGTACAAGATGCCGAAAGATCGCCCCTGGGGCATGCCACTTAACTATATCCCAGAAGGATATGTTCCATCGATCGCTGAGGATCAGGGAACCACAGCAGGAGCCGCTGGGCCTGAAGGTTACAAACTTCGAGAAAGCGAAGATGCCAGGGGCATGACAGCAACTCCTGAAGGTTACAAACTTCGGGAGGCACCGAGGGTCTCGGCCATAATGACTATACCACTGCCCATGGTACACACTGTCCCGAAAGGACAGATTCCCCAGATACCTTCTGGTGGAAACGACAGCATGTTCGACAGAATGAATGAATTCCAGGAATAGTTCCTAGAAATGCAGAAAGAACTACAAGCCCTTCGCGGGCAGGATCTATTTGGAAAGGTCGCCGCAGACCTTTGTTTGGTCCCCAATGTGAAAGTCCCACACAAGTTCCAGGTACCCGACTTTGAAAAATACAAGGGTAACTCTTGCCCTCAGAGTCATTTAGTGATGTACGCTTGACGAATGTCAGCTCAGACAAAGATCCAGAAGCTACTAATTCATTACTTTCTGGATAGTTTAACCGGTGCCGCACTCAAATGGTACATGGGTTTAAACCGTGCTACGATCCGCACGTTCAGAGATCTTGGCGCTGCTTTTGTTCAGCAGTACAAATACAATTTGGACATGGCACCGGACAGAGATCAACTCAGATCAATGTCACAAAAGGACAAGGAAACCTTTAAGGAGTACGCTCAAAGATGGCGTGAAATTGCCACTCAAATTTCTCCACCTCTTGAGGAAAAAGAGATGACAAAGATCTTCTTAAAGACCTTAAGCTCATTTTACTACGATAGAATGGCCGCAAGTGCGCCCAGTGACTTCACCGAGATGGTAGGCATGGGAGTTCGTCTTGAGGAAGCAGTCCGAGAAGGACGTTTAGTTAAAGATGCTGGATCATCAAGTAGTAAAAAACGATACGGTAGACCTCTCCCTAAGAAAAAAGAGCAAGATATCGGGAATATCTCTCTCGGAAAGCAAAGGCGACGATATCAACCAGTAGCGGCGGTAACTCCTGCTATCAATCCTGCGCCTGTTCCTACATATCAACCTCAGGTTGCACAGAGCCAACCTAATCAACAGCAATTTCAGCAAAGGACACAACAGTCTCTTCAGCAGACTCATCCTCCATACAACAACAACAACCGTACAACGCGACCACCAGGGTTTAACCCTATACCCATGTTGTAGGCCGAACTATTTCCATTACTACTGGTCAAGGGGCACGTCCAGACTAAGTCTCCTCTTATAGTACCAGAAAATCCGCCTTTTTGGTTCAAAGCGGATCAGACTTGTCCTTACCATCAAGGAGGACCAGGTCATAACATAGAAAACTGTCCCAGTTTCAAATCCGATGTGCAAAAGCTTGTTAGGAGTGGGGTCTTATCTTTCAAGGATACAAATCCTAATGTTCTCACAAACCCGCTACCTCAACAGGGGAAAGCTGCAGTCAATTTGATAGAGGGAGAGTCTAACAACACCTATCAAATTCATGATGTACTCTTGTTAAGGGCCAATCTGGTCAAGGTGCATTGTAGACAGAGCGGATATGGCCATGTGCCACGTCATAATTATCACCAGTGTGATATCTGCTCTAAAAACAATCAGGGATGTTCTGTGGTGCAATCAGCTCTACAAGAACAATTGGATCTCGGATGGATCCAAGAGCATCGAGTTCGTGGAGTCAGCATGACCTATACGAATTCCAACGTCATTCAGAACAACGACATCCGTACAATGAATGTCAACTTGGTGACGATGCGCTCAAGGAAAAGCCAGTATCATAATCTTCCGCGGCACGATTACAATTCTTGTCTGACTTGCTCGGTAAACAAACAGGGATGCTCTTTTGTACAAGAGGCCCTCTAGTGTCAGATAGATCTTGGATGGATCCATGACTACCATGATAGAAATCCCTATCAGATCAACATGGTTTAAATCTTCGATATTAGTTTGATGAATACCAGCTTGGTGGAGTTACACGCCAGGCAGGTTCAACTTGGTTTTCTCACTTCACATGATTACCAGAACTGTAAAGGATGTTATGAGAGTAACCAAGGGCGCGCTCTCGTTCAAAGAACTTTACAACACTTGTTAAACCACTGGTGGCTTCCAATCTATATGGATGAAGACACGTAACAAATCAATGTGGTTGATAGGAACCCTACTCGGCATCGAAGTCAGGATGTCCGATCTACGGAAACAGATCTAGTCAGGTTACACTGCATTCAAAGCGGGCGTGGCCAGGTGTCACCACACAACTATGAACGTTGTAGAGTCTGTTCGGAAAATAACCAAGGATGTTACCTCGTGCGAGCAGCCCTTCAGAGTCAGTTGGATCGCAAGGGAATTCACCCATACCTAGCTTCGGGGTCAATTGACTGGACGCCGGACTACTTCACAGATCAAATCAAAGACGTGGTTGTAATCTCTGACCCTGAGAGGAACAAGGATGTTTGTACCATCATACCTCTACTGGACGAATCAAAGGTTCTTAGCAAGGAAGTGATTGAAGTTAATTACAACAGTCAGAAAAATCAGAAGGCTCCTGTAGTTATCTATCTGCCGGGACCATTACCGTATGAATCAGCTAAGGCGATCCCTTACAAATACGGTGCAACAATAATCGAGAATGGAAAGGAAATTCCATTACCCTCCTTCGTGAATATTGGAATCATCAGTCGAGTAACACGGAGCGGTCAAATCTTCAACCGAGGAGTTGGGGAACCTAACAAAGAAAAGGAACTTCAGACAGAAGCTCCTGATTCACCAGTCGGTCAATCCAGTAATCCCGGCCTTTCAAAAAACAATGATGAGATGCTGAAGCTCATCCAAAGGAGTGAATACAACATTGTTAATCAGCTGTTACAAACTCCTACAAAGATCTCAGTGCTATCACTTTTACTTAATTCCGAAGCCCACAGAGAGGCTCTACAGAAAGTCTTAGAACAGGCCTTTATGGAACAGGATGTGTCAATACGACAGTTCGATAGCATGATCTCTAACATCACTTCATGCAACAACTTAGGATTCAGTGATGAGGATTTGCCAGAGGAGGGTAAAAGCCACAACATGGCGCTCAATATCACAGTCAACTGCCAGGACGATGCTTTAGCCAGGGTACTAGTAGACACAGGATCAGCCATCAACGTTATGCCGATGTCCACTTTAATGCGACTATCATTCAAAGGACCCCTGATGAGGGCAGTGAGGTCATCGTCAAAGCATTTGACGGGTCTCGAAAAGCAGTTATCGGCGAAGTCGACCTTCCCATTACTATCGGTCCTCACACTTTCCTAATTACTTTCCAGGTCATGGACATCCGGGCAACATACAGTTGTTTATTAGAAAGACCTTGGATACACCAGGCTGGGGCGGTCACTTCGACACTTCACCAGAAACTGAAGTCCGTCAAGAACGATCAACTCATCACGATTTATGGAGAACAAGCCTTGCTCGTGAGCAACTTGTCATTATCTACTTGTGTAGAACCCGAGGAGGTTGTTGGAACTCAGTTCCAAGCACTATCGGTGAGCAATGAGAATCAATCAGAAAAAGGAACCTCGATTTCCTCATACAGGGATGCTCTCGAAGTGATCGAGAATAACAGTGCAAAAGGATGGGGACAACTTGTCATTCCTACTGATAATAAAACAAAGAAGGGTCTTAGTTTTTCTACAACCTGCACCCAGACTGCTGCTAATGATGAAAGTCTTCATCCCATTCAGGACTTCTTCCACATTGGAGGTTTTCCTTTACCCAGTGCCTCAAACAGTCCATAATATTAATGAGGGAGATTCCTCCGATATGGATGAGGAATGGAAGTCCTATCTCAACGAGGACGGTTATATGTCTCAGGAAGAGGTTCCTACGCCCTTTTGCTATCCTGCACAGAGTCCGAGATTTTTACCGAGGTCAGATGTTGAAATGATATACGGAGATTGTGATCCTGAAGGATGTCGTGCTCCACCAAACTCATTAGAGGAGGATACTCTAATGAAGGACAACTTTGACCACGACTATTATGGCCCAATGGATGGCCTTCCTATTTGGCAGCCGTACCCAGGAGACTTGGGGCAAGAAAATCAGCCGAACAATGAAAATCAGCTGAGCATCATTGAACAGAATACCTGCGTCCCCACCATGTCATAGGATCAACACTCAGGTCATTCAGAACCTATCCAGTACGACGATGAATTGGCAAAGCTTGCCGAACTTGAATTCATTAACTACGCTTTTCCTGAGGTCAACATCATCGAGAGAGATGACTCCTCCAGTTCCAAAGAAGTGTGGGACACCTTAGGACAACCGAGTGGGAAATTTGACTTCATGGTCAAGTACACCGCTCCTGAAAGCTCTCGTATCAGGCTCGAAGACCTCAAGCTAACTGGATGGGGAGATTTTCCTGAGAGCAAAAATACTATGCAAAATACAACAGAGGAATCCTCATACGACAACTCTGCTGGGAGACAGATTCCAATGATCCTGCTCTGCCAAAAATCAGCATCATTTCTGAAGACAAATCAAGGAAGGTACCAGACTTTGTGATTCACCGAGGAGTTCGCCACCAATGGGTTGTTGTCGATGTTCCGAAGATTGTTCATAAGTCAAAGTAATTGTCGTCTTTAACCTTTCACCCTGCCCAGGTGAAACGAATGTTTTGATAGGGCTAGCTTTCTGTAAATTTCCCTCTTCGCTTCGCCCAAAGCGACAGAGTTTGTTTTATAGGGCTGTAGTTTCAAGAATCGACTTGTTCATAAATAAAATAACGTCGTTCTGTAATCTCCGCATTAATTGATGTTTTCTCTTTTCGCTTTTCTTAAAAAATGGTAATCCTAAAAAACAACTCAAATTAAAAAAAACAAGTAGTTTTCAAAGAAAATACACTGCACACACACTTACATTTTCTCTATCTCTTCTAAACATAAATCATCACGTCATGCAGATTGCTTGTGTTAAACCCCATTGAAGCATACGATCCGATGCCTTCTCCCAACTTTGAGTTCCCGTTATTTGGGGCTGAAGAAGAAGTTGACGATGAAATTCCAGAAGAGATCTCCTGATTACTCAAACTGGGGAAAGGTTCATTGAACCTCACAAAGAGCCGTTGGAAACAGTCAACTTGGGTTCAGAAAAAGAGAGAAAAGAAATCAGGATTGGGGCACTGCTCAGTCCAACTGCCAAAGAAAGTGTGATAAAGCTTCTCAAAGAATTTCCCAATGTATTTTCTTGGTCCTATCAGGACATGCCAGGGTTGGATACCAGCATCGTGGAACATCACTTACCGTTATGGTCAGAATGTCCGCCAGTAAAACAGAGGTTGAGACGGACTCACCCAGACATGGCCATCAAAATCAAAGAGGAGGTACAAAACCAGATTGACGCGGGTTTCCTCGCTACGACAGAATACCCTCAATGGTTAGCAAACATAGTACCCGTTCCAAAAAAGGACTGAAAAGTCAAAATGTGTTTCGATTACAGAGATCTAAATAAGGCTAGTCCAAAGGACGACTTTCCTTTACCATACATTGACATGCTGGTAGACAATACAGCAAAGTTCAAAGTTTTCTCCTTCATGGATGGATTCTCGGGCTATAATCAGATAAAAATGGCGCCGAAAGACATGGAGAAAAATTCGTTCATTACCCCATGGGGTACCTTTTGTTACAAGGTAATGCCATTCGGTTTGAAGAATACTGGGGCAACCTATCAAAGGGCCATGACTACTCTGTTTCATGGCATGATACACAAAGAATCGAGGTATATGTCGATGATATGATTGCCAAATCTAAGACAGAAGAGGAGCATGTGACCCACCTGTCAAAACTATTCGAACGGTTGAGAAAGTACAAACTCTGCTTAAATCCCAACAAGTGCACCTTCGGTGTCCGTTCAGGGAAACTTTTTGGGTTCATCGTCAGCCAGAAAGGAATTGAGGTTGATCCTGACAAGGTCAAGGCCATTCAAGAAATGCCTTCTCCGAAAACTAAAAAACTATAAAAAAAACGTCTCGGTGGATTGAAAACCCGAAAGGGCGGTCCAGGCAAAAGTTAGAGACATAATCAAAAAAATCATCCCGGTGGATTACAAATCTCAAAGTACAATCCAGACAAAAATTAGGGATAATGGCAAGTAACTACGTCCAATAGGGGCAAATCCCCTAGTAGCAGTCCTGCCATCCATCAAAAAACTCCAATCAAGGTCATCTTCGACAGAAGCTGAGGATGCCCAGAATTCAAAGTTGGTAGAAGGATAGTGGTCGTTATGTTTCAATGTAGCCCTTTTCCATTAAATTACCATTTTCCAACTTTGTAAATACTCTATGGAATCAGGCGTTTGGCTGATTTCCATCCTATCAATACAATTTGAGCCCTAGTGCTTTTGTTTACAATTCTAATTTGTTTTAGCTTTACAGAATGGCGTTTTAATGTGATTAATGATTCTTGAAATAAAGCAAAAATGAATTTACTTGTTAAAACTTTTTCGGCTTTTAAAATAAAGATGGCAATTTCTTTTGACTGTTGAACATCGAAAGAGCATCAATCGCTTCTCCAAAAGTAAGCGAGCTTCAAAGTGCAGAATCAAAGTACTCCTTCTAAACTAGTGCGCCTGAATGTAGGATCAACTGTGTCAGAGACCATGGTTCATCTGACACCCCCGACAGAGTTCTTATCTCCTAAGCCCGATCAACGTTGTTCCCCATAGGAACTATTTCGCCTAAGCAAGGCAGAATTTCTATCGTGAACAATTGATACTTTTCATCCCCCACAGTGGTCGGGTATCCCTTCGTGTTCATCCGTCAGTTTGTATGTCGCGTCAGTTTTGTCAGCATAAACATACATACATCATGCATTATAGATTTACATTCGCATTCATATTGCATCACTATCACTCTAGTCAGTCTTATCCCCTAGTGATAAAAGTCTTCTCAATTGAGTTGTGAGTTCTTTCCTCGTCAGGAAATGTTGCATCTGCACACTCTCTCTCCTCCAGTTTATTTCTGGGATGAAGTCGGTCCTCGACCATTTTGATAACTTGAACCTCTGAGAAAACCAGAGAAACTTTCGACAAACATCACTCTTCTCCATTGAAGATAAGATTGTCGCTTTCCCGGATTAAGGAAAATCCCCAAAGAAAGCCTCACAACTAAAGACTTTCAGTAACACGTTGATTTTGCTCTCCGGAGAGTCAGTGTTAATGAAGTCATCAGCACCTCAAAATTGGATCACATCATATGGCATTTCTCCTAGAAGATTTCTGAGAAAAGTATGATGTAATATCTCCAAGCGAAAAACAGTCTATCATGAGACTCACTTTCCCCAGTAGAGTTGACAAATGGCGTCTCTAATAGAGAAGTTTGTACACCTCTACAATCCCGACAGACGGGTTCCCCAGCAAGTCTGACATCAAAAATTTTCCGTCAAATGGCATCTCCCCAGGAAAATTCGGCGAGAAGTTTGAGGAAAACCGCTACACATAGCGTCCCTTGGCATTAAAGTTTATTGACAAAAGAAATTAAGACCATTTCCTTGGTAGGAAACTAGGATCGAGGGGAAGTTTACATCAGAAACTGAGACCAGTTCCTTGGTAGGAAACCAGGATCGAGGGGAAGTTTAAATCAGAAACTAAGACCAGTTCCTTGGTAGGAAACGAGGATCGAGGGGAAGTTTACCTTTTCTAAGCATCATTGCTTAGCAAAAGAAGAAGGATGCATGAACTCCCATTCTTAACCACCATTAAAATTTCGGGTATTCTGATATTTAATCCTCTTGCACCCCGAATGCCCGAATACCTTCGCCATTCACACCTTCGGGTCCAAGAAGATTAAATAGGGGCATCTGCCATACCCCAAATTTTGACCACTAAGATTTCCCATCATTGTGCAAATCATCATCACAATATGGATAAACCATTAGTCTCCCCAAAGATGGGTGAGCATCCACTACAATCAGAATTAGGGTTTGGTCGACCAGGGCCTCCAGATGGAAATTTTCCTCTGGGCATGAGCCAATGCTTCAAAGCATAACCTATGATGCTCCAAGGGACATCATGGACCCAATCATCAAGTTAATTTAACCTCAGGGGATGCATTCACAAAAAATCAGGAATTTGGGTTTCTTGACCTAATTCATCCCTAAGTTAACTTTTGGGACAAAGCATGAGCCAAGACCTCAAGACATGATTTGAGGGTCTCTAAAACACCACATTGATCCCTTTGCAACAATGGATTGATCCAAGAAGCTTGAGCAATAAGTTTCAATTTCATCTGAACCAGGACATGCTCCCAAACCCTCGGAAATGATTCAATACACCCTATAACACCTATGAAATCAATCCATCAAGTTTGATTTAGGTCAAGGACTTGATTTCATAAAGGATCGCACAGTTTGGAATTCATCTGATAAAAAGTCAACTGTGCAAAAAAGTCAAACTTTGACTTTTTGAGATTTGTCACAATTATGGTTTTTTAACCCTAAAATGATGTTAATGTGTGATTGGAATCATCATTCATCAAGAAAAATCAAGAAAAGTGGGATAACTTGTAAAAGGGGTAACCATAAAAACTTAGAAATTTTTCTAGGTTATGGAACAAAGTGGCTAGGGTACCAACTTTGGAGGATCATAACTCCTAAACCACAAGGCCATTTTTCCCCATTCAAAGCTGGATTTGTAGCCCTCATGGCCCTCTACAAAAGCTTCAACTACACCTCATTCCAATTCATCATGGATTTTGAGTTATGGAATGATCAAAATCACAAAAAGTGAAAATGTCACTTTTTGATAGTTCCTGGATTGGCTGGAATTTTGGTAAAACAAAGGTTATTCAATGTTGATGTCAAGGTGCTGATGTTGTAACATTGAAGTCTTAACACTGGGCTGTGTTAAGTAGTTAAGTGCTGAAGATGGATGTCTGATGTCACACAGGTGATGTTGTAACATCAAACCTGCAGAATTAATAACAGCAGGATATGTTATTAGGGCACGCGTATTAGCTGGAATTGTGGAGAGTGGTTAACTCATTGGATGAGAATATCTTGGGATAGATATTTTCTGTTACATGGGAGATTTGATTGCAGATCTATTGGAGAATTAAAAGGTTGAAGATTTAAAAAGATTTTGGGGATAAAATTTGTTTTGAAGATTCAGTTTTAATTAACAAATCTGATCAAATATTGTGACAAGTCCAAGCCCAATTCAGGAGCTATATAAAGCGCACAAGACCAAAGGGAAAAAGCGACAGAAAACATTCAGAAGATCAAGAGCAGAAGGCTTAGTGTCTAGAGTTTGTTTAAAGTTCTTGTATTTACACTATTCTAGGGTTTGAATAGGTGTTAAGTTTCTGTCCTCTCTAAAGCTGTGAAGCAAAGAGAGTTGTTTGAATTGATCGAAGCTGTGAAGTAAGATCAAGGGTACTCAAAGTGGGTTCTTTGAGTGTTTGTAAGGGATTGAGTGGTGTTCTCATACCTAAGTGGTTTCTTAGGTAGGAAGTCATTAGTAGAGTATAAGTTTAGGAGATTGTCAACGGGTCGTTGAGTCTGTAAATTATATCTACAAGTAGTGAATTCCATCCCTGGCTTGGTAGCCCCCAGAGTAGGTTGGTTGTAACCGAACTGGGTCAACAATTCTTGGTGTTATTTTACTGTTATTGCTGTCCATAGTGCAGAGTGTGTTGTTGTGACATCACACCTTAACATCACACGTCTGATACCAGAATTTCAATTGGTATCAGAGCAGGCATCCTGTCTGTCTCTGGGTGAGATCTAGGGAAGTTACTTTCTGGTGTAAAGATGGACAAAGAAGTTGGAGGATTCGTCAACAGACCCCCTATTTTGGATGGATCCAATTATGTCTATTGGAAACCAAGGATGACCACCTTCTTAAAATCCTTGGACAGTAGGGCTTGGAAGGCTGTTATTAAAGAATGGAAAGCTCCTGTTATGTGTGAGAAGGATGATGCTGGCAAAGATAAAGAAGGCACCTCTAAGCCAAAGCCTGAAGAAGAGTGGACCAAGGAGGAAGATGAGCTTGCCCTTGGAAATTCCAAAGCTCTGAATGCCATCTTCAATGGAGTGGATAAGAACATCTCCAGGTTAATCAATACCTGTGAAGTTGCTAAAGAAGTATGGGACATATTGCAGGCTACTCATGAAGGAACATCTAGAGTCAAGATGTCAAGACTTCAGATTTTAACATCAAAATTTGAAAGCCTGAAGATGAAGGAAGATGATACTATTCATGATTTCCACATGAGTATTCTAGAGCTGGCCAATGCATCTAGTGCTCTTGGAGAGAAGATGTCAGATGAAAAGCTTGTGAGGAAGATCCTTAGGTCCCTACCTAAGAAGTATAAGATGAAGGTTACTGCCATTGAAGAATCACAAGACATCAGCAAGATGAGAGTAGATGAGCTCATTGTATCTCTTCAAACCTTTGAGCTTGGGTTGAATGAGGAAGAACCAGAAAAGAAGCCAAAGAGTATAGCCCTGGTGACAAATGGTGAAGAGGAGAAAGGGAAGAAATCTGAATCCCAAGAGGATCTGTCTCAGGCCATAGTGATGTTGGGAAGACAGTTCACCAAAGTGTTCAAGAGAATGAATAATAACTCCAGGCCTAATGTCAAGAACATGACTTCTGACACCAGCAAGAAGGATGAAGAGAAAACTGCCCAAGATAAAGGAGTGCAGTGCTTTGAGTGTGAAGGGTATGGGCATGTCAAGAAAGAATGTCCCACCTTCTTGAAAAAGTAGAAGAAGGGCATGACAGTCTCCTGGTCTGACTCTGATAGTGAAAGTGAAGGCGAGTCAGCAAAGCATGTGAGAGCTTTAACAGGAGTTGTGGTTTCTGATGATGATTCTAGTGATGGAGAAGTAACTTATGAGGAGTTGGCATCCACCTATCAAGAGCTGTGTTTAAAGAGTGCTGAGATTTGTCAAGAAAACAAGTGCCACAAGCAACAGATTGCTCAGCTAGAGAATGAAAAGACTGATCTGGAAAATGAAGTGGTGCTAGTTAGAGCTCACCTTGATCAAATGACCAAGTCTGTTAGGATGCTGAGCTGTGGTACAGACACACTTGACAAGATACTTCAGTCAGAAAAAGCTGCTGGAGACAAAGCTGGGATAGGCTATGTGGCTGAGGACAAGGGAACTTCAGAAGGAAGCACTTCAGGTTCAAAGAAGGAAGTGTCACAACTTTCATTCAACATCAGCCAAAGAAGCAGGATCCTACCCCTAAGAAAGCTGATGTTTCACAACCTAAGAATATTGAGAAGAAAACTGGTCCCTATCAGAAGAGAAAGCAGCTACAGGGAGCTAGTCAGTATATGCCCCCACAATACCATGAGAGCATGCGAGCTGCTCAGTTCAAACAGCACATGTCTCATCAGATGTCTCAACATCAGGACAACTGGTATGGTTATGGTTATGGATACACCAATGTTGTTCCTTATGTATATGGAAGAAGAAAGCCACACCATCATGGGAGACAATCCAGGAAACAGCATTCTCAACCGACTTATGGGAGAAGATATCAACAGAATAGATGGCAGGGCAGTTATGGTAGGAGGAGACCACATCATGGATGGCAGCATAGGCAATCTCATCATGACAGAAGATTCAGAGATGGAAGGGTGACATGCTATTATTGTGGAAGATTTGGACATATGCAGTACTCTTGCTACAAGCTGCATGGATACCCTCAGCCTCAAAACAGATAGAGAGAGCACAGGCCCAATGTTGTTAAACAATGGGTACCTAAGGAGAAGGTGAAGTGCTTATTGGCTCTCATGGGTGATAAAGAAGGAACATGGTATTTTGACAGTGGGTGTTCCAAGCACATGTCTGGATGTAGATCCATGTTTGATGATCTTAGACCTTGTCCCTCTCATGAAGTCATATTTGGCAATGGAGGAAAAAGTGTTGTTGTAGGAGTTGGGAAAGTGCAAGGTGATGGTAGACCTGAACTTGACAATGTTATGTTTGTCAATGGCTTAAGTGCAAATTTGATCAGCATAAGCCAGTTGTGTGATGAAGGTTACAGGGTAAACTACACTAAGGATGGGTGTGTAGTTTCTGATGAACATAATCAGGTTATTATGAAGGGTACCAGAACCAAAGACAACTGCTATCAATGGACCTCTCTTGAAGGAAATTCAACTAATGATGTTGATGTCATAACATCAGACTATGACATCAGGATGCTGAAAGGACACTCAGTGTTAATGAGTCCTGATGAAAAAGGAAAGTCTTTATGGAGGGAGAAAATTAGTAATTGGTCTTTAAAGAGTATTCAAAATCAGGCGCCTTACCATATGATACTACATCAAGACTTACCAAAGCATTCTCATCGCAACGTTTCATCTCCCCAAATCTCAATAGAATAGAAGGTTCTTCTCCAAACCTAGTCTGTCACAAAGGAACGATGTCTGTCCTTTCCAAGAACTCTGAGCAGGTACGAATTGGGGTTTCTTCCGAAGAACTCATTACCAGTGCTCTTCCCGAGTCAGGTAACCCTAAACCCTCGACAACGGTGAATAAACCTGAAGCTAGGTCATCATCCTCTCAAGCTGTTGAGGAGAAGTTTGATGTAGACGAGCATTTGGAACAGCTTGCCACCAAAATCCTTGAGAAGGGGATACGGGTGAAAGGGATTTCCGTCCCTCTAAGGCAAATGCCTGCTGAACAAGTCGACTCTCAAGAAGAGGACAAAAATATTGAAAGCCAGGCCCTTAGTCAAGAAGTGGAAGGTGAAGATCCTGATGACACTGATGTCAGTCTTGATGTCAGAACATCATTCCCTAGGAATGAAAGCCACAGGGGTAAAGGGAAGGAGCAGGTTGAGGTTATAGAGATTGAGGACTCATCGGATGATGATAGAATTGGAAGAGTGAAGGATAAGAAAAGGACTTCATCTACAGACTGTCCCAAGTCATGGAGCAAAGGTGCCAGGTCTGGCAAGAAGAGGAGAATCAGGGAGGAGGAAGATTCTGAGAGTGATGCTCAAGACATCAACTCTGCTACAAATCAAGTGCCTGATAACACCTCATCTCACAGTGCCAGAAGTGCCTCCTTGTGGATGTGTGTGAGCCTAAGAAAGGTAGCTCTGGAAAGATAGGTTGTAGCAAAGGACTTAGAATCTACTGAAATTATTGACCTAATTAAGCTTGCTGGTCTCATAAGGACTGTGTCAGGGTTGGCTGATTGCTATGATAGACTGGTCAGGGAGTTCATAGTAAATATACCTGAAGCGATAAATGACAGTAAGAGCGGAACTTTCAGAAGAGTTACCCTCAGGGGTAAGTGTGTCTGGTTTTCTCCTGAGATGATCAATGCCTACTTAGGAAGAAATGAGGAAGATTATGGGGAATTTGAAGTCTCCAACAATGTTATATGCAGAGAAATCACTGCTGGTCGAGTAGATTTTTGGCCCGTAGAAGGAAAGCTGTTAGCCAGTTTGTTGAGTGTCAAATATGCTTTTCTGCACAGAATAGGTATTGCCAACTGGGTTCCTACTAGTCACAAGACCATAATTTCTGTTGAATTGGGGAAGATAATCTATGCAGTTGGGACAAAGCAAAGAATTGACTATGGCTCCTACATCTATGATCATACTATTAAGCATGCTGCTACAAATGCTGTGAAGATGCACATTGCTTTTCCCTCTCTCATTTGTGGGATTATCGTGTCTCAACATCCTGGAATTCTACAGCATTCAGATGTAGTATGCAAAAGGAAGCCTGCCTTGTTACTTCATTACAAGTTGAAACATGTTCCTAACAATGTCAAGACATCTGCTTCAACATCACAACAGTCACCAGCCAAGACTGGGGTGATTGCAGAACTAGAGGAGGCTTGCAAGGAGTTAGATGAAGTCATAAGAGTTAGTACTGAAAGGAAACAAAAATTTGAAACACATGTCATGACTCTGAGATTGGCAACAAAGGGAGGTGAAGCTGTCAAAACAAGGAAGGATGCTGTTGATGAAGACGATAATGATGATCTCAGCTCAGAAGTTTCAAGCTTTTAATGATTGCCTTCTATTTCAGTAGGGTTAGCTTTATTTGTTTTAGCACTTATAGTGCTTGGTTTTGTAACTTGAATATTGTGCTGTTTTATGCACTGTTTATGCTTTTAGTTTCCTTCTATGATTTGTTTGCCTGTTTACTAACTGAGAGGCTAACAATGAGAGCTAGGGTATACTGACTATAGTTAATAGGGCTTCATATAGAAGCTTGCCTAATTATGGCTAAAAAGGGGGAGAAGTTAGCCAAGATAGTCAAGAGGATTTATTGCCATATGCTGCTGATGTGATGCAGAGATTAAGGGGGAGATAGATTGATGCTGCTAAAAGGTGTTTAGTTGAAAAGTGGTAATGCAGTTATTGAGGGGGAGTATTGAAGATATCATGACATGTGTTGATTGCAGCCAAGCAGACATCTAGGGGGAGTAAATTGCTGCACATTATGAGCTACTGAACAGCTGTCATGCTGGTTCATGTTTTCAAGGAGCACCAATTGGCTGTTGTCAATAATGAAGATGGTGCTGCAGCAGATCAAGTGATGAAGACTATGCAAAGTGTCAAACAGCTGCTAATGAGGTTCAAATTAATTGAAGATTATTCCGCTGCTGAAATCTCTGAAGGTGCAGAGTGCAGAAGTTGATTGCAGAGTGCAGAGATTATTTTAGCCAAAATTAGCCAAAGGGGGAGATTGATAGTTCCTGGATTGGCTGGAATTTTGGTAAAACAAAGGTTATTCAATGTTGATGTCAAGGTACTGATGTTGTAACATTGAAGTCTTAACACTGGGCTGTGTTAAGTAGTTTAGTGCTGAAGATGGATGTCTGATGTCACACAGGTGATGTTGTAACATCAGACCTGCAGAATTCATAACAGCAGGATATGTTATTAGGGCACGCGTATTAGCTGGAATTGTGGAGAGTGGTTAACTCATTGGATGAGAATATCTTGGGATAGATATTTTCTGTTACATGGGAGATTTGATTGCATATCTGTTGGAGAATTAAAAGGTTGAAGATTTATAGGTTGAAGATTTAAAAAGATTTTGGGGATAAAATCTGTTTTGAAGATTTAGTTTTAATTAACAAATCTGATCAAATATTGTGACAAGTCCAAGCCCAATTCAGGAGCTATATAAAGCGCACAAGACCAAAGGGAAAAAGCGACAGAAAACATTCAGAAGATCAAGAGCAGAAGGCTTAGTGTCTAGAGTTTGTTTAAAGTGCTTGTATTTACACTATTCTAGGGTTTGAATAGGTGTTAAGTTTCTGTCCTCTCTAAAGCTGTGAAGCAAAGAGAGTTGTTTGAATTGATCGAAGTTGTGAAGTAAGATCAAGGGTACTCAAAGTGGGTTCTTTGAGTGTTTGTAAGGGATTGAGTGGTGTTCTCATACCTAAGTGGTTTCTTAGGTAGGAAGTCATTAGTAGAGTATAAGTTTAGGAGATTGTCAACGGGTCGTTGAGTCTGTAAATTATATCTACAAGTAGTGAATTCCATCCCTGGCTTGGTAGCCCCCAGAGTAGGTTGGTTGAAACCAAACTGGGTCAACAATTCTTGGTGTTATTTTATTGTTATTGTCGTCCATAGTGCAGAGTGTGTTGTTGTGACATCACACCTTAACATCACACGTCTGATACCAGAATTTCACTTTTTTCCAACACTTAGTGAATTTTTCACTAAGTCAGAATCTATCTTACTTTTTTCCAAATGTAGGGGGCATTTTTCACTTGGATCCAAAAAGTTTCAAAACCAATTATGATCAAACAGTTGTTGTATCATATGAGGGCTTTCCAAAATGGCCAAGAACTCCATCAAATTCCACTTGATTTGACAATGCCAATATGAGATATGACAATGCCAATATGCCTTACTGCAAACTATCATGGCAAGGCAGATTTTTGGAGTTTTACTTGATTTGTTCAAATTTTTCAAAGGGCAAGCAACTCTATCTATCTGAACGCCTCAAGGGGGGGCCAAGGAGGAACCAACTCTGATCCCAAGCCTCCCAAGTCTTTGGAACCAAAAATAGCATGCCAAACCTAGAAATGCCTAAAAGAGGGACAAGACTCCAATTTTGGATTCGAGCATTCAATGCATACACCAAGGTGGCATGGACTGAGCTATTTCCAACTGAATTCAGTCAAGACTTATCCAAGACCAAGGGGACCAGCAGCCTGTGCCCTAACCTCTAGTCAATGGCTAGAGGAGGCTTGGATTCTCATTGCTCAACATTGGACAAACCTCTGCTGTAGTTTCCATTCACTATTGCAGCCAAAACAAACTTGCTCTACTATAAATAGAGCTCAATTGTGTTCAGTTTCAGTACACCAAAGCACTACAACTCTTGATTTCCTTAAAACTCTTCTCTAGGCAAAAATACCTTCTTTAGCAAGGTAACTATGAGTTTCTGAGTTAGAAAGCAATTCCACCACAGCTTATGATCCAAACACATCCAATATATCATATCTAAGCTGTCCAAACTCTCACAAGTGACCCATAACATCAAAATCACAAAGTCACCTCTCAAAACCTCAACAATAGGACTTTTGTGCATTTTTCAAGCCATGTCTTGATTCAGTCACTTTCCAAACCAAATAAAACCTCAAACACACTCCAAATATCATCCTTGAACTGTCCCAAATGGTTCCCCCCATCTGGAACAACATTAGAGAGAGTTGCTATTTTGGCCACTTTTGCCCCTTTTGCAAGAAAGAGCTCAAACTTGTTCCTGAGGTTTCCAGGTGATTCCAACCATCCTAAAAGCTTCTAAGAGATCATTTGAGGTTGTTCAAAGCATCAAATCATTTCTGGAACAAGTGGCTTGGCAGATTGCACAAAAGCTCCAAAAAGAGGTAAGCATCACAACTTGGATTCTTTGAAACATGCATTCTTTTGATGTCCACTAATCATGCATCTCTTATACATGTTATATGTGTTGTGTTTGCACCAATTTATCATGCAATTCATGCCTGTAGCAAGAGGTAGCTCAGAAAATGCAAATCATGGCCTATTTCCAAACCACTATCGGGTTTTTCAATAGGAGCATGATCTGAAAAATATACCACCCCCATTGGATTCCTTGTGAAATTCTAGGCAGGATAGACCTAAATTTTGTCCCAATCCATGGAGAAATGAGAAAGTTATGGCCTTCACGTTTTCGACCAAACTCTTGCCTTGCCTTGCCTTGGGCCAGGCCAAAAACAAGGCAAGCCTTGTATATTTGTGGTTGTGTTTCAATCAACGGATGTATCACCACCCTAGTGGTAAGACGCGCGCCCTATACACAAGAGGTCTGGGGTTCGAATCCCCCTCGCCCCAGATCCTCTTTTTGCTATTTTTTCCACTTTTTTATTTTTTTTCTTATTATTTTTAATGATTTGAAAAATTAATAACTCTCTCAATTTTAATTATTTTTGATTGGTTATTTTTTCAAAAAATCACAAAAATGTTGAAATATTTTATTCCACAAAAAAATTAAATTTATATTAGTTATTTAATATAATTAGTATTTTTGTGAATAAATTCCTTTTTAATTGTTTTTAAGCATTTAAAAGTGAATATTTACTATGAAAATCAAAACTAAATGAGTTTTAATTTATCTTGTGATAAAAACCTCATTTTTCAAACCCTCAAAAAAAATCAAAAGTGGTTTATTCAAGGTTATTTGGTATTTTTTATCATTTTATTTGATTTTCTTTAAATATTTACTTTTAAAGGAAAACAAAATTAGGGTTTCTTTGATTTTCACCCTCGCCAATCACTTGTAAACACTCATGGGCCTCTAATAGAGTGTAAGACCCAATCCCCTTTTAACCAAAACAATTTTGGGCCTCAGATATTGTATAAGTCCCTCTGCGTTAAAAGAAAATCTCGGCGTGATCGCCAGTTCAAAAATCAAACCCTTTGGGCCTACCCTCGTGTTATAAGCCCCATACTTTAAAAATCATTGGGCCTCTAGTAGAGTGTAAGACCCAACCCTTTTTGAAACCAAAATAATTTGGGCCTCAGTGTATTGTATAAGTATCGATACCATCAAAAAGTTCGGCGCGATCGTCGCCTTTTAAAAAACCTTGGGCCTCTCCTTGAATTATAAGCCCCACCACTTGTATAAAAATAAACCTTTGGGCCTCTTGAGAGTGTTTAAGACCCATCCCTTTGTACAGAAAACCTTTTTGGGCCTCAGTCACTTGTATAAGTCCCTGTACAATGTACAAAACAACAGTGCAATCACTGATAAAACCTTGGGCATCTCCTTGAGCTGTAAGCCCCAACAATCTTTGTCAAAGCACTTTATCCTTTGATTTTGAATATAATATTGTTATCAAAGCTTTCTTTGTTGAAAAAACTAACCAAACAGCATGGAAGCTCTACAACCGGGTAAGTGTTTACCCACTTTCTTTATCCGCTTTCATATATATAACTGTATTGTGGGGCTGCTCATTGTAAGTCTTCTTTCACAAACTTTTATATACTTGTCAAATATCAACTGTGTAATACTAGTATAGTTATTTAGAGTTTTCCCCGGCAACTACGTCTAGCACTAGGTAAAGCCTGTTGGTCACTCGTAAATGCAAACAAAACTAGATCCCCATAGGATTACCAAACACAGTCTTCCCTCCTCTTGGGGTTAAACAATATGGAGACGGGAAAGGCAGCATTCTCGGTGAACCCTTTCTCAGACTGTCACCCTTAAAAATTGTCAAAGAGACTCTACTCCCCATAGATGATCTTTTCTTCGTGAATGGCATCTCTTGAGTTTCTTCCAAATTCTCGGAATTTCTTGGCTTGATCTATTCTCAATGAATGGCTTGTCTTGAACTTCTCGGGGTTTGGGGACCCACAGGCTTCTTAAAAGCATCCCCGCCTCCTGTTGGGCGTAGTACAAGGACCCTTCGGCTTCTTAAAAGCTCTCATGCCTTCTCTTGGGCTTAGTACAAGGACCCAGAGACCTCTACAGGTATAGGGACAGAACCTAGTCATCAATTTGCTAGAGATGTCTTTATGAGTCAAGTGTCAGACCTGTTAATGGGTTGACCTTCATCCCTTAACATACCAGCCTTCTCTTGGGCATCATACAAAGATCATTCACTACCTGAGAATCGATTTCTCAAAACACCCGTAGACTTGGACAGTCTCAATACCCTTTTGATTTTCCATTTCCTTAAAGAACAGGAAATCTCCCTGATCCTCTGATCAATCTCAAAGTACAACAATACCCATATAAGAACTGATTTTCTTTTCTAACCAACATACTGGACTTGTCACTAAACTAAAACAGTCACCAGCAACCTAGTCTCCTCTTAGGCTTTGTACAATGATTCTCCCCAGCGGAGCTAACCTTTTTAGCCTCCATCTCGGGCTTCGTACGAGATACTAAATCACTCTCTTGTTGAGTATAAAAGGCTCTCTTGTTGAGTCAACCCCCTTTTAGCCTCCATCTTGGGCATCGTACGAGATACAAAAACACTCTCTTGTTGAGTATAAAAGACTCTCTTGTTGAGTCAAACATTTTCAGCGTCCATCTCGGGCTTCGTACGAGGTACAAAGACTCTCTTGTTGAGTCAAACACCTTTAGCCTCCGTCTTGGCCTTCGTACAAGACACATACAAAAGCATTCTCTTGTTGAGTCAACCCTTTTAGCCTCTCTCTCTCTCTCAGGCTTCGTATGAGACACATAAAAACACCCTCTTGTTGGGCCAAGAGCCTCCTCTTAGGCTTTGTATAAGGAAACCCCAGTTGAGTCAATCAACCTTTTAGCATCAAATATGTGCCTCGTTCACAGTATACAAACATCAACAACTCCTTTTCCCCTCATCTAATTGCTATAAGCGGCAAGCCTCTGGATTATTTCCACACCACTATCCCTCTTTTAGCATGAGAAATTCCTAAGGAGAGATGGCATTGCTCTACACTGAGTTAAAGTCTTCTCCTTCAGGTTAAAAAAAACCCCTATAAAGGAAATTATGGCATTACTAGGATTCACATTCCCAGTTAAAGTAATTCTCCTTTATAATCAGTCACGCAACAATTGTGACAAACAGACCCCCTTTAGAGATGACAAATTCTCTCTAGTCAAAACCCTTTAGCTTCACATCTTGGGCTTCGAACAAGATACAAATATACCCTTCAGCTTCACATCTTGGGCTTTGAACAAGATACAAACCACCTTTAGCTTCACGTCTTGGACTTTGAACAAGACACCAAAATGACCTTTTTCCTCCCATAGAATAGGAGGAACTACGATCGCTCTGATTTCCCTATTTCGTTAAACGAGAATACGTAGGCATAAGATTGCAAAAGAATCTTAGCGAGCACACTAATTAAAAACCAAAATCTCGTACCTTCATACATCAATCGAAAAGCATCAGTCCTAACATCCTACCAATAGCATAGTCCCATCATTTCATTCTTAGCAAAATAAGCAGAGAGAGGCCCACAATCTAAACCGCATCTGTAAACCAACAGTCATCTGTTTAAACTCAGTATGCAAGCAGGGTTAATTGGAGACATCTATTTCCCTTCCTTCATCAGCTTTAATAGGATAAAAACTGAATCGACCTGTGGTACCCCAGAGCGACGGTGCTTAAGAACCACGTCCAAAATCGCTCGCTATAATATGATCAGTAATCTTCCCTCCCTTGGAGGTGACAGGATAGGTGGATTCAACAGATACTCTTTGATATTATCAAAGGTTGTTTGGCAGTCTTCTGTCCATACGCAGTCCTGATTCTTTTTGAGTAATTTGAAGATTGGTGTGCATGTCGCGGTCATGAGGAATATAAATCTGGAAATGTAATTCAAATGTCCCAAGAATCCTCTGACTTATTTTTCAGTCTTTGGAGAAGGCATTTCTTGAATGGCCTTGACCTTGTCAGGATCAACCTCAATTCCTTTCTGGCTGACGATGAACCCTAGCAATTTTCCTGAGCGGACACCGAACGTGCACTTGTTAGGATTCAAGCGGAGTTTGTATTTTCTCAGACGCTCGAATAACTTCGACAAGTGGGTCACATGTTCCTCTTCTGTTTTAGACTTGGCAATCATATCATTAACATATATTTCGATTTCTTTGTGCATCATGTTGTAAAACAGAGTAGTCATGGCCCTTTGAAAGGTTGCCTCGATGTCCTTCAAACCGAATGGCATTACCTTGTAACAAAAGGTGCCCCATGGGGTGATGAATGAAGTTTTCTCCATATCTTCCGGCACCATTTTTATCTGATTATAGCCCGAGAATCCATCCATGAAGGAGAAGACTTTGAACTTTGTTGTACTGTCTACCAGCATGTCTATATGCAGTAAGGGAAAGTCATCCTTTGGACTGGCTTTATTCATATCCCTGTAATTTACACACATTCTGACTTTTTTGTCCTTTTTCGGAACCGGTACTATGTTGACTAACCATTGAGGATATTCTGAGGTGGCGAGGAAACCCGCGTCAATCTGTTTCTGTACTTCGTCTATGATTTTGATGGCCATGTCTGGATGAGTTCGTCTTAGCCTTTGTTTTACTGGTGGATATTCTGATTTTAATGGTAGATGATGCTCCACGATGCTGATATCCAACCCTGGCATGTCCTGATAGGACCAAGCAAATACATCGGGAAAATATTTGAGAAGTTTTATCAAGTCTTTTCTGATAGCCGGACTGAGCAGTGCCCCAATCTTGACTTCTTTCCCTTCTTCTTCTGAACCCAAATTGACCATTTCCAATGGCTCTTTGTGAGGTTCAATGGACCTTTCCTCTTGTCTGAGTAATCGGGAGATCTCTTCTGGAATTTCTTCGTCTTCTTCTTCTTCAGCCTCAAATACCGGGAATTCAAAGTTGGGAGAAGGCATTGGATCGTACGTTTCAATGGGGTTTAAAAAAAGCAATCTGCATGACGTGATGATTTATTTTTAGAAGAGATAGAGAGAATGCAAGAGTGTGTGCAGTGTATTTTCTGAAAAATGCTTGTTTTTATTTTTGGGCTGTTTTAGGATTACCATTTTCTGAAAAAAGCGAAAAGTGAAAACAACAATAAAATGCGGAAATTACATAATGATGTTATTTATTTATGATTTAGTCAATTCTTGAAACTACAGCCCTATAAAACAAAACTCTGTCGCTTCGGGCAAAGCTAAGAGGGACATTTACAGAAAGTGAGCTCTATAAAAACATCTGTTTCACCTGGGCAGGGTGAAAGGTTAAAACAAAGACGACAATTACTTAGACTTATGGACTAATTTCGGGACATCGACAGCAACCCATTGGCGGTGAACTCCTTGGTGAATCACAAGGTCTGGTACCTTCTTTCTTGGTTTGTCCTTAGAAATGACGATGATTTCTGGCGGAGCAGGATCGTTGGAGTCTTCCTCCCACGTAGAGTTGCCGTAGACAAACCCTTCTATTTTATCTTTTATAGTGTTTTCATTTTTAGGTGGATCTCCCCATCCAATTGGCTGGATGTCTTCAAGCCTGATACGAGAGCTTTCAAGAGCGGCGTATTTAACCAAGAAGTCGTACTTGCCACTCGGCTGTCCCAAGGTGTCCCATACTTCAGCCGGAGAAGAGGAGTCATCTTCTTGATGATGTTGACCTCAGGAAAAGCATAGGTGATGAACTCTTATCCTGCAATCTTTGCAGATTCATCGTTGTTCTGGATATTTTCAGAATGTCCTGAGTAATAATCCCATGATTTGGTGGGGACGCAGGTATTCTTTTCAATGATGTTCAGCTGATAAGCGTCGTTTGGCTGACTCTTTTGCCCAGAGTCTTTTGGGTACGGCTGCCAAATAGGCAAGTCATCCATTGGGTCATAATAGTCATAGTCGAAGTTGTCTTTCATCAAAGTGTCTTCTTCTAATGAGTTGGGTGGAGCACGACATCCTTCCGGATCACAATCTCCGTACATCATCTTGACGTCTGATCTTGGTATATATCTTGGACTTTGCGTGGGATAGCAAAATGGCGTATGGGTTTCTTCCTGAGACATATAACCATCCTCGTTGAGATAAGACTTCCACTCTTCATCTGTATTAGAGGAGTCACCCTCATTGATGGTATGTACTTCTTGAGACACTGGGTGAAGGAAGCCTTCACTATGGAAGAAGTCCTAAATGGGATGAAAACTTTCATCATTAATAGCTATCTGGGTACAGGTTAAGGAAAAACCAAGACCTTTCTTTGTCTTGTTATCCGTAGGAATGACAAGCTGTCCCCATCCTTTTGTGTTGTTACTCTCGATCACTTTGAGAGCATCTTTGTATGAGGAAATCGACGTCCCTCTTTCTGATCGATTCTCATTGCTTACTGAGAGTGCTTGAAACTGAGTTCCAACGACCTCTTCTGGTTCTACACATGAGAATGATGATAAGTTGCTCACGATTAAGGCTTGCTCTCAGCAGACTGTGACTAGCTTGTCATTCTTAACGAACTTCAGCTTCTGGTGAAGTGTCGAAGTGACTGCCCCAGCTTCGTGTATCCAAGGTTTTCCTAATAAACAGATGTATGCTGCCCGGATGTCCATGACCTGGAAAGTGACTTGGAAAGTGTGAGGACCGATGGTTATGGGAAGATTAACTTCGCTGATAACTGTTTTTCTAGATTCGTCAAATGCTTTGACGATGACCTCACTGCCTCTCATCGGAGATCCTTGAAATGATAGTCGCATTAGAGTAGATTTTGGCATAACATTTAGAGATGATCCGGTATCTACCAGTACACTGGCTAAAGCATCGTCCTGGCAGTTGGCTGTAATGTTAAGTGCCATGTTGTGATTTTTGCCTTCTTCTGGCAGTTCTTCATCACTGAATCCTAAGTCATTGCAGGAAGTGATGTTGGAAATGATGCTGTTAAATTGTCTTATCGTCACATCTTGTTCCACAAAGGCTTGCTCTAAGACTTTCTCTAGAGCTTCTCTGTGAGCTTCGGAACTGAGCAAGAGAGATAACATAGAGATTCTTGAAGGAGTTTGCAACAGTTGGTCTACAATGTTGTACTCGCTCTTTTGGATGAGCTTCAGCATCTCATCGTTGTTTTTTTGTAAGTTCGGGATTACTGGATTGCCTGATTTGTTGATTAGGAACTTCTATTTGAGGTTCCTTTTCTTTGGCAGGTTCTCCAACTTCTCTGTTGAAGATTCGACCGCTCCGTGTCACTCGACTGATGTCGACAATGTTTACGACGGAGGGTAATGCAGTTTCTTTTCCATTTTTGATTGTTGTTGCACTGTACTTGTAAGGGATTGCCTTATCAGATTTGTACGGTATTGGTCCTGACACATAGATAACCACAGGAGCCTTTTGATTTTTCTGACCATCGTAGTCGGCCTCAATTGGTTCGAGGTTAAGAATCTTTCTACTATCAAGAGGAACTCTTGATTCATGGAGTAGAGGGATTATATCGCATACGTCTTTGGCCATTTCATGTTTAGAGATTAAGACAATGTCTTTGCTTTGATCAGGAAGATAGTCTTACATTACGTTGGCCGAACCAAAACTTGAACATGGTCGAATCTCCTTTCGGTCCAACTGATCTTGAAGAGTTGACCGTACAAGGTAGTACCCTTGGTTGTTCTCTAAGCAAACTCTACAACGCTCATAGTTGTGTGGTGGCACCCGGCCACGTACGCTTTGTATGTAGTGCAACCTTACTAGATCTGTTTCCATCGAGCGAACATCCTGACTTTGATGCCTAGTAGGATTTCTGTCAGTCATACTGATCTGTTGTGTAGCTTCATCCAAGTAGATTGGAAGCCACCAGTGGTCCAATAAGTGTTGAAGTGTTCTTTGGACAAGTGCACATCCATGGTCATCTTTACGACACACTTTACAGTCCTAATAATTAAGTGAAGCTAGAAAGCCAAGTCTGACTTGCTTAGCATGTAATTCTACCAAACTGGTATTCATCAAGAGAATGTCAAAGATTTGAATCATATTAACTTGATGGCTACTTCTATCGTGGTAATCCTGGATCCATTCGAGATCCATCTGACGTTGGAGGGCCTCTTGTACAAAAGAGCATCCCTGATTATTTATTGAGCATATCGGACAGGAATTGTAATTGTGTCGTGGCAGATCATGATGTTGGCTTTGCCTTGAGTGCATTGCCACCAAGTTGACATTCATTGCCAAAATATTGTGGTTCTGGACAATGTTGGGATTTGCATGGGCCATATTAACATCACGGATTCGGTGATCTTGGATCCATCCGAGATCCATTTGCTCTTGTAGAATTAATCGCACTACGAAACATCCTTGATTATTCTTTGAACAGATATCACACTGGTGATAATTGTGAGACGGTACATGACCATACCCACTCTGTCTGCAATGCATCCTGACCAAATTGGTTCCTAATAGGAGTACACCGTGAATTTGATAACTGTGGTTAAATTCCTTTTCTATCAAATTTACTGCAGTCTTATCATGTTGAGGCAACGGGTTCGTCTGAACATTTGGATTTGTATCCTTGAAGGATAATACCCCGTTCCTGACAAGCTTCTATACATCGGACTTGAAGCTGAGACAGTTTTCAATGTTGTGCCCTGGTCCTCCTTGATGATAAGGGCAAGTTTGATCCGCTTTGAACCAAAATGGCAAATTTTCCGGTACTGTAAGAGGAGACCTAGTTTGGACGTGCCCCTTGACCAGTAGTAGTGGAAACAGCTCTGCGAACAACATCGGTATAGGGTTAAACATTGGTGGTCGTGTCGTACGATTGTTTCTGTACAGTGGATGAGCCTGCTGAAGAAGCTGTTATGTCCTTTGTTGATACTGTTGTTGATTCGATTGGCTCTGAGCAACCTGAGGTTGATACGTTAGAGCCGGCGCAGGGTTGATAGCGGGAGTTACCTCTGCTACTGGTTGATACCTTCGCCTTTTCTTTTCGAGAGAGATATTACCAATATCTTGCTCTTTTTTCTTTGGGAAAGCACTACCGTATATTTTGGTAATATTATATGGTTCTACATTTTTGCTAAACGTCCTTGTCGGACTGCCTCTTCAAGGCGTACTCCCATGTTCACCATTTCGGTGAAATCGCTGGGCGCACTGGCGACCATTCGGTCGTAATAAAATGAGCTCAAGATTTTCAAAAAGATCTTTGTCATATCTTTCTCCTCAAGAGGGGGACAGATCTAGGTGGAAATTTCACGACATCTCTGAGCATATTCCTTAAAAGTTTCTTTGTCTTTCTGCGACATTTCTCTGAGTTGATCTCTGTCTGGTGCCATGTCCAGGTTGTATTTATATTGATGAACGAAGGCAGCACCAAGATCTCTGAAAGTGACGATCTTGGTGCAGTTTAAACTCATGTACCAATTGAGTGTGGTACCGGTTAAATTGTCTTGGAAGTAATGGATCAGTAGCTGTTGATTCTCTGCCTGAGTTAACATCTTTCGAGCGTACATCACCAAATGACTTTGAGGGCAAGAGTTGCCCTTATATTTTTCAAAGTCAGGCACCTTGAATTTGTGCGGTATTTTCACATTGGGGACCAAACAAAGGTCCGCGGCGTCCTTTCTGAATAAATCCTGACCGCGAATGGCATGCAGTTCCTTCTGCATCTCTAGGAATTGTTCCTGGAACTCACTCATCCTGTCGTACATGTTTTCGTTTCCACCAGAAATTATTTGTGGAATCTGTCCTTCCGGGACAGTGTGTACCACTGGTTGTGGTATAGTTATTATGGCGGTGACTCTTAGTGCTTCCCTGCCCTGAAGTTTGTAACCTTCAGGAGTTACTTTCATGACTCTTGTATCTTCGCTTTCCCAAAGTTTGTAACCTTCAGGCCCAGCGGTTCCTGCTGCAGTTTCTGGGTCTTTTGTGACTGGCGGGATATATCCTTCGGGGAAAAAGTTGATAGGCATGCCCCAGGGATAATCTTTAGGCATGTTGTACCGAGGATCATATGTCTCCACTATGGGCGTAGATGTAATCTCTGAGATCACAGTCCATTGTTGTTGTCTCTGAGCTGTTGTCAAGGATTGCATGTCACTGTGAAGTTTTTTCAGATCTTCTTTTAGAGCGTCAATTTCTTCTCTCATCTCTCTGTTCTCTTCCTCGAGAACGTCCATTTTCTTTTATTGATTGGCCCGAGTATTGTACGAATGAGATAGTTTGACTCTAGAACCGTGACACATACGTGAGATTCGAAGGTAAGAAGAATGCGTTATGTGAGAATGATGAATAATATGCAATGATATATATTAATTTTTTGTTTTTGCTTTAATAAAAAAAATCTTCAACAAATAGATTGCAAATATCATATAGTGGGGAGACCCTGTTTTATTGAATTTGAAAGATTGCAGAAAGGGAAATACAGTATTTTTACAAAGTGTTGTAAAAGAAATGTCTGAACTTATGGATCCTGAGTCCTCTCCGAGGAGAACTCAGATGTTGGTTCTAGTATTTTCCTTTTCTTTGACCAGGGCTCTTTAGCCATTGTCAGGATGTCAGTCCTTTGCCAAGTGAAAGGAGCGAGCAAATTTCTTCGAGCATCTTGATTTTCTACAACATGCTGCTCTAGTATCTTAATTAGAGCATCCTTCTCTTTTAACAGTTCCTGAATTTTGGTACACTCTACATTGAGAATGTGGTATTTGTTCTTCCAAGATTTACTTTCCCGTTGAACTTTGTTGAGAGCGACCTGGAGTTTTTCCGAATCAGACACAAAATAAAGGATAGATTCCTTTAACGGAAGAACTTCTTTACGAGGGTAAGGCATCCTCAGCTTGAGGGCTCTAGTTTGTACCCATTGGAGATAAGGTTCCACGGAGATACAGTCCGGTCTTCCTAGAGACTCTCTTCCTTTCCTGTGAACATGTTGCCAGGCATGCACTATTTCCTTATTTAGTGCCCTGTCATTTTCTCCTTCCTTGAAGAAAAGACCTTCCAGATGAACATTTTATGGAATATGCCTCATCGGGTATCGGAGTTGACGACGAACTAAAATTGGATGATAGTTGATTCCTCCTTTAGTTCCTATGAGGGGTACATTAGGGAAGTTTCCACATTTGTCGATGATCCTTATCCCATCATAGATCTGATTGCACCAATCTATGTCAGAGTTGGTAAGAGACATGATTCTCTGTGACCAACGTAGAGTACTCTTATGATCCCAAAAAGCAGCAGACTTGGGTAAATGGGAAGTGAACCATTTGTAAAGCAGGGGTACACAACATGTGATCATTCCTCCGCTGTACAAATTCCTTAAGTGTACAGAATGATAAGCATCTGCGAGCAAGGTCGGTACGGGGTTTCCAATCAGAAATATCTTAATGGCATTGGTATCGACGAAGTTATCGATGTTGGGAAAAAGGAATAACCCATATGTGAGTAGAACAAAGATATCTTCAAAAGCAGTAACGTTTCCTATACTAGCAAAGTATAGGGCTTTCTCTACCAAAAACTTGGCCAGTAAACCTTGGATTCCTTCCTTAGTGGTCATGTGAGTCCTGACTTCTGACTCATCCAAATAGATTGCTCTTGCAATGGTTTGATCCTTTGGAATTTCTTCCAGTCCAGAAAAGGGAGCTTGGTCAATGATGGGTAAATCAGTCAGGTGAGAGTATTCCTTCAACTACATGGACCATTAACAGAGACAGCAGCCCTCTGTACTTAGCTCTGAAAGCATCAGGGTTGGTGATCATCCTTGCCAACCCCCTTAAATCCTCTAGGTTTGGAGCCATGAAGGTGTACTTGTGCGTCTTCCTTCTACCGAAATCTATAACACAATATTTCTCTCTGATATTTGCAATCATTGTTTTAGTTTAATTTGAAAAAAGAGAGAAGAGAAAAGAAGATTTTTTCTTTGTTTAAGAGGTTTTTTAATGAATGCATGAATGAAGCACACAAAAACATTGAAAAAACATGGGTTCAAGGTTTCAACGTCACGAGCATGGAGTCATGGCTCTACCCATCCCCAAAGGTTGTATTATGGTGAATTTTTGTACCTGTAGAACGGGTTAAAAGTTCTCAAAATCATTGACCCCCTAGGGATACCAACAACAAGCTGGTTCACCCGAGCAAGCTGTAGCATCCTAAGGTAATCTCAATTGAGTGTAGTATCGCGTGTCAACTATTTTAGATAGCTACCGTACTACCAAATGGCTACATGGTTAATGTCTAATAAATCCTCAGTTTCACAGATACCACATTGGGACAATCTGCTTTCACGACGAAGTCGTTCGACATTTAATCCGCAAAGGGTATCTCCACTGATTTGATGGTCTACCAGGATCACTTATTCGGGAATCACTCCCTGTAAGACCACCCATCTATGCCATCACCTATCTTAGGTTTCTCTCATACTTTCCACATGCGACATGACTCGCATTCCCATTGACAGAAAAATAAACACGAATATCAAGTAGGAAAAGCAGTATATATATATATATATATATATATATATATATACATATATATATATATATATATATATATATATATATATGTAGTATAATTCCTAAAACTAACATCCTAGACCTCTTAGGAATTCTAGTCTTAATTTGGTTCTCCAGCAGAGTCGCCATTTTCGTGTAGCGTGCGATTTTTGTCGGTGACGCGACCACCTTATCGCCATGGGTTTCTCCTCACTGCAATGGTATGAGTGGGGTTCTACTTTCTGATTTCTTATATATCCCGTGAAGCTAGAAGGGAAAGGGAAGCTATCTAAAACTAACCTTGCACGCGAATGTTTAACTGAATAAACGCTTAAGAGATTTGGCGAGTTCGGGGTCAGGTTATACAATGGGGAGCTGTCAATTACCCATCCTATTTGTGGTTATCCACAGGTTGTTAGCATTAGGTTCTGCTTTTATACTTGATGGTATTTATCTGTTGTGGGTGCGAAAGTTTCTCCTTAGGTAGTATTTGAGAGAGAGAGTGAGTTTTTGATGATTTTGGTGAGGTACTGGACCTTAGTTTTTATTGCTATGAAGGTATTGGACCTAGAGTTTTTGATTGGTATGCTCGCTAAGATTTTGCAATCTTATGCCTACGTATTCCCGTTTAGAGAAACAGGGAAATCAGAGCAATCGTAGTTCCTCCTATTCTATGGGAGGAAAAAGATGTTTTGGTGTCTTGTTCAAAGCCCAAGATTGAAGCTAAAGGTTATTTGTGTTCTGTTCAAAGCCCAAGACTGAAGCTTAAAGGTTTGACTGAGAGAGAATTTGTCATCTCTAAAGGTAGACATCTCGTCTGTTTATCACAACTGTTGGGTGACTGATTATAAAGGAGAATTACTTTAACTGGGATATGTGAATCCAGCAATGCCATAATTTCCTTTATAAGGGATTTTTCCTGAAAGAGAAAAATTTAACTCAGTGTAGAGCAATGCCATTTTTCCTTAGGAGTCTTTCATGCTAAGAGAGGGACAGTGGCGTGGATGTAAATAATCCAGAGGCTTGCCACTTACAGCAATTAGATGAAAGAGAGGATTTTACCAGGATAAAAGATGGACGACAACTTGGATTTTTGAATCAACAAGTGTTCCACTTATAGCAGTTATCTGGGATTAGGGCTTGTTTTGAATGTCTATTTTGATGTGTGATAACACAGAGAAATGTCTTCCAACAGAGAGATTTTGATTTCCTCTGAGGGGATGTTGATTTTTGTGTGCCTTGATCAAAGCCCAAGGTTGAAGCTAAGAGATTGATTGACTCCACTGGGGAAGTCCTTATACAAAGCCTAAGAGGAGGCTGGAAAAGGCTAACTCAATAAGAGAGTGTTTATCTGTCTTGTGCAAAGCCCAAGATTGAGGCTAAAAAGAGACTGACTCTTTTGGGGATATCATTATACAAAGCCTAAGAGGAGGCTAAAAGTTAACTTTTCCATGGGAATATTTTGTCTGTCTTATACAAATCCCAAGATTGAGGCTAAAAGGGGAACAAACTCTACGGGTGAGAGGTTTTATCTATCTTGTACAAAGCCCAAGATTGTGGCTGAAAGAAGATTGGCTCTGCTGGAGAGATTTATACGGTGTTTTGTACAAAGCCCAAGATTAAGGCTGAACGATGTTGACTCTACTAGTGAGAGGATAATTATGGGTGTCTTGTACAAAGCCCAAGATTGAGGCTGAAAAGAGAATTGACTCTGCTTAGGGATATTAATTCCCAAAGCCTAAAAGAAGGATGGGAGGAATTGACTTCACTGGGGAAGATATTTGTCCCGAGCTTAAGAGAAGGTTATGAAGATTTTGACTTTGTTGGAGAAAGGTTATATATGTCTTGTACAAAGCCCAAGATTGAGGCTAAAAAGAATGACTGACTCAACAAGAGAGTGTTCTTATGGTGTCTTGTACAAAGCCCAAGATTGAGGCTAAAAAAGATTTGAATCAACAAGAGAGTCCTTTTAGGAGATTGACTCAACAAGAGAGTACTAAAAAGGTGAATGACTCAACAAGAGAGTACTTTTATTTTGTACCATTGACTCAACAAGAGAGTGTGGAAAGGTTATTGACTCAACAAGAGAGTGCTTTGTTTGTCTTGTACAAAGCCCAAGATTGAGGCTGAAAAGGGTTAACTCAACAAGAGAGTGTTTTAAGAAAGAAGATGGACTCAACAAAAGGGTGTTGTTGGGGCTAATTCTGCTAAGGAAAATCATTATACAAAGCCTAAGAGGAGGCTGGCTTCTGCTCAGGATTATTGAGATCCAGAGGCAGGTCCAAGTTGGGGGATCAACTCTTGCTGAGGGTTATAGAAGAGTTGAGGTATCAGATGCCTTAAGGTTCTGATTTGGGATAGTGTTATACTGATGATAAGCTGACCCTGGCTGGGGAAATTTAAATTGAGAGTTTAAAGATTGAGTTTCGAAAACCTATAGAGGTTTCAACTCTACTGGAGATTGGTTAAATGACCATGGTTTTTTTCCTGTGTTTGTAGGGAACTTGAGAATGTCTTTAGGATCCAAGAGGAGATTAGACTGTCAAAGTCTACTGGTATGAAAAAGTTTATCTTTGATTGATGCCCAAGAGGAGGCGGGTGTTTTAAGGGATGAGAATCAACCCTAAACTGGTCTGAGGTTTTGACTCTTTGGAAAGACTGCTCTAACAAAGGATGACTAAGTTCTGTCCTATACTTTTAAGAGGTCTTCAGGGTCATTGTATTAAGCCCAAGAGAAGGCATGAGAACTTCTAAGAAGCCGGAGGGTCCTTGTACAAAGCCCAAGAGGAGGCTGGCATGCTTTTAGGAAGCATGTGGGTCCAAACTTAAGAAAAGTTCAAGAAAAGTTTCACCGGGAATAATCTTTTCTTTAGTGAACAGTTCTAGGGTTTGAAGAAATTCAAGAGAGGTTTCACCGAGAATTAATCCACTCTGGGGGAAATGAATTTCTTTGACAGTTTTCTAATAGTAACAGTCTGAGAAAAGTTTCATCGGGAATAATGTCTTTCTCTTTGTTCCATATTGTATAAGCCCAAGAGAAGGCAAGACTGTATCTGGAATTCAAATGGGGAACTAGTTTTGACTGTAGAAAGAGTGACCACTGGCTTTATCTAGTTCTAGACCTAATTGTCGGGGAAAACTCTAAACAAATATATACAGGCATATATATATATATATACAGAAGAAATATATATTGAATGTAAAAGAGAAGGTATGAGGACTTACAGGTGATCAAGCTTCCAGCACAAACAAATATATATATATATATATATATATATATATATATATATATATTTGTGTGTGTGCCAGTATGTAAAAGAAAGCTGATAAAACTTACAGGCGAGCAAGCTTCCATTGTAACAGTTGTATGGTTAGTTGCTCAAGAAATTAAAGAAAGTTTTGATAACAACTATGAGTTTGAACCTAAATCAAAAGGGAAGGTTGTTTTTGAAAAGAAGATTAGGGCTTATACTCAAGGAGAGGCCCAGATGAAAAACAGTGATCGTACCGTTGATCTGAAAATTGTATCGGGACTTATACAATAACTGAGGCCCAAATTATTGTATTTACAAAGAGGTTGGGTCTTACACTCTATTAGAGGCCCAAAAGTTTATTTTTGTACAACGGATGGGGCTTACAACTCAAGGGGAGGCCCATGGAAAGACAGTGATCGCACCGTCGTCTTTGAAAATTGTACTGGGACTTATACAATGAGTGAGGCCCAAAATTATTTATATACAAAAGAGGGTTGGGTCTTACACTCTATTAGAGGCCCAAAGAATGTTAAAAGAAAAGATAATGGGACTTACAACACTAGGGGAGGCCCAGATGGTTTTTTGTTTAAAAGGCGACGACTGCGCCGGGATTTTTTAAAATCGTATCGGGACTTATACAATGACTGAGGCTCAAAAAGGTTTTTATTTACAAGGAATGGGTCTTACACTCTATTAGAGGCCCAAAAGTGTTCGAAAATTTAAAATCGAGAGGAAACCTTAATTTTAAATTAAAATGTCATTTTTCAAAGGAAATTAAATGAAAAAAATGATATAAAATACCAAATATATTCAAAAACAAGTTGTACACTTTGAAAAATATTTTGAAAAATCATGTTTTATTACATAAAAGTTTGAAATTCAATTGGTTTTGAAAGATCAAAGTGGGAATTTCATTTAAGAAATGTTTAAAACAAATAAAAAATGAAATTAATTACAAAATTTCTAACTATATTAAAAAAATAATATAAATTGGATTTTTTTGTAAAATAAAATATTTAAACATTTTTGTGAATTTTGAGAAAAAGAATCAATTCGAAAACATAAATATTCAGAGAGAAATTAATTTTTGAATCAATTAAACAAAATAACTAAAATTCAAAATTTTGAATTATGGCGCCAAGAACACTTGGTTCTTGCCCGCGTCCCCTGTTTTTCCAAATTTACGTTTTCCCACTTTTCTCCATGATTTCTCAATTGTTTTGCACGATTCAAGTACCAATCTTGTTCGTTTTTGAACAAGGATCACAACCATATAGTTTAATTGCATTTATATTAATTATGGAGGAAGAAATCAACAGAAAACCTCAAGAACCCTAATTTCAGCATGAACACAATGAAATTCCATACACGATGGATTCATGGCAATTGATTGAGGGTTATTAATCTACAAACATGCATAAACAAGATGGTAACTCAAAAATTCATTTATGATGCATGGATCATAGAGTTTGAAGGGTTCAGGCCTACCTCTTGCAGCTGGTGATCGAGTTTGATGATGGAGGTGTTGCAGCTAGGTTCCAATGATCTGGACAGCTTCCTTAGGTGCCAATGGATGTGTTTGAATGCTTGGAGTGGATTGAAGTGAGTTGGAACTAGTTGTGGTACCTCAACTGCAACTCTGTCATGAATTTGAGCAATTGGCTGGTGATTTTGTGATTTTGATGTTCCAGATATGATTTTGTGTTATGGATCACTCATACACGATGTTTATGAGGGGTGTGTGTGTGTGTGTGTAATTGGTTTGGTTGGAATCACTCTCAATCTCAAACCCCGATAGTGACTTGAATTAGAAGGCAAAATTGGAGTGAAAGGGATATTTTGAGGAAAGCAAGTTTATTTTGCAAGCAATAGTGTGTGGCAACTGCAGCAGGTCTGTGGCCAATGTGGATCAAATGGAATCTCAAGTCTCCTCTAGCCATTGACTTGAGGTTAGAGCACAGGCCTATAGTCTCTTGGTTCAGAGATACAACTTGACTCATTCAGTTAAGTTTGCCTCAGTTCATGCCACCTTGATGCATCCATTGAATGCATTGAAACAAAATTGGAGTCTTGGTACTTTTTAGCCTTTTTAGGATGACATAGCTATATGTAGATCCTTGGACTTGGGAGGCTTGGGGATCAGATCATTCCCCTTTGATTTCATCCTCTGATGTTTCCAAATGGATGACAAGACTTGGAGTTGTCCAAATTTTCCAAATCGAGAAAAATGCCAAAATCCGCCTTGTACAAGACAGTTGGAAATGGTGATTTTGAGGGGATCATATCTCCCTGTTCAGGTTGAGTTATGGGAGGCTCTTGTGCTTTTTAGAGAGCCCTCATATGATACAAAACATCTGTGATCATAGTTTGTTTTGAAACTATTTGGATCCCATTGAAAAATCCTCATGAACATTGGTGTTCAAAGCTGATAACTTAGGCAGATTTTCACTAAGTGTTGGAAAAGTGCCATTTTCTTCATTTTTGTCAATTTGATCAGTTCATAACTCAAAATCCATGAGGATTTGGAATTTCTTGTAGTTGACACTTTTAAATTATGTCAGATGGACTTTCATTTGAGCTTTGAATGGGAGAAAAAGGCCTTGTGGTTTAGGAGTTATGACCTTGCAAAGTTGGTACCAAAACTACTTTTATTCCATAACTTAGAAAAATTTTGGTTTCTCAAGGTTGCCCCTTTTGCAAGAAACCTCACTTTTCTTGATTTTCTTAATGAATGATGATCAATTCCATACATTAACATTATTCTTGACTTAGTGGAACCTGTAGCGAGCGACTTTGGATGTGGTTGCGAAGCACTATCGCTCTTTGGTATCTACAGCTCGATTCATTTTTTATCCTATTAAAGCTGATGAAGGAAGGGAAATAGATGTCTCAAATTAACCTTGCTTGCAAACTGAGGTTAACAGTCAAAACTGTTGGTTTACAATGCTACAAAGATTCGGGGTCTCTATTAGGTTTATTTTTTTAAAAGTGTTATTTCCTTGGTTTTATGGTTGGCATTATTTTGCTAAAACTCATGTAGCAGCAGTTGTTGAATGAAGATGTCTAAAAATATGTTTCATTACTCTTTGTTCAACATGTCGTATGAAGATGTTCCATGGCAGCTCATAGGACATCGCGTTGTGAAGTCAGTTTTAATGTAGATTCTGTTACTATAATTTGTAACTGAATATTCTGTGAATATTTGGTTATCCTATGTGGAATCCAAAGCATTTTTGGATTAGGGTTACTTGTTGGTTTTCGGATTTGCTGTTGTTTCTAATTATGGAGACATAATAGGAAACTTTGGATTGAAGACCTATTTTATTGGAGTTAATTTTGCAGAATTGTGAGCAGCCTAATTGCTGCGTCTTTGAAGCCCAAATTCAGTCCAGATTTCAAGCTATAAATAGACTGATGTAAACCTAGTTTTAGGTGTCGAACTTACATGTATTTTTAGGGTTGTGTGCTTGTGTTTTGTGAGCCTAACTGGTATCTTATGATAACAGTATGAGGACTGTAGTGTAAGTTGTGTAAGGTTGCTCATAAGCTTTTAAGCATTGAGTAGCTGAGTGTTAATTCTCATAAGCTGTGAAGTATTGAGAATTTGTGTTTCGACCATTGTTACTTGTCTTGTAAGGAACTAGTCACGGGTTGTGATTGAAGAGGGATTTGAGGAGGACCTCATACCTAGGGGAGTCTTAGGTAGAAGTCATAGGAAGGGTAGTGATTAAGTGAGCTGATTGAACCGGGTGTGGTTATCAGTGAATTGATACTATCGAATATTGATTTCATCCATGGCTTGGTAGCCCCCAGATGTAGGATGGTTAGATCCGAACTGGGTTAACAATTTCTGGTGTTCTTTACATTTTATGCACACTTTTATTTTAAACTCGTTCATTGTTGTTGTATATCAGTGTCTCGACATCTCGATAGGACATCTGATATATAGGCCAGAATTTCGATTGGCATCAAGAGCAGGCACCCTTTGTTGTTTCTGGGTGAGATTCAGGGAAGATACTTTCTGGTACAATGGACAAGGATGGAGGAGCTCTGAATAAACCACCTCTGCTGGATGGTTCTAACTATGAGTATTGGAAACCTATGATGATAGCTTTCATCAAGTCCATGGATGATCAAGCATGGAAAGTTGTTCTCAAAGGTTAGGAGCCTCCAAAAGTAAGAGATGGAGAAGGAAATCTTACAGATGTTCTGAAGGAAGAAGAAGATTGGGATGATGCTGACTACAAAGGATCTGTTGGAAATTATAAAGCCATGAATGCATTGTTCAATGGTGTCAACAGAAATATCTTCAGACTGATTGAGCATTGTACTATTGCCAAAGAGGCTTGACAGGTCTTGAAAGTTGCTCATGAAGGGACCTCAAAGGTGAAAATGTCAAAGCTTCAGCTTCTCACTAGCAAGTTTGAGAGTTTGAAGATGAAAGAGGATGAGAGCATTCATGATTTTCATATGAACATTATTGAGATAGCTAATGCCTCTAGTGCCTTAGGAGAAAAGATGTCTGACAGCAAGCTGGCCAGGAAGATTCTCAGGTCTCTACCAAAGAGATTTGATATGAAGGTCACTACTATAGAGGAAGCTCAGGACATTGACAAGATGAAGGTGGATGAGCTTATGGGATCACTTCAAACTTTTGAGTTAGGATTCAGTGAAAAAGCTGAAAAGAAGAAGAGTATAGCATTTGTGTCAAGTGCTGATGACTCAGATGATGAAGGAAAACCAGTCAAAGATGAAGATGTGTCCAAAGAGCTAGTGTTGCTTGGAAGACAATTTAATAAAGTGTTGAAAAGGATGGACTGGAAGTCAAGAGAAAATGTTCGGAACAAGTCTCTCGACATCAACAAAGACCAGGATGGAGGCAGAAGATCCAGAACTGAAGAAGACTCTAATCAAGGGAAGAGAGTTCAATGCTATGAATGTGAAGGGTTTGGGCATGTAAAAACTGAGTGTCCCACTTATCTCAAAAGACAGAAGAATGGATTATCTGTGACATGGTCAGAAGATGATTCTGAAACTGACGCTGATGAGAAATCTGCAAAGTTGGTGACAGCATTAACAGGAGTATGTGAATCAGATGAAGAATCTGAAGAGCTTACTTTTGAAGAGCTGGCTATCTCTAATAAGAAGTTGTGCATTGAACATGAAGAAGTATGTCAGCAGAAAGAAGAACAAGCATGTTCCATTGTTCATTTAGAAGCTGAGAATACTGAGTATATGTCTACTATAGCCGATCTACAAAGTGAAGTAAATGTTTTGAATTCAAAACTGGACAACATGATCAAAAATGTCAGAATGTTAAATAGGAGTTCGGATGTACTTGATGAAATTCTGAAGTCAGGGAGAGATGCTAGAAATGTCAGTGGTATTGGATTTGAAGGTACAAATGAATTAAATGAAGGAATTCAAGATAAGAGAAGCTTGAAGATGTTGAATAACATGTTGCAACATGTAACGCCCCAGTTTTTGTCAGTTTTATTTAATCGAGTCTATTTGATTATTTTATTATTATATTATTTTATTTTTGACTTTTATTTGGCAATATATTATTTTCATCATTGTTTATGTTTTATCGCGTTTTGAGAGCGGTTGCGAGATATTTCAGTGTAAGGGTATTTTGGTCATTTGGGTAGTTAGATATTTTGTTATAAATAGAAATAGAAAGAAAGAAAAGAGAGAAAAAGAGAAAGAGAAAAGAAAAGGAGAAAGAGAAGAGAAAAAGAGAAAAGAAGAGGAAGAGAAGAAAGAAGAGGAAAAAGAGGATAATCGGGAATTCATCCATTTAAATCGCGATTAATCGGGTAAGGGTGAGAAGTTTCAATTATATCTTGCTTGTATATGTATATGTGTATGTTTTCTTGGATTGTTTTGGTTATCTTCTCTAGTTTTTCATTTAGGTTGAAAATGAGAAAAATGAATAGAAATCGATGTTTTCACGGTTAGAATAGGAAGTAATCGGGAATGGTTGTTTGTGTGTTTTCGAGTGGTTTTGAGCGAGTTTGGAGTTGAGGTTAAATTGATAAAACTATGTTTCAAAATATTTCAACCGTGGAAAATGTGTTAGATGGCTTTTAATAGTGAAAATATTGTAGTATGTTGAATTCTGAGACCGCAGCTTTTTACGGAATCGAAATCGGAGGTCCGGAAGTCATTTAACGATCGAAAACTGAGTTTTTATCAAATTCTGCGCAGTATGCGTCGACCTGAAGGACTTTTGCGTCGACCTAAAGTGCCTTGCGTCGACCTTTGGACTTGACCTGAGCATACTCGCAAGTGACGAAAATTTTCCAAAATGTCCGATTTTGTTTTCTTCATAACTTTTGAACCGTAAGTCCGTTTTGACCCCCGTTTGAAGCGTTGGAAAGCTAATGAAAAGTTCTTTCTATTAAAGATGGTTTGGAGGGTAAAAGATGATTTAATTAATTCGTGTTTTTGGAAAATAGTCGGGTTGTCGGGTTTTTATCGCGTTAATCGTGTGCGATTGATGTGTTATCATGCTATATGCGTTTGTTATGTAACATGTAGCTTGTGTGCTGTTATATGATGTGAATATACATGCTGAAATGTTGTGATGATGGTTGGTGGCCTTATGGCAAGTATGTGCATTGTTTTGGATTAGACTTCGATGCGTGAGTAATGATGTTGTTGTGTGGTAAAATACATTGTTTGATTGAATATCAATGTATGTTGTTATGATGTGTTGTGGGTAGCCTCTGTGGTGTGAATCCCTTGTGAAAGTAATTGTGATTGTATGATTGTTGTGGTTTGTGGTTTGTGGTGAAATGCATTGTTTATGTGAAATTCAATGTATGTTGTGTGGTGGCCTTTATGGTTTGAAATGCATTGTTTGAATTGATTTACAATGCATGGATGTGATGATGTTGATTAATTCATATGGTGGAATTGATGAGTTGAAATATATGTGTAATACCCCAAAATTTGCTCTCCCCTTTTGTCATCATAGCATGGCATTATCATTTATCATATCATATCCACCTCATTAACATTACATTGCATTTAACATAGAAAAATGAAGCATGGCATCCTTCTTACCATCAGGGCATGTGATCAAGTGGAAGGTGGACAATCAAGGAATCATTCAAAGCACAAAAAGGTCAATCAAGTTGGCTCAAGGCAAGCCAAGAGTCTCTCATGTCTCATACCATCTCAATTGATCTTCCAAAATCTCAAGGAAGTGAGATTCAATGGGAGATTGAAGCACTACATCTTTCACTATGCAAGAGGTTCAAAAATTGAAGGAAAACCCTCAAAAGAGATAGCTCATTGATTCAAAATCATTCTCAAGTGGCATTTCTCATCATCCTTTAAGAGGATACACAACATACTCTGAGGAATTTGAAATTGAAGACTGCACATTTTTCTCCTAGGAGGTGGGCACCAAAACTAGGGTTTCCCATTAAATCAGGGAATCTTTGATTTTTTGGACAAAACTTGATGTCATGGTATTCTACATGTTCTTAAGTGTATGTGTATGGAGAATTGCCCCTCAATTGGTTTTGGAGGTGGTTCAATTGGAAGAAAGATCAAAAATCAGGAAATTTGGGGCCAAGTCAAATAATCAGGGGAAAAAGTCAACTCTTGACTTTTTGAGGCCAAATTCATGAAATTCATGTTATATGTGACCAATGTACAAAATTTGATCAAGAAACTCCAAAGGAATCATAAAAAAATCAAGATTTGGAAAGTTGCCATTTTTGGATGAAGTAGGGTTACTAAAAATAGCAAGTTTTGGCCATTTTGCATCAGAATTGGAACCAAGGCCATTCAAAATTGAAGCACCAAATGAAAATTCCACTCTGCCTCAATGAAAGGCCTTGCTTTGAGCTTCAAATCCATGGGTAGAACATCTCCATTGGATAAAAATTGAGTGAGATATGATTGATCAAAGTTTGAGCAAAGTAGGTTCAAAACTAGGTCATGACCAAGGATTTTCAAGTCACGCGCATGTCATTTTCACAAACACATGGTGGGCCAGATGTTTTGACTTATTACTCATGGTTAGAGGCCTCAAGTGAAAAATCTTTCAACATGGAATTTGTTCATCTATGTGAGATCTTCAAGATTGATGTTCATGGTTTTTTTATTTGATCAAAGGATGAGAAGTTGTAATGGCTCAAAGTATGGTCTATGCAACTGAAATTTGACTAGGTCACAACCAAGTCATGCCACACATGCGCGCATTCTGCAGCATTTTAAGCCTGTCTTGAGTTCCTATGTTTGAAGCTCGTTTTCAATATGTTGCAAGTCTCATTTTCACTTCTTTTCAACATCAAAGTTGTTGTACCATGTACACACTTTGAAATGGTACCAAGATCACTCATGTCCATGGCTCGAAGAGAGAGATATCCATGCGCAAACTTCACCATTTCCAACTGAGGAATCACATCAGAGTTAGCAGTTTGGTTCAGACATTCATCAAACAATCCATGAACTTTATTTCCACATTTGGTCAAGCACATATCACCTACACAATGTTTAACACCACGTGCCTTGCATGAAAATAGAGAGAACAACTTGTTGAGCAAGTTTCTGCCACAACAACCTTACCATTCCAAGCTTCACTCTTCATTCCACCATAACTGTCGTGAACATTCCCACACCACACCACAACCATCAATGACTCGCCCCTAACTAACTTAACTCAGTTAGTTAGGGTGCACTCAGTTAACCAAGCATTGACTCACTCAACTGACTCACTAAACCATGGTTAACTCACATTATAAATAGAAATCTCACCTCTAATTTCAGTCTGAGCTTCATTTTTTACTCTCCCTCTCAAACACTTCAAACTCTCCCTCTCTTTCTCTCCATTTTCTCTCTGAGTTTCGCGAATTCATCATCATCTTCCTCTAATTCCACCTTCAAGCTTCATCTTCAATCATCACTGAACATTGAAGCAGCATTGGATCTTTGAAGTAAGCACTCTACAAATCCATATCCATCATCATTCTTCAGAAGTTGAAAGCCTTTATTTGGCCAAGAGTAGCTCAAAGAGGAAGCAAAATCTCTGGTTTTCTGAAGAATATCTCAAGGTCACAAATCTTCAGGTACGAATTTCCACCATTATAGACATGATTTGAAGATGTTTTCAGGTTCTTGAAGCTTCTTATAAGCTCAAGAACTTGTCTGGCTAGTTGATAGGCCTTTAGAGGCATAGTTCAAAAGTTAGGGCAAAACTTCCTCTGTTCGATTCTTTTATGTCATGAATATTTTGTGCATTTTATCACTGGATCCATGCTCCTCATCACTTCAGCTTTCCAATGATGTATGTTTTGTCCATTTATGCTTGCCTGAAAATCAGTGTCACCGGAGGTTGGCCGGAGAAGATGACCGGAGGTCATCTCCGGCCGGTGGATTCATTTTCTAGGGTTTTGCTCAGGTTTTAATCATGACCATTGGATGAGCATGATCTGATGGCCACGAACGTGCCAGCACATTAAAATAGGCGTGCATGTCACGTGTTCTTTTTCTGATTTCACTTAAGCATTTTGTGGTGTGGTGCATGGTATGTTGGGTGGTCATTCATGTATGCGCGTTGGATGTAATTACCTTGACTTGTTTCTTGACTTGACTTAATCTGATGGTTGTTGTTACTTTGACTATTGTTGACTGAAGTGCATGGTTGTTAGTGTGTTTTGCGCGCTCATTGGACCTTAGCCAGAATGCTATTCGCACCTCCCTGTTTTAAGGCCCAAATAATTTGCACTGTCCAATTGCAATGTTCATACCCCCCTGCATTTTGCATTTATTTTTCATTTTTATTTCTTTCTACACGTTTGATTTTTAATTTTTAAAAATACCAAAACGTATTGGAAAATTCTACAAAAATTCATGTGTATTCTTAAAACATTTAGGAAATTTTTCATGATTTTATTTTCTGATTTTATGACCTTTTTGCCCCTGTTCTATAATTTTCTTTGAATTTCCACTTAGATGCATTCTAAGCATGATACATGAATTTGTTTAATTTTGTTCTTGCTCATTACCAACTATTTTGACATGATTCTTTTTGCATTGATTCACTAACACATTGAAGCATGTTATATGATTTTTGTTTGATTTTTTAGGTCACTTTATTACATGTCTTGATGCCTATATTTGTACCACTTTGCATGATGTTTCAATTTGACCTAATTGCTTTGTTTGAAGTCATTTTGCTTTGAATTTTGATATGCCATTTTGATATGTGATTCATCTCTGATTAGTGAACTCCAATACCATATTTTCATAATTTTCATGAGGACATTTGATTTTTGCTTGATGCATTTCATGTAAGGCATTATGACATGTTATATCAGTGTAATCTTTGGTGCATGTTTTCTTTTGTGTATACTTGCATGATCATTTGCATATTTGGTGAACCATTCACTTGGCATTATAGGTCATTGATACATATTATAGGTCATCTTCACATGTTCATTTCAACTTGAACTTTGTGCATCCTAACATGTATTGTTTGCACCTTCTTTTTGAGTTTTCATCTCACTTCTTCTTCTATTACTTCTTGAATGTCTTGATGGTTGATTCATAAATACTTTTGAGATGTTTATAAACCATTTTCCATTTAGTTTCAATTCTGGTTGTTGATTTACATGTTCCATTTATGCATGTCCTCTTCATTTCTTTCCATCTTTCATCTATCCTTTCTTCTTGTAACATGTTTAAATGCTAATGGGTGATGATTGTTGCTTATTCACTTGCACTTGTATGATGATATTCACTTGTTGTCCATATGATGCCCATTCTGGTTGTGGTTCTAGGATTTGTTTTCTCATTTAATTCTTTTGAGTTTTATGATGCATTACATGTCCTTTTACTTCTTATACTTCTTATACATGTTTACTAACCATGTAGGGGCTTCGGTAAGTTTCAATTGAGTGTGGATAAGGAATCCACATTCAACTTCTATCCTTTCTCTTTTACAATTCCATTTTGTGTTTTGCTAAGCACTTATGTGCTTTCTTTTAATAACTCATTACTTTCCCTTTTTGAATTACAATTCATCTTCTACTTTGGAAGTGAATTGTTTAATTCTTTCTTTCTTTAGACTTTAGGTTGAAACCTCACAAACCTTTAGGATCACTCCCTTTAATCTTCAATTAGGATTGAGTCTTAGTCCATATAGGTTTTACCTTTATCCTCTCTTGAGTCTCTTTTCTCATCTCAAAGAAAATTCAAAACATATAATAAAGGTAGGCATTTATTGCATTTAGGCCTTTCATATAAAGAAAAGATTATAAGGGGTCTTCTCTTGTAATCTTGGAATGTGTAGCATATAGCCCATCTTGGGTCAATGTGTTAAACATTTGATCTTGTATGAGGGACTTAAATGCAATACTTGTTGAAGGTACAAATAAAAAACACTTCTCCACTTCATAATTAACAAAACACTTAATAAACACAAGTATGCTAGTGTGTTTGAACCTTGATAATTGGAACTAAGTGTGAGGGTCTTCTTCACCCTTAGTGTGCTTTCTTACCCACTCCATCTTGGAATGCGAGAAGGTACACATTCCAATGACTAAGATTCAGCTACACTATCATATGCAAACAAATGAAAAAACTCTTAAAAGACAAAAACAAACAATAACGTCTTTCCTTCGGGAATTCTTTTCTCATCTCATTCATTCTCAACGCACGAACGCGCTTCTACTCGTTCTCTTGCAAGATGGTAACGCACTCGGACCAGCGAGCCTGCAACACCTGAGCTAGAACGTAAGCCGTTCTCTAAAAGACACAAACAATCCATCCCTAGTGAGGGGAACTACGTCGCTCTGATTCTCATGCTCCCGATGAGATACGTAGGCAGTGGGGTAGGGCCCATGCGAGCACTTCTTTTATTTTCCCTACATTTGTTTCTCTTTCTCTCTTCTTTCTCTTTCCATTCCTTTTCCAGTTCTTTTTCCAGTATCTTTTCCTTATACCCTTTGATTGAAGCAGTAAGCGTGGATCCCATCGGGTACGATGGACGCGAGGGGGTGCTAATACCTTCCTCTCGCGTAACCGACTCCCGAACTCAGTTCTTTTGGTCGCAAGACCATGTTCTATCCTTCGTTCAGGTTTATGCGGTGTTTCCTTTCCCTCTCATGGGATAAATACACATTGCTGGCGACTCTGTTTCGGTGCCACTTTCGCGTTTGTACTAGGATGAAAATCCCGGGAGCGTCAGCTGGCGACTCTGCTGGGGACTATTTTTGACCTATTGCTGGTCCATCCCTAAGCGAGTCAATCCTAGCGCTTGTCTGTTTTTCTTTCATTGGGTGTTTACTGTTGTGCTATATTTACCATTTTATTGTATGGTTATTTACTGCTTTACTGTACATTACTGTATTTACTGCTTTTTAGCATTACATATCATATTATTACTGTTGTGTTGGACTGTGCTATTTTCTGTTTGGCGGGATGGGATTTCTGAGAGATAAGCCCATTACACAGGCTTGAGTATACACTTAGAATTAGAGTGGAGAGTAGTGGGACCTACGTGCCGTTTGGAGTGCGTTGGGTGTTCACGAAATTCACAGCTAGACGAGGCTATCTTGGGACACGTCGTGGCATACGCATCTTGCGTATTCCAGGATGTAGATCTAGAGAGCTGTCGACTCTAGTGACCGATCATGAGGACCTTAGTGGAAATATCCCTCTTTAGTGGTGACAATGGCAGACCACATTCTGTGGCAAACCCATTCGCACCCGAGGGCCCACTTTGGAACTTGCATAGGATGACCTTTATTTTCTAAGGGGAGTCAGTGGACGACCTCTTTGATTGGCATAGCATTGTATCCTACGGGCTGAATGTGCTATTGCTTCTCAAACCTCCGAAGCTGACAAGCCTTATTTTCTAAGAACCACATGTGAGTATGGGCGGGATGTTTACAGGTTTGTAGGAAACCCAGCCTCCTACCTACCTTACTTGTGATTCTATGATGATTTCAGACATTGTATCCTATGACAGTGATTTAAGTGTTCATCTCAGATATTGCCAGACTCAGTACAGAGACACAGTGCACACAGTTCAATACAGACACCGACACTTGATTACCTGATCACATGCCCTTTTGCATTGCATTATCATATCATAACAGTTATGTTTGTCATTTTCAGGTGCATAATACATTTCTGATTCCAATCCATGGGTTCAACAGAGATCGTCGCCGAGAGAAAGAACAATGTGTCTTACAAGTTTCCAGATCCTGTCTTGGATTCATTGCTCAAAGTTATAGATATGGCTGGTCCGGGTATTCTTGATAGGTTTCAGAAGAGCTACGGGAATTTGGTTGGGATGGTCCGTACAATCACCAAGTATGAGCATGATGCTTTGCACACTCTGCTGCAGTTCTACGAGCCTTCGTTGAGGTGCTTTCTTTTTTCAGATTACATTTTGATGCCAACACTGGAAGAATTCTCATTTATTTTGGGAATTCCGATCACGTCGGCAATACCATTCTTCTCTGGTAGTTCTCCCAGCGTAAAAGAAATTGCTGCTGCTTTACAAATGGATCAGGCAGTGATAAAGAGTGGTGTGAGCAGTAAAAATGGAGTTAGCGGATTTCATTTAGAATTTCTGTCTGGACAGGCCCAGGAGGCTGCAAGTGCTAAAAATTGGATGGTTTACAATTCCATTCTGGCTCTCTGCATATATGGCCTAGTTTTCTTTCCCAATCAGCAAGACTTTGTGGATATGCAAGCGACAAGAGTTTTCGTTCTTAAAAATCCAGTCCCTACTTTGTTAGGAGATTTTTATCATTCCGTGCACTATAAGAATGAGAAAAGGAGGGGAGGATCTGTTAGTTGTTGTACTCCACTGCTGAGTCATTGGTTTTTCAAACATTTGCCTCAGACAGGTGCCTTTGTGGAAACCAAAGATGTGGCGAAATGGTCTAAACGATTGATGAGTTTAACTGCTGATAACATTGTATGGTTTGATCACCGGTTATTGAGAATAGAGCTTGTCACAAGATGCGGGAATTTTCCAAATGTGCCTTTGATTGGAAGAAAAGGAGGGATCAATTATAATCCAGTTTTGGCCATCCGACAGTTTGGGTATGCTTCCAGGGATCCTCCTACAGAGCAAGATGTGGAAGAATCTTTATTCTTTACAGGAACTAAAGATGCGAAGGTGGTAGAAGTAGTGAATGCTTGGAAAGATAAGCACAAAATTGGAAAAGCAGTTTTTGGAAAAGGAGATTGTAGATCTTATCCTGAGTATGACAGGTGGATTGAGACGAAAGTAAAGGAATTGCTTTTACCCTTTTCAAGGGGACCTCTTTTATGTTCAGTCCAGCCAGAACAACCCACTATGGTGGCTATTGAAGAATGTGAGAAGTGGAAGAAAATGGTCAGAGAGTTGCAGATAGAGAATTCTGGAATGAGCAGATGTCTTCAGAAAGCTCTAGCTGACAACAAAGAGTTGGAAAAGAGAGCCTTGAAAGCGGAAAAAACCTTGGCTGACAAAGAGGAAGATTTTGATGACCGAGCTCGGTACTTTCGGAAACTTACTTTGGGAGCAGATGACACTAGTCAGGCTCACAGGATTACAAAACAGGCTTTAGCCCGAAGCAAGGATTCATTAGCTCAACTTCGTCAAGCTTGGGATGAAGTCAGAATTGAAAATGCCGAGTTAAAGGATCAGTCGAAGACTAAAGACGAGGAGCTTAAAAAGGCACATGAGCAGAGGAGAAAGTATCGGGAAAGTCTCGATAAAAGTCAAGAGCAGTTAGGAGAAGTTAGAAGCCAGTTGAAGAATACCAAGAAAGAGCTTGAAGAAGTCATGATAGAAAGGGAGATACTCAAGACGCAAGCCGGCATAAAGAGACACAAAGGAGTGTGTGATGACGAGGCTCTGATGCTGCATATGGGTTCTTTAACTGAAGCTCTTGAGAAAAGGGATGCCTTGATCAAAGAAATGATTGAGAAGCCGAATCACCAACGTACCCGTATACTTTTTGAGGAGATCAAATACTCAAGTGATAAGCTGAAGGGTGTGGAATTGTCAGACTGATGTTCTTTTCCTTATATTTTGTTATTAATGGTTACCATCAGGCTTGTTGATGGATCCATTTTTTCCTTGTATTGCATTTGCGGATGAGCCTTTCTTAAATGTACTTGAATACTTTGTTGAATGAGTATGAGCAGTTTTATTCAGAATTATTCCTTATCAGATAGCTGCACACAAGCACATGACCACGACACGTCTCTTTATATCACAATTTCTGGTCTTCAGATTTCTGTGGTTGGATTGGAATCAGGGTATAAAGCACCTCGGAAATGACAAACATGGCATTGCATGGCATTGCATATCATTTTGCATTTTTTGTTACTTGCTTTTCAGGTACTCGTTGCAGGGACTCTAACCTTTATTTGGTTTCAGGCAGTATAGCGGAGAGTCATATTCACCGATATTCGACGCGAAGGAATCAAGTAAGAATCATGGATCAAGTGCAAAGTGATTTGGCGGAAATGAGGGCACGTATGGACCAGTTCATGACCCTCATGACTGGCATGGCGCAAAATCAGGAGAGACTGAGGCTGCTGGTAGAGCGTCCCGACAATGGGCCCGAAGGTGATCATCATGACAATTCACAGGGACATGGCATTCCTCCTCCCGGTGGCAACCCTCCTCCTGGTGGTAACAATCGGGGTAATGGAAATGGTAGGCATGCTGGTGTTACTCTTGAAGATACTCTGGAAGACCAATTTACTCTGCTGGATGCTGATGTGGGTAATCAAGGGGATCGAAGGTATGATGAGTTAGCAGAGAAGATCAGGGCCATAGAATGCAAGAACTCTATGGGTATTGATGTTACCAGCTTGGGGCTGGTCTCAGGAGTCAGAATTCCCCCTAAATTCAAACCTCCCACTTTTGATAAGTATCACGGCAACGCGTGTCCCCAAACGCATCTTCAAGCTTACTTTGGGAAGATTTCAGCCCATACGGATGACGAGAAGCTATGGATGCACTACTTTCAGGACAGTCTGGCTGGGGCATCCTTGACCTGGTACATGAAGTTGAATAGAGCTGCTGTGAAGAATTGGAAAGATCTGGCAGAAGCGTTCCTGAAGCAATACCAGTATAATATCGACATGGCGCCCAACCGCACCCAATTGCAGGGATTGTCCCAGAATGCCAAGGAGAGTTTCAAAGAATATGCACAGAGGTGGAGGGAAATGGCTGCCCAGGTCCAACCTCCCTTGTCAGACAGAGAAATGGCAGATATGTTCATGGGCACCTTGCAAGGGGCCTATCTTGACAGATTAGCTGCTTGTCCGTCGACTGGATTTGCTGATATTGTGATTGCGGGAGAAAGAATAGAAAGTCTGTTAAAGCTTGGAAAGATCCAGGATGTGAGTGGGGCTGGCTCTTCGGGGACGAAGAAACCGTTTGCTAGTAACCAGAAGAGAAGAGAAGGTGATACGAATGCTGTGTTTAGAGGACGAGGCAGAGGGCGTTCTCGAGCTTATTATCAGGTAGATGCTGTGACAATCCCCACACCGTCTGTTCAGAAACAACAACCCCAACAACAAGTTCAACAGCAACAACCTTTTTTCCAGCAAAGGTCTAGACAGAGGGATCGTAAGATGGATCCTCTCCCTATGACTTATGCCGCGCTGTTGCCCCGGCTACTCGAGTTAAAGTTGGTAGAACTCCGTACTATGAAAGCTCCGGTTGCTGGAAACCTGCCACCTAACTTCGATGCTAATGCTCGTTGTGAGTTCCACTCAGGTGCTCAGGGGCACTCCATTGAAAAATGCTGGGCTTTCCATCATAAAGTACAAGATTTGATTGATGCTAAAGCCATCAATTTCTCTCCCGCTCCTAATATTACTCAGCATCCCATGCCTGATCATAGTGCAGCAAATGTGTACGCTATTGAAGATGGGAGGAGATTGAATTTGGTGTCAGACGTTCATCAAGTGAAAACTTCTTTGTTGGTTGTGAAAGATCGTTTATTGAAGGGACAGGTGTTCCCGGGCTGTAGTCGGGACTGCTCTGAGTGTATGAATCAGGAGAACGGCTGTGATAAGTTGAAGATGGGTTTACAGAATTTGATCGATGAAGGATGTCTACAGTTCGACAGAGTTGTGAAAGACACTGATGAGATATCGACCGTGACCATCTATTACACTCCCGCTGAGATTCAAATGCCGGTCAATGCAGTTCCCGTGGCGAGTGTTGCGCCAGAAAGGCCCAGTCCTGTCACTATCACGGTGCCAGGACCGATTCCGTTCACATCCACGAAAGCTATCCCATGGCACTATGGGGCAGATGTATATTACGAAGGTAAAAAGCAGGAAGTTGAGCCGTCAGTCAGCCCAAATATTGATAATGTAGGGGGTGTAGGGGGTTTTACAAGGAGTGGAAGGTTGTTCGCTCCCCAGACCTTGAGAAGTGATAAGGAGGTAGAAGATGCAGCAAAGGCTAAAGGTAAACAGGTGGTTGAAAGTGCGCCTACACCTGAAGCCGAGACAAAGATTATTTTTGATAAGGAAATGGAAGAATTTATGAAGATAATCAAGAAAAGCGATTATAAGATTGTGGACCAACTGAATCAGACCCCTTCAAAGATTTCAATCTTGTCACTATTGATGTGCTCTGATGCGCACCGGCAGGCGTTGTTGAAAGTGTTGAAGAGTGCGTACGTGCCACAAGAAATTACTGTTAATCAGCTCGAGGGCGTAATCTCCAATGTTAATGTTAGCCATGGCTTGGGCTTTACAAGTAGAGATTTGACTGTTGAAGGAAGAAACCATAATAAGGCTTTGCATATCACGATGGAGTGTAAGGGCGCAGTGTTATCTCATGTACTGGTAGACACTGGTTCATCACTTAATGTCTTGCCCAAGAAGGCATTGATGAAGCTGGAAGTTGATGGTTTGATCTTAAGGCCTAGTGAATTGGTGGTCAGAGCATTCGATGGGACCAGACGATCTGTGTTTGGTGAGGTGGAATTGCCCGTACAAATTGGACCACAGGTATTCAAATCCACGTTCCATGTAATGGACATACAACCTGCATATAGCTGCCTATTGGGACGCCCTTGGATTCACGGAGCCGGGGCTGTTACTTCTACTCTACATCAAAAGCTGAAGTATGAGTTTGAAGGGCAGGTTGTGACAGTGTGTGGGGAGGAAGACATCTTTGTGAGTCACTTGTCCACGTTCAAGTACATTGAAATGGATGGGGAAATTCATGAGATGCTGTGCCAATCATTTGAAGCAGTCAATATTGACGATGCACCTGAGTCTTCTTCTGTACCAGTTGGGGCTGGTACCTCCATTTCATCTTACAAACAAGCTGTCGAAGTCGTCAGGGCAGGCAACGCCCAAGGTTGGGGCAGGTTGATAGAGACCCCAATGAAGGAAGACAAATTTGGTATTGGTTATCATCCCTCTACAACTTCAGATGCGGGGAGCAGGGGACCCATTACTTTCAATAGTGGGGGAATTATCTACATGGACCAGTCTTGTGCGGCCACGGAGGATAGTGTTGACAGTGATTGTGACCTGGACAACTGGGTACGCCCTCATGTTCCGGGACAACAAGTGCAAAACTGGTTCGTTGAAGAAGTCATCCGGGTTACTCTTCAGACAGAGTAATTTTTCTTTGTTTTTTCTAACCATAATGCATGACAAAATCTTGCGCTCTGCCCAAGGCGTATAGATTCATTTGTAGGGCCACCATGGTTGCATTTGCAATGTTTAATCATTAATAAAGGACGTTTTGCAATCAAATTTTGTTCTCTGTCTTTCAGTTTTTATTTTTGCACAAAAAAATAATAAAATGGCAATGTTTCATTTTCTTTTGTTTTGCTTAAAAATAAATTCTAAAATAAGGCATGAACCCGTTCATGCAGACTTGATCCTCCGGATACCACTGATAACGATTTTGATATGGCTATGTATGACTTTGACAATCCGATTTATCAAGCCGAAGAAGGGGATGAGAAAGATTGTGAACTCCCTGAAGAACTGGCCAGATTGTTGAAACAGGAGGAAAGGGTCATCCAGCCTCATCAGGAGACTGTAGAAATCATCAATATTGGTACCAAGGACGCCAAAAAAGAGATCAGGATTGGTGCCAGCTTGCAAGCAGATGTGAAGCAAACTTTGACGGAAATGTTACGCGAGTATGTTGACGTCTTCGCCTGGTCGTATCAAGACATGCCGGGGTTGGATACGGATATTGTCGTGCACAGGCTACCATTGAGAGAAGAATGTCCGCCAGTCAAGCAGAAACTTCGTCGGACTCACCCCGACATGGCTTTAAAGATTAAGGAGGAAGTCCAGAAGCAGTGGGACGCTGGTTTTCTCGCTGTGACAAAGTATCCTCCATGGGTAGCCAACATCGTGCCAGTACCGAAGAAAGATGGAAAAGTGAGAATGTGTGTGGATTATCGAGATCTTAATAAAGCTAGCCCGAAAGATGATTTTCCACTACCTCATATTGATGTGCTGGTCGATAATACAGCTCAGTTTTCAGTGTTCTCATTTATGGACGGTTTCTCCGGGTACAACCAGATCAAGATGGCACCTGAAGATATGGAGAAGACCACGTTCATTACTCCGTGGGGTACATATTGTTATAAAGTAATGCCTTTTGGTTTGAAAAACGCAGGGGCAACGTACCAGCGGGCGATCGTGACATTGTTTCACGACTTGATTCATAAGGAGATCGAATGTTATGTAGATGATATGATTGCCAAGTCGAGAACCGAAGAGGAACATCTGACTAACCTGAAAAAGCTGTTTGAAAGGTTGAGAAAGTTCCGTCTGAGATTAAACCCAAACAAGTGCACGTTTGGGGTACGTTCTGGAAAGTTACTGGGTTTCATTGTGAGCGAAAGAGGAATCGAGGTTGATCCTGCCAAGGTGAAAGCAATACAAGAAATGCCTGAACCGAGAACAGAAAAAGAGGTTCGTGGTTTCTTGGGTAGATTGAACTACATTGCGAGGTTCATATCTCACCTAACAGCCACGTGTGAACCAATATTTAAATTGTTGAGGAAAGATCAAACGGTCAGGTGGAATGACGATTGCCAATTGGCATTCGATAAGATAAAAGAATACTTGCAGGAACCTCCGATTCTAATGCCTCCAGTTGAAGGGAGACCACTGATAATGTATCTGACAGTGCTTGAAGGATCCATGGGTTGTGTTCTCGGTCAACATGACGAGACAGGTAGGAAGGAGCATGCTATTTACTACCTGAGCAAAAAGTTCAATGATTGTGAGTCCCGATACTCAATGCTTGAAAAGACATGCTGTGCGCTTGCATGGGCCGCTAAGCGATTGAGGCAATATATGGTTAGGCACACGACCTTGTTGATTTCAAAAATGGATCCTATCAAGTATATTTTCGAGAAACCAGCATTGACAGGCAGAGTTGCACGGTGGCAAATGGTCTTGACAGAGTATGACATTCAGTACACTTCACAAAAGGCAATCAAAGGAAGTATCTTGTCTGATTATCTTGCGCAACAGCCGATTGATGATTACCAACCCATGAAATTTGACTTCCCTGATGAAGACATCATGTTTCTCAAAGTTAAAGACTGTGAGGAACCACTCCCGGAGGAGGGGCCAGACCCTGAATCCAAATGGAGTCTGATGTTTGATGGGGCTGTCAATATGAATGGGTGCGGAGTTGGAGCAGTTCTTATCACGCCGGAAGGTGTTCATATGCCGTTCACTGCCCGAATAACTTTCGGATGCACCAACAATGAAGCAGAGTACGAAGCTTGTATAATGGGGATCGAGGAGGCGATTAATCTACGGATTAAAACCCTTGATATATTCGGTGATTCAGCTTTGGTAATCAATCAAGTGAAAGGGAGTTGGTACACGCACCAAGCAAATCTAGTGCCGTATAGAGATTATACGAGGAGATTGCTGACATTTTTCACAACAGTGAAACTGTACCACATTCCTCGAGATGAGAATAGGTTCGCTGATGCCTTGGCCACTTTGTCTTCCATGATCAAAGTGCAAGGATGGAACCACGTACCTAAGATTGAGGTATCCCGCCTTGACAGACCAGCATTTGTGTTTGCGGTCGATGCAGCGCCTGATGACAAGCCATGGTTTTATGACATTAAGTGTTTCTTAAAAAGTCAAGAGTACCCGCCCGGGGCATCGTCCAAAGATAGGAAGACGTTGAGAAGGTTAGCTGGTAGTTTCTTCTTGAACAAAGATGGCGTGCTGTATAAAAGAAATTTTGACACGGTCCTGCTTAGATGTGTGGATAGACATGAAGCAGACTTGTTGATGATTGAAGTGCACGAAGGCTCTTTCGGTACCCATGCCGGAGGGCAGGCAATGGCTAAAAAGTTGTTAAGGTCGGGATATTATTGGTTGACTATGGAGTCAGATTGTTGCAAATATGCCCGCAAATGCCATAAATGCCAGATCTATGCAGACAAGGTGCATGTGCCTCCAAATCCGTTGAGTATCATGTCGTCGCCTTGGCCGTTTGCCATGTGGGGCATTGACATGATCGGAAAGATTGAGCCCACAGCTTCTAATGGTCATCGTTTCATCTTGGTGGCAATTGATTACTTCACCAAATGGGTTGAAGCCGCATCTTATGCCAATGTTACAAAGCAAGTGGTCGCTCGTTTCTTAAAACGGGATATCATTTGCCGATATGGAGTTCCCGAAAGAATCATTACTGATAATGGTTCTAATTTGAATAATAAGATGATGGCTGAGTTATGCCGGGACTTCAAAATCGAACATCACAATTCTTCTCCGTACCGCCCAAAGATGAATGGCGCGGTCGAAGCGGCCAACAAAAATATCAAGAAGATTGTACAGAAGATGGTTGTCACGTACAAAGATTGGCATGAGATGTTACCATTTGCTTTGCATGGGTATCGAACGTCGGTACGCACGTCCACTGGGGCAACCCCATTCTCACTTGTATATGGTATGGAGGCAGTACTACCAGTTGAAGTGGAGATTCCGTCCCTCAGAGTTATGATGGATGTTAAGCTAGATGAAGCTGAATGGGTACGAGCCAGATTTGATCAGCTGAGCCTTATTGAGGAAAAGCGATTGGCGGCTGTATGTCATGGGCAACTATATCAGCGCAGAATGAAACAGGCATTTGACCAAAAGGTGCGTCCTCGGGTTTACAAAGTCGGAGATGTGGTACTCAAAAGGATCCTTCCTCCCAATACAGATCACAGGGGCAAATGGACTCCTAATTATGAAGGTCCATTCGTGGTTAAAAAGGTCTTTTCGGGCGGAGCTTTATTGCTTACAACCATGGATGGCGAAGACTTTTCATCCCCTGTCAACTCGGACGTAGTCAAAAAATACTTCGCATGAATAGACCCGCTGGATAATAAGAATAAAAAATCCAGGCAAAAAAGGGCATCCCGGCGAACCAAAAACAGAATAAGGTTCGGGCAAAAATTAGGGATATAATTGAAAAAATTGTACACCCGGTAAGTTGAAAACCCGAAAGGGCAACTTAGGCAAAAAAGGGTATCCTGGTGGATCGAAAACCTGAAAGGGCGGTCCACACAAAAGAGGGATTTAAGCGAATGACTACAGTCTGAGTTATCTGTACCCATTACCGTTTGAACAACTGACGTTCTGAAGAATAGGAATCGGTCTGATCATTCCTCAGAAGGCAAGGTCGGGGAGTTTTGAAGACATACTGGTCATAACAGAATGGAAGCTCAGTGGAATTCCGTTTTCACATTGCCATTAGGATAGTTTCTTTTCTCAATTTTCAGCGATCACCTCTTTCCAGGGATTGCTTCCAGATGTAATTGCCTATTCTGGGCTCTCAGTCAATAAATTGAATTTCAATAAAAAGCCTCCTATTTTTGTTTTATTGCTTTGTTTGCAAAAACGTCCTAATTTTTGATAAAACATTGCATTTGAAAACATGGCGGCCTTGCAATAACGTGCGCAGAAAAAATATTTGAAATTACTTCGAATGTTGAATACTCCCGGATGGTGGATTCTAGCCACGCAAGATTCGGGGCATGTGGGCATATTCTTTTGTTGCAGGTAGCAGGTGCAGATGATTTTAAGCACAAGACTAGCAATAAATCACCCCACGCAAAAGACTGGGGCAATTATGGGTAAGGAGATCGGCGTTCATCGGGTCGATCTCAGTGAATTAAGTTCAACTGGGTACCGTTGTATCTTATTAAGTCGATTCTCTCATTCAGTACTTCCAACAACTACAAGCTTTTCTGTGTCGATAACGGTCACAGGTTCCCCAAAAGGGTGGTCTCGTCGACACCGAAACTGATGGTCATTATCCCCAGCGAAGTCACAAGAGTTGGGAGAGGCTAGATCTTCTGTAAAATCCTCTTATGACATCCGCTTCGGGGAAAAATTGTTGGCTTTCTTAAGCATGGGGCATGTTGTTTCCCCAGTATGAAGTGTTGATCACCCCCCAGTAGAGTTTGATGGTCATTATCCCCAGCGAAGTCGCAGGAGTTTGAAGAAGCTAAATCTTCTGTAAGATCCTCTTATGACATCCTCTTCGGGGACAAATTGTTTGTTTCCCCAGCATGAAGTGTTGATCATCCCCAGTAGAGTTTGAGGACAGTTGGTCTTCTGTAAAATCCTCTCAAAAGGCATTCTCCAGCACGAGACGTTTTAAAGCAGTTTCCGCCAGCAGAGTTTGTTATAAACTCGTCATCCCTAACGGAATTGTCTAAAGGGAAGCTCGCCTAACATGGGGCATTGTGGTACTTATCCTAAGCTTGACAGTCATATTCTTCAGCAAACTACTGTGGATTTGCTTTGGGTTTCCCCAACAGATCCCAAAGGACTCTTTCCTAGCAAGTTACAGGGGAATGTTCTAACCAGGATTCGCATATCCCTGGCAAAGTAGCCCTGGTCCCCAGCAAGTTTGTGTCTCTGGTAATGATCCTCCACAGAGGTCAGCATCGAATCTTGTCAGCAATACTCCCCAGCTGAGTTGTTGTTCTCCCCGCAGAGGTTTATAAGATCGGCAGAATCTATTCCTCAACAAGGGTGGCACAGTCTTTCCCCAGCCGGGTCAGAAGGTTGATAACCCCTACAAAGGGTCTTGGATTGGATAGATCCCCAAGCAGAGTTTTTCTTTATGACTTTTCTTCCCTAGCAAGACGCCATGCAAAGAAATTCTCATCCCCAGCGAAGTCGCAGGAGTTTGAAGAAGCTAAATCTTCTGTAAGATCCTCTTATGACATCCTCTTCGGGGACAAATTGTTTGTTTCCCCAGCATGAAGTGTTGATCATCCCCAGTAGAGTTTGAGGACAGTTGGTCTTCTGTAAAATCCTCTCAAAAGGCATTCTCCAGCACGAGACGTTTTAAAGCAGTTTCCGCCAGCAGAGTTTGTTATAAACTCGTCATCCCTAACGGAATTGTCTAAAGGGAAGCTCGCCTAACATGGGGCATTGTGGTACTTATCCTAAGCTTGACAGTCATATTCTTCAGCAAACTACTGTGGATTTGCTTTGGGTTTCCCCAACAGATCCCAAAGGACTCTTTCCTAGCAAGTTACAGGGGAATGTTCTAACCAGGATTCGCATATCCCTGGCAAAGTAGCCCTGGTCCCCAGCAAGTTTGTGTCTCTGGTAATGATCCTCCACAGAGGTCAGCATCGAATCTTGTCAGCAATACTCCCCAGCTGAGTTGTTGTTCTCCCCGCAGAGGTTTATAAGATCGGCAGAATCTATTCCTCAACAAGGATGGCACAGTCTTTCCCCAGCCGGGTCAGAAGGTTGATAACCCCTACAAAGGGTCTTGGATTGGATAGATCCCCAAGCAGAGTTTTTCTTTATGACTTTTCTTCCTTAGCAAGACGCCATGCAAAGAAATTCTCATCCCCAGCGGAATCGCTGTGACCAGAATTCATTCCCCCAAACAGATGGAATAATTCCTGGCAGAGTCGTCATTCCCTCATATCTTAAAGTCCAATTTATTTTTGGCAAGCTTGACAATTCGAAGCAGACGGATTGTTCATCCATTCGCCAGCAGAGATATTATCCTTTTAGGAGTCTCCGAGATTAAATCATTGATTGTAGTTCCTCAGCAGAGTCGGCAGAGATGTCTGGCGCAGAGGCAGAGAGTAATTCGATTTTAAAATTCCAAAAGTCCAACAGTGGATTGGCAAAAGTCCGTCTTCGGGTGGCAAAAGTCCAACAGTGGATTGGCAAAAATCCGTCTTCGGGTGGCAAAAGTCCAACAGTGGATTGGCAAAAGTCCGTCTTCGGGTGGCAAAAGTCCATCTTCGGGTGGCAAAGCAGCTAAAGTCCAACAGTGGATTGGCAAAAGTCCGTCTTCGGGTGGCAAAAGTCCAACAGTGGATTGGCGAAAGGTCCATCTAAGGGTGGCATATTCTAAAAGTCCAACAGTGGATTGGCAAAAGTCCGTCTTCGGGTGGCAAAAGTCCAACAGTGGATTGGCAAAAGTCCGTCTTCGGGTGGCAAAAGTCCAACAGTGGATTGGCGAAAGGTCCATCTAAGGGTGGCATATTCTAAAAGTCCAACAGTGGATTGGCAAAAGTCCGTCTTCGGGTGGCAAAAGTCCAACAGTGGATTGGCAAAAGTCCGTCTTCGGGTGGCAAAAGTCCAACAGTGGATTGGCAAAAGTCCGTCTTCGGGTGGCAAAAGTCCAACAGTGGATTGGCGAAAGGTCCATCTAAGGGTGGCATATTCCAAAAGTCCAACAGTGGATTGGCAAAAGTCCGTCTTCGGGTGGCACGAAGCTGCAAAGTCCACCAGTAGCGTGGCAGGCCAGTAGTCGTCTGGAATTGCATAAAAGACATTATTAAAGTCCACCAGTAGTGTGGCAAGCCAGTAGTCATCTGGCGTCGTTCAAAAAGACATTATTAAAGTCCACCAGTAGCGTGGCAGGCCAGTAGTCGTCTGGAATTGCATAAAAGACATTATTAAAGTCCACCAGCAGCGTGGCAAGCCAGTAGTCGTCTGGCATCGTTCAAAAGACAGATCTCTCCGACGTTTCATCGAGGATTCAATCCAGCAGTCTTGCTGGGTTTATATCCCTTTTCTTCTTCACCCAGAGCAAATTTTTGGTTATTTTTGGTATTCAATCACTATATACCTTGAAAGTCCGAAAGCAATTGCTTTCAGGCATTCAGGTCTACAGCGCTTGAATAGGGGCAGCTGTAATACCCCAAAATTTGCTCTCCCCTTTTGTCATCATAGCATGGCATTATCATTTATCATATCATATCCACCTCATTAACATTACATTGCATTTAACATAGAAAAATGAAGCATGGCATCCTTCTTACCATCAGGGCATGTGATCAAGTGGAAGGTGGACAATCAAGGAATCATTCAAAGCACAAAAAGGTCAATCAAGTTGGCTCAAGGCAAGCCAAGAGTCTCTCATGTCTCATACCATCTCAATTGATCTTCCAAAATCTCAAGGAAGTGAGATTCAATGGGAGATTGAAGCACTACATCTTTCACTATGCAAGAGGTTCAAAAATTGAAGGAAAACCCTCAAAAGAGATAGCTCATTGATTCAAAATCATTCTCAAGTGGCATTTCTCATCATCCTTTAAGAGGATACACAACATACTCTGAGGAATTTGAAATTGAAGACTGCACATTTTTCTCCTAGGAGGTGGGCACCAAAACTAGGGTTTCCCATTAAATCAGGGAATCTTTGATTTTTTGGACAAAACTTGATGTCATGGTATTCTACATGTTCTTAAGTGTATGTGTATGGAGAATTGCCCCTCAATTGGTTTTGGAGGTGGTTCAATTGGAAGAAAGATCAAAAATCAGGAAATTTGGGGCCAAGTCAAATAATCAGGGGAAAAAGTCAACTCTTGACTTTTTGAGGCCAAATTCATGAAATTCATGTTATATGTGACCAATGTACAAAATTTGATCAAGAAACTCCAAAGGAATCATAAAAAAATCAAGATTTGGAAAGTTGCCATTTTTGGATGAAGTAGGGTTACTAAAAATAGCAAGTTTTGGCCATTTTGCATCAGAATTGGAACCAAGGCCATTCAAAATTGAAGCACCAAATGAAAATTCCACTCTGCCTCAATGAAAGGCCTTGCTTTGAGCTTCAAATCCATGGGTAGAACATCTCCATTGGATAAAAATTGAGTGAGATATGATTGATCAAAGTTTGAGCAAAGTAGGTTCAAAACTAGGTCATGACCAAGGATTTTCAAGTCACGCGCATGTCATTTTCACAAACACATGGTGGGCCAGATGTTTTGACTTATTACTCATGGTTAGAGGCCTCAAGTGAAAAATCTTTCAACATGGAATTTGTTCATCTATGTGAGATCTTCAAGATTGATGTTCATGGTTTTTTTATTTGATCAAAGGATGAGAAGTTGTAATGGCTCAAAGTATGGTCTATGCAACTGAAATTTGACTAGGTCACAACCAAGTCATGCCACACATGCGCGCATTCTGCAGCATTTTAAGCCTGTCTTGAGTTCCTATGTTTGAAGCTCGTTTTCAATATGTTGCAAGTCTCATTTTCACTTCTTTTCAACATCAAAGTTGTTGTACCATGTACACACTTTGAAATGGTACCAAGATCACTCATGTCCATGGCTCGAAGAGAGAGATATCCATGCGCAAACTTCACCATTTCCAACTGAGGAATCACATCAGAGTTAGCAGTTTGGTTCAGACATTCATCAAACAATCCATGAACTTTATTTCCACATTTGGTCAAGCACATATCACCTACACAATGTTTAACACCACGTGCCTTGCATGAAAATAGAGAGAACAACTTGTTGAGCAAGTTTCTACCACAACAACCTTACCATTCCAAGCTTCACTCTTCATTCCACCATAACTGTCGTGAACATTCCCACACCACACCACAACCATCAATGACTCGCCCCTAACTAACTTAACTCAGTTAGTTAGGGTGCACTCAGTTAACCAAGCATTGACTCACTCAACTGACTCACTAAACCATGGTTAACTCACATTATAAATAGAAATCTCACCTCTAATTTCAGTCTGAGCTTCATTTTTTACTCTCCCTCTCAAACACTTCAAACTCTCCCTCTCTTTCTCTCCATTTTCTCTCTGAGTTTCGCGAATTCATCATCATCTTCCTCTAATTCCACCTTCAAGCTTCATCTTCAATCATCACTGAACATTGAAGCAGCATTGGATCTTTGAAGTAAGCACTCTACAAATCCATATCCATCATCATTCTTCAGAAGTTGAAAGCCTTTATTTGGCCAAGAGTAGCTCAAAGAGGAAGCAAAATCTCTGGTTTTCTGAAGAATATCTCAAGGTCACAAATCTTCAGGTACGAATTTCCACCATTATAGACATGATTTGAAGATGTTTTCAGGTTCTTGAAGCTTCTTATAAGCTCAAGAACTTGTCTGGCTAGTTGATAGGCCTTTAGAGGCATAGTTCAAAAGTTAGGGCAAAACTTCCTCTGTTCGATTCTTTTATGTCATGAATATTTTGTGCATTTTATCACTGGATCCATGCTCCTCATCACTTCAGCTTTCCAATGATGTATGTTTTGTCCATTTATGCTTGCCTGAAAATCAGTGTCACCGGAGGTTGGCCGGAGAAGATGACCGGAGGTCATCTCCGGCCGGTGGATTCATTTTCTAGGGTTTTGCTCAGGTTTTAATCATGACCATTGGATGAGCATGATCTGATGGCCACGAACGTGCCAGCACATTAAAATAGGCGTGCATGTCACGTGTTCTTTTTCTGATTTCACTTAAGCATTTTGTGGTGTGGTGCATGGTATGTTGGGTGGTCATTCATGTATGCGCGTTGGATGTAATTACCTTGACTTGTTTCTTGACTTGACTTAATCTGATGGTTGTTGTTACTTTGACTATTGTTGACTGAAGTGCATGGTTGTTAGTGTGTTTTGCGCGCTCATTGGACCTTAGCCAGAATGCTATTCGCACCTCCCTGTTTTAAGGCCCAAATAATTTGCACTGTCCAATTGCTATGTTCATACCCCCCTGCATTTTGCATTTATTTTTCATTTTTATTTCTTTCTACACGTTTGATTTTTAATTTTTAAAAATACCAAAACGTATTGGAAAATTCTACAAAAATTCATGTGTATTCTTAAAACATTTAGGAAATTTTTCATGATTTTATTTTCTGATTTTATGACCTTTTTGACCCTGTTCTATAATTTTCTTTGAATTTCCACTTAGATGCATTCTAAGCATGATACATGAATTTGTTTAATTTTGTTCTTGCTCATTACCAACTATTTTGACATGATTCTTTTTGCATTGATTCACTAATACATTGAAGCATGTTATATGATTTTTGTTTGATTTTTTAGGTCACTTTATTACATGTCTTGATGCCTATATTTGTACCACTTTGCATGATGTTTCAATTTGACCTAATTGCTTTGTTTGAAGTCATTTTGCTTTGAATTTTGATATGCCATTTTGATATGTGATTCATCTCTGATTAGTGAACTCCAATACCATATTTTCATAATTTTCATGAGGACATTTGATTTTTGCTTGATGCATTTCATGTAAGGCATTATGACATGTTATATCAGTGTAATCTTTGGTGCATGTTTTCTTTTGTGTATACTTGCATGATCATTTGCATATTTGGTGAACCATTCACTTGGCATTATAGGTCATTGATACATATTATAGGTCATCTTCACATGTTCATTTCAACTTGAACTTTGTGCATCCTAACATGTATTGTTTGCACCTTCTTTTTGAGTTTTCATCTCACTTCTTCTTCTATTACTTCTTGAATGTCTTGATGGTTGATTCATAAATACTTTTGAGATGTTTATAAACCATTTTCCATTTAGTTTCAATTCTGGTTGTTGATTTACATGTTCCATTTATGCATGTCCTCTTCATTTCTTTCCATCTTTCATCTATCCTTTCTTCTTGTAACATGTTTAAATGCTAATGGGTGATGATTGTTGCTTATTCACTTGCACTTGTATGATGATATTCACTTGTTGTCCATATGATGCCCATTCTGGTTGTGGTTCTAGGATTTGTTTTCTCATTTAATTCTTTTGAGTTTTATGATGCATTACATGTCCTTTTACTTCTTATACTTCTTATACATGTTTACTAACCATGTAGGGGCTTCGGTAAGTTTCAATTGAGTGTGGATAAGGAATCCACATTCAACTTCTATCCTTTCTCTTTTACAATTCCATTTTGTGTTTTGCTAAGCACTTATGTGCTTTCTTTTAATAACTCATTACTTTCCCTTTTTGAATTACAATTCATCTTCTACTTTGGAAGTGAATTGTTTAATTCTTTCTTTCTTTAGACTTTAGGTTGAAACCTCACAAACCTTTAGGATCACTCCCTTTAATCTTCAATTAGGATTGAGTCTTAGTCCATATAGGTTTTACCTTTATCCTCTCTTGAGTCTCTTTTCTCATCTCAAAGAAAATTCAAAACATATAATAAAGGTAGGCATTTATTGCATTTAGGCCTTTCATATAAAGAAAAGATTATAAGGGGTCTTCTCTTGTAATCTTGGAATGTGTAGCATATAGCCCATCTTGGGTCAATGTGTTAAACATTTGATCTTGTATGAGGGACTTAAATGCAATACTTGTTGAAGGTACAAATAAAAAACACTTCTCCACTTCATAATTAACAAAACACTTAATAAACACAAGTATGCTAGTGTGTTTGAACCTTGATAATTGGAACTAAGTGTGAGGGTCTTCTTCACCCTTAGTGTGCTTTCTTACCCACTCCATCTTGGAATGCGAGAAGGTACACATTCCAATGACTAAGATTCAGCTACACTATCATATGCAAACAAATGAAAAAACTCTTAAAAGACAAAAACAAACAATAACGTCTTTCCTTCGGGAATTCTTTTCTCATCTCATTCATTCTCAACGCACGAACGCGCTTCTACTCGTTCTCTTGCAAGATGGTAACGCACTCGGACCAGCGAGCCTGCAACACCTGAGCTAGAACGTAAGCCGTTCTCTAAAAGACACAAACAATCCATCCCTAGTGAGGGGAACTACGTCGCTCTGATTCTCATGCTCCCGATGAGATACGTAGGCAGTGGGGTAGGGCCCATGCGAGCACTTCTTTTATTTTCCCTACATTTGTTTCTCTTTCTCTCTTCTTTCTCTTTCCATTCCTTTTCCAGTTCTTTTTCCAGTATCTTTTCCTTATACCCTTTGATTGAAGCAGTAAGCGTGGATCCCATCGGGTACGATGGACGCGAGGGGGTGCTAATACCTTCCTCTCGCGTAACCGACTCCCGAACTCAGTTCTTTTGGTCGCAAGACCATGTTCTTTCCTTCCTTCAGGTTTATGCGGTGTTTCCTTTCCCTCTCATGGGATAAATACACATTGCTGGCGACTCTGTTTCGGTGCCACTTTCGCGTTTGTACTAGGATGAAAATCCCGGGAGCGTCAATATGCATGATTATGGTTGCATATATGTGTGAAGATGCATTTGATGTCATGGGTCATTGTATGCCAAGCATCATCATATGCATTCTTGTGACGTCCTGAGTGACGGATTAATTCCAGAGGGAATCTGCTATAACATCGTGTGCCTTAAACATAAGAGGTGTAAGCGATCGGATGGATCGTGTGCCTTAAAAATAAGAGGTGTGAGCGATAGTTATAGACGATCGTGTGCCCAGGTGGGGTGTGAGCGATCGGGTCGTGTGCCTTAAAAATAAGAGGTATGAATTGCCTTAAAAATAAGAGGTGTGAGCGATCCATAAACGTCGTGTGACTTAAAAATAAGAGGTGTGAGCGATCTGATCGGATCGTGTGCCTTAAAAATAAGAGGTGTGAGTGACGGGGAACATCGTTTGCCCGACGGGGTGTTACGTGAGTGATCCTCAGTAACAAGCGATGGTTCCAGCAGAGTTCCTGAGTGAACTGGTGATGAGACATAAGAAATATTGGAAGTCGGTACCGCATGGCATTTGCATAGAGTCGTTGTGTCGGTCTCTGTGCATTTGCATAAATCATGGATTGATTATGTGTTAGAATTGTGAATGGCTGCATTATGTGTGTAAAATCATGATTTGATTGATTATGTGTTGAAATTGTGCATCGATTTGTTATGTGTTGAGATTGTGATAGAATTGGTAATTTGATGTGCATATGTGATAAATGCATTGGTTGTGGATAATATGTTTATACGTAGACATGTGCAATGTGATGTGTGATGTGTTTCTAAATGTTATGACTTGGTATGCCTTATGTGCAAATATGTGAGTATATTGGAAACTTGATATATGCTATATTGTTGGATTAATAGATATATGTTTTGTATTTGTGGCATGCTGTATGTGTTAGTATGTGATGGTATGGGTGAGATGATTTATACATGTGTTTGAATGTGTGTTTGCATATTATTATGCAATCTTGATTTAGTTGTTATTTCTCACCCTTCTACTGTTTTATAATGCTCTATGAGGCATTGCAGATTAGAGTTACTGGACGTCTTTTGTGGAGATTAGCCCTCCGTCCTGTTGTCGGTCTTGGTGTCTGCTCTGATACGTAGCCCGGGAGTCGGGGAACGATTATATATATGTATACATTTGTTGATTGTATTTTGTAGTACTTGTGCGTATATAGTTGATGTTCTAAAATGATTTATTTTGTAAAACAAGTCGGTTATGGATTTTCCGCTTTATTCCATAATAGACCTTTCCTTTTAGATGGAAAAAGTTTCCCCTTTGAGGGTATTCTATTTTGTGCTATGTATCAAAAATATTGAGCAGGGATTGTATTTTATTTCTTTACGTGTGGCATCCCTGTTTCTGTCGGAAAAATAAATTTTTATGTACTCTGATTTATTTATGTATTATTTATTCGCGATGGGAATTGGGGTGTTACACAACATCCTCCTAGACATCAGAAGAAATTCATAAAGAAGAAGAATCAAAGATGGACATGCTACCATTGTGGGAAGTTTGGTCATATAAAAACTTTTTGCTACAAGCTACATGGTTATCCCAAACCCATGCAACAGTATAGTAAAAAAAAAGAGCTGGGTTGAAACAAAAAGGATATGGACTTCAAAGGATAGTGTAAAAGAACATAGGGACTACAAGTCTTTCAGAGTCTCTACAGATGAAAAATGGTTCTTTGATAATGGGTGTTCTCGACATATGACTGGTGTTAGTAGATATATGTCATATGTTAAGTATCATGCTCCTAATGAGGTGATTTTTGGTAATGGATCAAAAGGAAAAGTGCTTGGTGTTGGAAGAGTGAATTGTCCAGGACAGCCCATTCTGGGAGAAGTATTGCTTGTTGAAGGGTTAGATACTAACCTAATAAGCATAAGCCAGTTGTGTGATCAAGGTCTTAAGGTCATTTTTACAACCCACAAATGTTTAATAATGGATGAAAAGAATGATAGTAGGACTCTTGATGATAATGTTTTCAGTAGAGATCAGAGTCTTAGAAGATTTGCCACCTTTGTTGTTAATGAAGCTGATAAAGATGTCGGGTCTGACGTCCCAACATCCATGGCTGGAAATACAAATAATAGTTCAAAGAATCTATCAGGAGAGATGCCACCAGTTCAGGTGGCTAGGGAAAGAAGAAGCAAGAAGAGGGCTGAGATGTGTAGTAACGTTGCTGAGAAAAACTCTGATAAGGAACCAATAGCTGACATACTACAAAGAATCAAGAGTAGAAAAGAGAATACCATTGTGGCTGAGAATTCTAAGGATGCAGAAATGATTAGGAAATCTGCTAATGTGGAGAGTAACAAAAGAAAGGCTGGAGCAGGTCCCTCTAAGCAATGGAGTAAAGTTGTGGTTCCAATCAAGAAAAGAAGGGTCACAGGCCTGAATGAGTCAAATGCTGGAACTGATGTCCAGGACATCAGTGGGAGAAGGGAGGATCAAACTGTCAGGCAAACTGATAGGTGGAAAATTGTCAGCCAAAAAAGGGTAGCTTTAGAGAGAGAATTGGGAAAAGACTTCAACAAGTATAAGGAAGTGGTTGATCTTATTGAAGCTGCAGGGTTGATGAAGACTGTGTCTGACATAGGACCATGTTATGAGAAGTTGCTTAAGGAGTTTGTTGTGAGTATCCCTGAAGACTATAATAGCAAACTCAGAAAAGTCTATGTAAGAGGCAAAGCTGTGAAATTTTCTCCCAAAGTGATTAATAACCTTCTGGGGAGACCTACAGACCATCATGTTGAGTTAGGAGCAACAGATGATGAAATCAGTGAGGAGATAACTGGTGGTTGCATCAAAGTTTGGCCAAATGAAGGAAAGCTCTCTTCTGGGAAGCCAAGTGTCAAATATGCTACCCTTCACAGAATTGCAGTGGTAAACTGGGTTTCTACCAACCATACTTCCACCATCTCATCCATGCTTGGAAAATTCATTTATGTTATTGGAAAGAAGGTCCCTTTCAACTTTGGAGCATATATCTTTGAACAAGTTTTGAAGCAAGCTAGCTCATCCGTTGTTAAGCTACCCATATGTTTTCCATCCTTAATCTGCGGAATAATCCTGAACCAATTTCCTGACTGCTTAGTAAGAAGTGACAAAGTCAGCAAGAGAAAACCTCCAATGACTTTGCATTATAGGCTGCTAGGTGGAGTTCATGTGTCTGATGTTGTTGGGACATCTACACAGACTCCTAGTCCTGCTAATCTTGATGATGAAGCCATTGCTCAGTTGCAAGAAACCTGCAAAGAGCTGGAAGAATCCATCAGGAGAGATACAGCAAGGAAGACAAAGCTCGAGCAGCTGATTAAGGCCTTGGTTGAAAAGAGAAATGCTGCTAAAGAGCAAGAGCTGACTGAAGATGATGGACAAGGTGAATCTACTGAGTCTGATAGAAGGAGTGTCCAGCAGTCTGATGATTCTGGTTCTGAGAAGGGTGCTTCTGAATCTGAAGGTGAAAGTGATGAGGTTACTGATGAAGAGGACAATGCTGATTAACTAGGCTATCTGCAAATTTATTTTCTATTTTATTTATTTATTTTTGTTTTGTTTCCTTCTAGACAACTTAATTCTGGTTTGGTGTTGAACAATATACTGCTATGTAATTTGGTTACATTTGTTTATGACCTCTCTTTGTCATATTTGTGGCTAAAAAGGGGGAGTAGTAAGTGTGAGGGGGAGCAGCATTAGTAAGTGCTTGTGCTGTTGAGGGGGAGTGCTGCAGGTAGATTATGTGTGCTTGTGCTGTTGCAGGTAGAGGTGTGTGTGCTGCAGGTGCAGCTGAGGTTGCTGATGTTGAGGGGGAGTTGCTATGATGAGTGTTCTTGTGGTACTGTGTGTTTTATGCAGCTGAATGGGAGCGCTGCAGGTAGATTATGTGTGCTTGTGCTGTTGCAGGTAGAGGTGTGTGTGCTGCAGGTGCAGCTGAGGTTGCCGCGGTTGAGGGGGAGTTGCTATGATGAGTGTTCTTGTGGTACTGTGTGTTTTATGCAGCTGAAGGGGAGTGCTGCTATGCTGGATTTATTTGAGTTTTTTTTTTGCTGCTATTAATGGTGTTTTTTTTTCGCTGCTGATACTGATGGTGCTTAAGTGTGTGTGGAGTTTTAGACAAAAATAAGCCAAAGGGGGAGATTGTTATTTCCTTGGTTTTATGGTTGGCATTATTTTGCTAAAACTCATGTAGCAGCAGATGTTGAATGAAGATGTCTAAAAATATGTTTCATTACTCTTTGTTCAACATGTCATATGAAGATGTTCCATGGCAGCTCATAGGACATCGCGTTGTGAAGTCAGTTTTAATGCAGATTCTGTTACTATAATTTGTAACTGAATATTCTGTGAATATTTGGTTATCCTATGTGGCATCCAAACCTTTTTTGGATTAGGGTTACTTGCTGGTTTTCGGATTTGCTGTTGTTTCAAATTATGGAGACATAATAGGAAACTTTGGATTGAAGACCTATTTTATTGGAGTTAATTTTGCAGAATTGTGAGCAGCCTAATTGCTACATCTTTGAAGCCCAAATTCAGTCCAGATTTCAATCTATAAATAGACTGATGTAAACCTAGTTTTAGGTGTCGAACTTACATGTATTTTTAGGGTTGTGTGCTTGTGTTTTGTGAGCCTAACCGGTATCTTATGATAACAGTATAAGGACTGTAGTGTAAGTTGTGTAAGGTTGCTCATAAGCTTTTAAGCATTGAGTAGCTGAGTGTTAATTCTCATAAGCTGTGAAGTATTGAGAATTTGTGTTTCGACCATTGTTACTTATCTTGCAAGGAACCAGTCACGGGTTGTGATTGAAGAGGGATTTGAGGAGGGCCTCATACCTAGGGGAGTCTTAGGTAGAAGTCATAGGAAGGGTAGTGATTAAGTGAGCTGATTGAACCGGGTGTGGTTATCAGTGAATTTATACTATCAAATATTAATTTCATCCCTGGCTTGGTAGCCCCTAGATGTAGGATGGTTAGATCCGAACTGGGTTAACAATTTCTGGTGTTCTTTACATTTTATGCACACTTTTATGTTATACTTGTTCATTGTTGTTGTATATCAGTGTCTCGACATCTCGATAGGACATCTGATATATAGGCCAGAATTTCAAAAAGTGGTGTTCGGTTAATTGGTGGGAGGTTAAGATGTTAGGACAGATATATGAAAGTATGGGATTTTGGGTTTTTTGTTTAGTGTGCTCGCTAAGATTTTTCTTTCAATCTTATGCCTACGTATTCCCTTTACCGAAACAGGGAAATCAGAGCGTTCATAGTTCCTCCTATTCTATGGGAGGAAATGGTGTTTTGGTGTCTTGTTCAAAGTCCAAGACGTGAAGCTAAAGGTAGTTTGTATCTTGTTTAAAGCCCAAGATGTGAAGCTGAAAGGTCTATTTGTATCTTGTTCAAAGCCCAAGATATGAAGCTAAAACGGTGTTGACTTTAGAGAGAATTTGTCATCTCTAAAGAGGGGGTTGTATGTCCCAACTGTTTATAAAGGAGAATTACTTTAATCGGGATGTGTGAATCCGGCAATGCCATAATTTCCTTTATAGGAGATTTTTAACCTGAAGGAGAAGACTTTAACTCAGTGTAGAGCAATGCTATCTTTCCTTAGGAATTTCTCATGCTAAAAGAGGGACAGTGGCATGGATGTAGATGATCCAGAGGCTTGCCGCTTACAGCAATTAGATGAAGGGGAAGGAGTTGTTGATGTTTATGTACTGTGAGCGAGGCACAGCTTTGATGCTAAAAGGTTGATTGGATCAACCAGTGGTTTTCTTATACAAAGCCTAAGAGGAGGCTATGGGCCCAACAATAGGGTGTTTTTATGTGTCTTGTACGAAGCCCGAGAGAGAGGCCAAAAGGGGTTGGTCCTACAAGAGCCCGAGAGAGAGGCAAAACGTTTTCTTTGCTGGGAAGAATCATTGTACAAAGCCCAGGAGGAGGCTATTGTAACTGTTTCAGTTGAGTGACAGATCCAGTATACTGATTTTAAAGAGAAAATCAGTTCTTATATGAGTAACACTGTACTCAAGGATTTGATTCAGGGATATTTCCTTTTCTTTGAGGAAACGGGAAATCCAAAGGGTATTGAGACTGTCCGAGTCTACGGGTTTCCTTCCTATTTAACGAAGGGGTCACTTGAGAATGTCTTTGAGACTCATGGAAATTAGACTGTTCGTGTCTAGAGTTTCATCTTTGGTACTATGCTTTGAGAATTAGTAGTAGACTCTTTGAAAGGACTGTTCTATGAAGATGACTAGGTTCTGTTCCTATACCTCTAGGAGGTCATCGGGACAATTTGTACGAAGCCCAAGAGGAGGCTGGAAGCTTTTAAGAAGCCGACGGGTCCTTGTACTATGCCCAAGAGGAGGCTATCATTCCCGGAGGAAGAGATCATTATACGAAGCCTAAGAAGAGGCTGTGAATACTTCTAAGAAGCCGATGGGTTCTTGTACTAAGCCCAAGAGGAGACGGGGATGCTTTTAGGAAGCCTGTGGGTCCTTGAACAATGCCCAAGAGGAGGCCAATACTTTTAAGAAGCCCGTGGGTCCCCAAACCCCGAGAAATTCAAGACAGGCTATTCACAAGGAATAGATCAAGCCAGGAAAGTTCGAGAATTTGGAAGAAACTCAAAGATTCCATTCACGGAGAATACATTCATCTCTGGGAGTAGAGTTTCTTGACAATTCCTAATGAGGACAGCCGAAGAGAAGACTGTATCTGGTGATCCTATTGGGGATCTAGTTGTCTATTTCTATGAATAAACGAAACGGCGTTACCTAGTTCTAGACGTAGTTGCCGGGGAAACTCTAAATATTTATACTATTATTACACAGTTGATATGAGTTTATGAAAGAAGACTTACAGGGAAACAGCCCCACAATACAGTTATATGTATATGAAAGCGGTAAATGAAAGCCTATAAACACTTACTCGGTTGTAGAGCTTCCATGCTGTTTGGTTAGTTGTTCAACAAAGAAAGATTGAAAACAAAAGTATATTTAAAATCAAAGGAGAAAGTGCTTTGAAAAAGAAAGATTTGGGGCTTACAGCTCAAGGAGAGGCCCAGGGTTTTACCAGTGATTGCACTGTTGAATTTGTATAGAGGGATTTATACAAGTGATTGTGGCCCAAAAAGGTTTTCTGTACAAAGGGATGGGTCTTACACTCTCGCAAGAGGCCAAAAAAGTTTTTTAAAGAAAAATAGTGGGGCTTATAACATGAGGGTAGGCCTAAATGATTTTTCCGTTTAAAATGGCGATCCCGCCGAGGTTTTCTTTTAACGCAGAGGGACTGATACAATAAGTGAGGCCCAAAGTTGTTTTTGGTTAAAAGGGGATTAGGTCTTACACTCTATTAGAGGCCCAAAAGTTTTAAATGGGTCTTATAGCTAAAGGAGAGGCCCAGATGGTTTATTTTTAAACTGGCGACGATCATGCCGAATTTAAAAATGTACAGAGGGACTTATACAATAAGTGAGGGCCAAAATATTTTTGTACAAGTGGGTTGGGTCTTACACTCTAATAAAGGCCCAAAAGTTTTTTTGAAAATGATTTGTGAGGGTTGAATTAATCAAAAACCCTAATTTATTTTCAAAATGTATTTTAATTGAACAAAAATTCAATTAAAAGGATCAAAAATTGTTTAACATGTGGGAAACAAATTATGATTTTGGATTAATGCTTCAAAAATCAAGTATTGACCTACAAAATAATTAGAAGTCATTAATCTTTACAAAATCAAGAGGGAAAAATATTTTAAATGTCCAAAACAATTAAAATATTAATTCTTTGCAAAAATATCAATTATATGAAATAAATAATATTTTTGGGATTTTTTGGAAAAATAAAATATTTCAACATTTTTGTGAAATATTAAAAAAAGAATCAACTCAAAATCATTAAAACTCAGAGAGAAATTAATTTTTGAATCAATTAAATAAAAATCACAAAATTCAAATATTCAAATGTTGGAAAATGGCGCCAAGAACAAGGGCAAGAACACGCTCGTGTTCTGAGTTTCCCAGATTTGCATTTTCTATCCGATCTCACTGAATACTTAATCATATCATGCAGTCCACGTACCAATCAACTCGTTTCAACCTCACGATCATGTCTATGACAATTAATTTCATTTAAATTAAAAATAAAACAAGAAATCATGAACAATCCTCAAGAACCCTAGATTCTGCATGAAGGCTGGGATTTTTGATACACGATTCAAACAATGCAATTAATTGAGGGGAAACATTCCATGCATGATTATGAACATATGGCCAAATTATTGTGCAGCAAAAATTGCATGGATTGAGAGATGACCAAGTTTAGGCTTACCTCTAGGTCGTGACAGCAAGAGCAAATTGATTTCTGACTTGGAGGTGTTACAGATGAGTTGTGATTATTTGAACAGCTTCCCTACACCCTATGGAGTGTGTTTGAATGCTTGGACTTGGTTGAAACTGGCTGGATCACTTCATGGCATCTCAACTGCAGCTTGGTTAAAACCTTGAGCAATTGACTGGTGATTCTGAGAAATCAATGTTCCAGTTGTTGTTTAAGTGTTTGATCAGCTCATATGTGATGTATATGAGGTGTGTGTGTGATTGGTTTGATTGGAAAAGCTCTCAAACTCAAAACCCGATAGTGACTTACCTTAGAAGGCACAATTGGAGTGAAAGAAGAGATTTTGAGGAAAGCATCTGTTTGATGGCTTTGGTGTACTTAAATTGATCACAATTTAGCTCTATTTATAGTAGAGCAAGTTTGTTTTGCAAGGAACAGTGAATGGCAACTGCTGAGTAGGTTTGGCCAATGTTGGCAAATGAAAATCCTAGTCTCCTCTAGCCATTGACTAGAGGTTAGGGCACAGGCTATTGGTTCCCTTGGTCTTGGATAAGTCTTGACTGAATTCAGTTGCTAAGAGCTCAGTCCATGCCACCTTGATGCTTCCATTGAATGCTCCAATCCAAAATTGGAGTCTTGTCCCTATTTTGGCAATTCTAGGTTCAACATGCTATTTCTTGTTCCAAAGACTTTGGAGGTTGGCTCAGTGATTGTCCCCTTTAGATTCAATCCTCAGAGGTGTCCAAGTGGATAGGAGTGTTTGGATTTGGCTGATTTCGCAAAATCGACCAAAAGTGCAAAAATCTGCCTTGCCTTGGCAGATTTCAGCAAGGCATCTTGCCAATGTCATATTTCATAGCTCAAATTGAATTTGGTAATGTTCTTGGCCATTTTGGAAAGCCCTTACATGATACAACAGCTGTTTGAACATGTTTGGTTTTGATCTCTTTTGAATCCAAGTGAAAAATCCCCCTACATTCGGAAAAAAGTAAAGGCAGATTTTAACTTAGTGAAATTTTCACTGAGTGTTGGAACAAAGTGACTTTTCTTGATTTTGATCACTCCATAACTCAAAATCCATGAGGAATTTGGACATAGGTCAGTATGAAGCTTTTGTAGAGGGCAATGTGATCTACAAATCAAGCTTTGAATGGGGAACAATGGCCTTGTGGTTTAGGAGTTATGGTCCTTCAAAGTTGGCACATTAGTGTCACTTTTTCCATAACTTAGAAATTTTTCTAAGTTTTTATGGTTACCCCTTTTACAAGTTATCCCACTTTCTTTGATTTTTTCTTGATGAATGATGATTCAAATCATACATTAACATCATTTTAGGCTTAAAAATCCATTTTGGTGAAAAATCTCAAAAAGTCAAAGTTGACTTTTGTGCACAGTTGACTTTTTATCAGATGAATTCCAAACTGTACAATTCTTTAGGAAATCATGCCCTTGACCTAAATCAAACTTAATGGACATGTTCCATGGGTGTCATAGGGTATATTGAATCATGTCTTAGGGTTTGGGAGCATGTCCTAGTTAAAAGTCAAAGTTACAGCTGACTTTCCTCGCGAAACCCTAATTGTGGTGCAGATGAAATTGAGACTTGTTGCTCAAGCTTCTTGGATTAATCCATTGTTGCAAATGGATCAATGTAGTATATTAGAGACCCTCAAATCATGTCTTGAGGTCTTGGCTCATGATTTGTCCCAAAAGTAAACTTAGGGGTGAATTAGGTCAAGAAACCCTAATTCCTGATTTTTTATGAATGCATCCCCTGAGGTCAAATTGACTTGATGGTTGGGTCCATGAGGTTCCATGGAGTATATTAGGTTATGTTTTGGATCATTGGCTTGTGCCCAGATGAAAAATTTCCATCTGGAGGCCCTGGTCGACCAAAACCCTAATTTGGTGACAATGTCGATCTTGAGACTTAATCCACCTAGAAGGGAGCAACCTTGTGCTTAATCCTTGAAGTGGGAGTCCTTTTGATCCATTGTAGATATTTTAGAGGCTAGACAAGTTCAAGATCAAGTCATTCCTTGACTGATCCTTTGTCTAAGGCTCTGAGAGGGCTTAAAACCCTAATTTTGATTGTAGTGAATGCTCAACAACCCTTGAGGCATTTGATGAGGCATGATGGTTCATCAATATTGTGATGATGATTGACACAATGATGGGAATCTTAGTGGTCAAAATTTGGGGTATGACAGATGCCCCTATTTAATCTTCTTGGACCCGAAGGTGTGAATAACGAAGGTATTCGGGCATTCGGGGTGCAAGAGGATTAAATATCGGAATACCCGAAATTTTGACGGCTATGAATGGCAGCTTGTGCATTCATCTTCTTTTGCTAAGCAATGATGCTTAGAAAAGGTAGACTTCCCCTTGATCCTGGTTTCCTACCAAGGAACTGGTCTGAGTGTTCTTTTGAAATAAACCTCCCCTCGATCCTGGTTTCCTACCAAGGAACTGGTCTAAGTTTCTGATTTAAACTTCCCCTCGATCCTGGTTTCCCACCAAGGAACTGGTCTTAGTTTCTGATATAAACTTCCCCTCGATCCTGGTTTTCTACCAAGGAACTGGTCTTAGTTTCTTTTGTCAATAAACTTTCTTGACAGGGGACGCTATTCGTAGCGGTTTTCCTCAAACTTCTCGCCGGATTTTCCTAGGGAGATGCCATTTGATTGGAAAAAGTTTTGATGTCAGACTTGCTGGGGAACCCATTCGTCTGAGTTGTAGAGGTACACAAACTTCTCTGTTGGAGACGCCATTTGTCGGGATCTTCCCGAAGAAATGCCATATGATGGGCTCCAGTTTTGAGGTGCCGATGACTTTTTCATCAGCGGTCTTTCGGAGAAAGGCAGCTGTACTGCCAAATCTCTGCTTAGGAGGCTTTCTCTTGGGATTTTTTTCTTTAATCCGGGAAAGCGAGGATATCATCTTCGATGGCGAAGAGTGACATCTGTAGAAAGCTTCTATGGCTTTTCAGAGGTTCAAGTTATCAAAGTGGTCGAGTGCCGATTCTAATCCAGAGATACACTAGAGGCGAGATTGTTCAAACGCAGCATTTCTTGATGAGGCAAGAACTGACCACTCGATTGAGAAGACAGTTATCACTAGGGGACAAGACCAACTAGAGTGATAGTGATGCAATATGAAATGTGAATGCAAATTAAATGCATGATGTATGTATGAATAAGCTGACAAAACTGATGCTACATACAGACTGACGAGTGAACACGACTGGTACTCTGCCATCGCGGGGCGAAGAAGTACCATTGGTAAAAAAAAAGTAGCAATTCTACCTTGCTTAGGAGAAATAGTCCCTGCGGGGAATACCGTTGATCGGGCTTAGGAGATAAGAACTCGGCCGAGGGTATCAGATGGGAAAGCCGCCTCTCATACTGCTGATCCTTCGTTCGGGCGTACTGGCCTAGAAGGAGTACTTTGATTCTGCACTTTGAAATTCAAACGCCTTTGGATACGCGATCGACGTTCTTCTGATGTTCAACAGTCAAAAGCAATTACCATCTTTAATTTAAAAGCAGAAGAAGTTTTAACAAGTAAATTTATTTTTGTTTCATTTCAAGAATAGATAATCATGTTAAAACGCCATTCTGTGAAGCTAAAACAAATAAGAATTACAAACAAAAGCACAAGGGCTCAAATTTTATTGATAAGATGGAGATCAGCCAAACGCGTGATTCTAAAGAGTATATACAAAGTTTGAAAATGGTAATTTACAGGGAAAAGGGCTATGTTAAAACATAACGACCACTATCCTTCTACCAACTTTGAATTCGGGACATCCTGAGCTTCTGTCGAAGATGACCTTGACTGGAGTTTTCCTCCGATGGATGATGTAACTGCTGCTGAGAGACTTGCCTCTGTTGAACATAGTTACTTGCCATTATCCCTAACTTTTTCCTGGATTGTACTATGAGATTTCTAATTCATCGGGATGATTTTTTTTTTGTCTCTAACTTTTGCCTGGACCGCCCTTTCGTGTTTTCAATCCACCGAGACTTTTTTTTAGGCAAAGTATTTCTTGACTACATCAACATTCGTGGGGTAGGAAAATTCCTCTTCGTCCATGGTTGCAAGTCTCAAGGCACCGCCTGAGAAAGCTTTCGTGACCACATAGGGGCCATCGTAATTTGGGGTCCATTTTCCCCGAGAGTCAGTGAGAAACGATTGTATCTTCTTGAGCACGAGGTCTCCTTTTTTGAAGACACGAGGTCGGACCTATTTGTCGAACGCCTTATTCATTCTCTGCTGATACAACTGACCATGGCATAGTGCCGTGATTCGCTTCTCTTCGATCAGATTCAGTTCGTCGTGTCGACTTTGACACCATTCAGCTTCTGAAAGCTTAACTTCCATCAATACCCGGATTGATGGGATCTCTACTTCTATGGGGAGACTGCCTCCATGCCATATACTAGAGAGAAAGGGGTTGCCCCTGTTGATGTGAGGACAGATGTTCGATAACCGTGAAGAGCAAAGGGTAGCATCTCGTGCCAATCTTTATAGGGTACAACCATCTTTTGAACGATCATCTTGATGTTCTTGTTAGCCGCTTCTACCGCTCCGTTCATCTTGGGTCGGTAGGGAGATGAGTTATGGTGTTCGATCTTGAACTCAACGCACAACTCTTTCATCATCTTGTTGTTCAAGTTAGATCCATTATCTGTAATAATCTGGCTCGGAACACCATAACGGCAGATGATATTGTTTTTGATAAATTGGACCACCACTTGTCGGGTTACATTAGCGTATGACGCTGCTTCGACCCACTTGGTGAAATAGTCAATGGCTACCAGGATGAACCGATGTCCGTTTGAAGCCTTAGGTTCGATCAAGCCAATCATGTCGATTCCCAATATGGAAAAAGGCCACGGGGAAGAAAGAACTTTGAGATGTGATGGCGGTACATGAATTTTGTCGGAGTATATCTGACACTTGTGACACCTCCTCATGTACTTGTAGCAGTCAGATTCCATGGTCAACCAGTAGTACCCTGCTCTCAGAATTTTTCTCACCATTGTGTGTCCGTTGGCATGAGTGCCAAAGGATCCTTCATGAATTTCTTTCATAAGCATGTCTGCTTCTGGTCTGTCTACGCATCGGAGCAAGACCAAGTCAAAATTTCTCTTATAAAGAGTATCACCGCTCTGGAAGAAGTTTCCAGCCAGTCTTCTGAGGGTTTTTCTATCTTTTCTAGATGCCCTAGATGGGTACTCTTGTTTCTGAAGGAAGCATTTGATATCGTGATACCAAGGTTTGTCGTCTATGACTGCCTCAATCGTGAAGATGTAAGCGGGCCTTTCAAGGCGCATTATGTCAATCTTAGGTAAGTCGTTCCATTGACCTACACTAATCATAGAAGAGAGAGTGGCTAAGGCATCCGCCATGTGATTCTCTCTACGAGGGACGTGATGAAACTCGACTCTGTTAAAAAAGGGTAACAACCTTCTTGCATAATCTTTGTAAGGAATCATTCCTGATTGGTATGTGTTCCAATCTCCTTTTATCTGATTGATAACCAAGGCTGAGTCGCCATATACGTCCAAGTTTTTGATCCTTAAATCAATCGCTTCTTCGAGACCCATAATACAAGCTTCGTATTCGGCCTCATTGTTCGTACATTTGAACGTAAGTCTGGCAGTGAAAGGAATGTGGGTACCCTGAGGGGTAACAATTATTGCCCCAATTCCATTTCCAAAATGATTAACTGCTCCGTCAAAGATAAGTCCCCATTGGGAACCTGGTTCTGGCCCTTCACTTGGTAACGGTTCATCGCAATCTTTCATTTTTAGATACACGACATCTTCGTCTGGGAAGTCAAACCCGGTTGATTCTTGATCATCAATCGGTTGATGAGCCAAATGATCGGCTAAAATACTTCCTTTAATGGCTTTCTGAGCATGGTACTCTATGTCATATTCTGATAATAACACCTGCCAACGGGCAATTCTTCCCGAGAGAGCAGGCTTTTCGAAGACATACTTGATTGGATCCATTTAAGATATTAACCAAGTAGTGTGACGAATCATATATTGGCGAATACGTTTGGCTGCCCAAGCCAAAGCACAACAAGTTTTCTTAAGCATCGTGTACCGAGTCTCGCAGTCGGTGAATTTCTTGCTCAGATAGTAGATGGCAGACTCTTTCCGTTTGGTTTCGTCTTGTTGGCCAAGTACACATCCCATTGAGTCCTCTAGGACTGTAAGGTAAATGATCAGTGGTCTTCCTTCCACTGGAGGTGATAGAATCGGCGGATTCAACAGGTATATCTTAATACTGTCGAAGGCGGTTTGGCAATCTTCTGACCAAACGCAATCCTGGTTCTTTTTGAGTTATTTGAAAATCGGCGCACACGTGGCGGTCATAAGGAATATGAACCTGGAGATGTAGTTCAAACGTCCCAAGAATCCTCTGACTTGTTTTTCAGTTTTCGGAGAAGGCATTTCTCGAATGGCCTTGACCTTGTCAGGATCAACCTCAATTCCTTTCTGGCTGACGATGAACCCTAAGAGTTTCCCAGAACGGACACCGAAGGTGCACTTGTTGGGATTCAAGCGGAGTTTGTACTTCCTAAAACGCTCGAATAGTTTCGACAGGTGGGTCACATGCTCCTCTTCTGTCTTAGATTTTGCAATCATGTCATCGACATATACCTCTATTTCCTTGTGTATCATGTCATGAAAAAGAGTAGTCATGGCCCTTTGATGGGTTGCCCCGGCGTTCTTCAAACCGAACGGCGTCACCTTGTAACAAAAGGTACCCCATGGGATAATGAAGGAAGTTTTCTCCATGTCTTTCGGCACCATTTTGATCTGGTTATAGCCCGAGAATCCATCCATGAAGGAGAAAATTTTGAACTTTGCTGTGCTGTCTACCAGCATGTCAATGTGTGGTAAAGGAAAGTCGTCCTTTGGACTTGCCTTGTTAAGATCCCTGTAATCAACACACATTCTGACCTTTCCATCCTTTTTAGGAACGGGTACGATGTTGGCTAACCATTGAGGATATTCAGATGTAGCGAGGAAACCTGCGTTGATCTGTTTCTGTACCTCCTCTTTGATTTTGATGGTCGTGTCCGGGTGAGTCCGTCTCAACCTTTGCTTTACTGGCGGACATTCCGATCTTAACGGTAAGTGATGTTCCACGATGTTGGTATCCAACCCTGGCATATCCTGATAGGACCAAGCGAATACATCGGGAAATTCTCTGAGAAGCTTTATCAAACCCTATCTGGCAGTTGGACCGAGTAGTGCCCAAATCCTGATTTCTTTTCTCTCTTTTTCCGAACCCACATTGATTGTTTCCAACGGCTCTTTGTGAGGTTCAATGGACCTTTCCTCCAATCTGAGTAGTCGAGAGATCTCTTCTGGAATTTCGTTGTCAACTTCTTCTTCAGCCCCAAATATCAGGAACTCAAAGTCAGGAGAAGGCATCGGATCGTATGTTTCAACTGGGTTTAAAACAAGCAATCTGCATGATGTGATTGTACAAAGCCCAAGAGGAGGCTATTGTAACTATTTCAGTTGAGTGACAGATCCAGTATACTGATTTTAAAGAGAAAATCAGTTCTTATATGAGTAACATTGTACTCAAGGATTTGATTCAGGGATATTTCCTTTTCTTTGAGGAAACGGGAAATCCAAAGGGTATTGAGACTGTCCGAGTCTACGGGTTTCCTTCCTATTTAATGAAGGGGTCACTTGAGAATGTCTTTGAGACTCAAAGAAATTAGACTGTTCGTGTCTAGAGTTTCATCTTTAGTACTATGCTTTGAGAATTAGTAGTAGACTCTTTGAAAGGACTGTTCTATGAAGATGACTAGGTTCTGTTCCTATACCTCTAGGAGGTCGTCGGGACAATTTGTACGAAGCCCAAGAGGAGGCTGGAAGCTTTTAAGAAGCCGACGGGTCCTTGTTCTAAGCCCAAGAGGAGGTTATCATTCCCGGAGGAAGAGATCATTATACGAAGCCTAAGAGGAGGCTGTGAATACTTCTAAGAAGTCGATGGGTCCTTGTACTAAGCCCAAGAGGAGGCGGGGAAGCTTTTAGGAAGCCTGTGGATCCTTGAACAATTCCCAAGAGGAGGCCGATGCTTTTAAGAAGCCCGTGGGTCCCCAAACCCCGAGAAATTCAAGACAGGTTATTCACAAGGAATAGATCAAGCCAGGAAAGTTCGAGAATTTGGAAGAAACTCAAAGATGCCATTTGTAGCACCTCAAAATTTGCCCTTTTGTTTCTGATACTAACTGGCTTATGATTCTTTTCATTCTTGCATCATCGTCTTTGCATATCATTGGTTCTTAGCATGGGATCAAGGTACTTGGTTTAGCTCAAGGGAAGAAGAGGTTTTCAGGGTTTCAAGCAACAGTTCATGTGTATTGTTCAAAGGGCTAAGAGGAGAGAAAATTCTTGATGCTATCAATTCTTGAACCACAAAGGAGCCTTGAGCCTCAAGATGTCTTATTTGGTTCATCATCTCATCACAAGATCAAGATTGGCAAGAGATTTCAGAGGGATCACACTCTCCTAACCTGATTTCTTAAATTAGAGTTTTGGAGATTCTGAGATCTAACCCTCAAATGAGAAACTCTTTGATTGTTCATCATCTCCAAATGGCACTTGTCATCATTGGTGGACATGACACACATCATACTCAGAGGAATTTGAATTTGGAGGATGTGCTGATTTCTCCTAACCGGAGGAGCCAAAATCAGGGTTTCCTATAGAATCAGTTTATTTCTGATTTTTGGGGCAAGACTTGATCCCATGGTATTCCTTATGTCCTTAAGTGTCTAGGGATGGAAGATTGCCCATCAATTTGGTTCAAAAGGATTTCAATTGATCAGAAGATTGAAGATCAGGAGAATTGGGAATAAAGTCAACTGGGCAGTGAAAAAGTCAACTCCTGACTTTTTGAGGTCAGCATGGTGATTTTCAAGTCAAATATGATCCATGGAAGAGATTTGATCAAGATATGTTCAAGGAATCATCAAAAATCAAGGATTTGTGAAAGTTTCCATTTTTGGCAAAAATAGGGTTTTAGAACTTACTATTTTTGGCAAGTTTCCATGGTTTAGAGGTCACTTTCAAGGCAAAATTTCTTCACGATCCATGCTTCATCTAAATTTTCCTCAAACATGAAAGTTATAGAGCTTGTTTCAAGCTTTCCAACCATGTAAAGTTTGTCCCATTTGGATCATTTTTGAGAGACTTATGATGTTTTAAAGATGGAGGTTTTAAGTGGTAAAATTTGAAAACTTAGAATTTTTTCTAAGTTATTCTTTTGACAGGTTGGTACACCAGTGTTCTTAGCCAATTTAGAGTTATTTCCAAGCCTTGGATTGAGAAACTTCTAACATGAAAAGTGTAGAGGGCAATCCTTTCTTTCCAAAGAGTCCAAGTTTGTGTCATTTGAGCCATGGTGGTGAAAGTTATATTCCTTCAAAGATGGTGTCATCATGTGGTCAATTTGTGTTCATGACTTGAAGTTTTTTATTCAATTTTGGCAGCCGTGAGAACCCATATTCATGGTTTATTTCCACAAAGATCCAAGCATCATTTCAATTTCATTTTAACACCAAGATTGATCTCTATTCTTCCTACTTTCTTGTGATTGCAAGAGTGCTTTGTTTGGCTCATTTTTCACGAAGTTAAGATGGGTTAAAGGAATCCATATGGATGTATTTTCAAGTATGTCATGTCCTTATCTTAATGCTTCACGCCATGTAATCAATCTGGACCACATTTCATGCGTGAAACCTTGGTTATTTGCACCAAGTTCATCACCAATTTTAGCTAAACATGCCATGCACCATGTGTACCCTTTTTTGGCAAAATTTGGAATGGATAAAAATCGGACAACTCTGATCTCTTTCTCTTTCTCACGTACCACTTCATTTACACCCACTCACATTCTTTTCACGCCCAAAAATCACTACCAACACTCCATAACACCTCTACCCGTACCACCCTTTTCCTTGTCATTTTTTTTGGCAAAACTTCAAAACAAGTTTTCCACTCCATGTCAGGCCCAAATTCATTCCCAACCCATCATATATAAAGAATAAAAACCCTAAGACGCAGGAGAGAGAGGTCATTGTACACTTTTTTCCAGATCTGAGCATAAATTTCTTCCAAAATTTTCACCTTCAAGCTTGATTTTCCTACCAAAGTTTTCTCACATTTCTTGGTTGGATCTTCATTTACTAAGCAAGAGCTTGGTTCTGTATGCAAAATCTGGTTGCTGTGTGTACCATTAAAGGTGCTGCGAGCTTATTTCTTTTTTCCTCTCCATTGGGTTGAGCTTGTGTGAGGTTCTTCAACAACATTCTGAGCAATCTAAGCTTTGATTTGGAATCTGCAGTTGATTCTCAAGTTTTCCACAGCGTTTTATAGATCTCAAGTTTGATAAAGAAGCAACGGACTATCTCCGTTAGGTAACCGTTTTCTCCTTTTCATCGCACTCTTAAGCATCATTCTAAGAGCTATTGTTGTTGGAGTCATACTGGTGAAAACATGAGCTGAAGCCCTACTTATGGTAGGCATTGCATACGCATTGATCATAGTTTGAATCTGAGCATTTTTTTTGTGTTTGAAATCTTGAACATATGGTGGTACCCGTGCTTTGGATCCTCTTTTCTCTATGTTTAAATGTTTGTTTTGAGAAATGGATGATACTATGATGTTCTATGTTTTTTGCTCTTCGATTTGCCATTTTATTTTGTTCATTTTGGTTGAGAATGCGTGATGATTTTAATGGCAGAAGATGGTGGTTTTAGGTTGATTTCTTCACGATGCATGGCTGTTGTTTGCTAGGGTTTAATTGTAGAAGATGATTGCATGGCGTGCTCTGGTTGGCTGGCTGTTATTTTTGTCTTTTTCTCACTTAATTTTGGCCTGACCGATTGATATTGAGTTACATGAATTTTGTGTCACTTTTTTTTGTTTTATTTTAAAAGTTGATTGGTTTATTACTTCGTATGGGCCTAGTCTTCTGCTTTTCGCACCACCCTTATTTTTGGCCCAATGCGCCACTTAACATAATTGCCTTGTGTTGGTATTTGCTTATACACCCCCACGTCATGTTCACATGTTCCTTTCTTTTATTTTATTTCCTCTTTCAATTTGATTTTATTTCTAAATGTTCTAATCATAATAAAAAATATAAAAAAAAATTTTCTGATCCATGATTTTCTTGAGTTTATTTTCATGATTTTTATTTTATTTTTAATTTCGTTTTATTATTTTATTTGGAATTTAATTGATAGTGTGTTTCCAATGATACCCTTCTTCTAGGGTTAGGAACTTTTGTGATCTTCACACACCATTTGAGGTCAATCTCTTGGACACTTTTAAGGCATAATATGAGGGTGTTTCAAGGATAATTTGATGATGGTTTGAGTTGCTTTAGGTGACTTGCCATTTGCTTTTCATGAGCCCTCGATTCTTGTCCGATTCTTTGCACATCTTGACTTGTGGATCACTTTTAGACAAGCTCTTTAACTCTTTTTGCTCCAATCTTTTTGTACATGTTACTTGACTGAGTTAACTTCTGTTTGTTTTTTTTTTGGGATTTTATTTATCCACTTTGCTATTTTTGGTTGATCGTTACTTGTGATGCAAGTTTGATTGAAGCATACTTTGATACTTGACCTAGTTTGAGTGCATTTGCTTACTTGTGATTGAATGATGCTTGAGATGTTTATATGGTGTGATCATGTTCTGTTTGATCTTGTTTCTGGCTTTGGAATCATCCTCATTTGCTCATTTTTCATTTTGTTCTTGATTTTACAAGTGGATGTTGTTTTGGGCTTGAACTTTGTGGTATGCTCAACCTAATCTTGTGATTGCTTCTTTGCGTGATCTCACTCATGTATGAAACCTTTTGTTTGACTTGTATGATATGCTAGAGGTTCTGACCCTCTTGGTTTGAGGTGCTCTATGTGACATGTTCTCACTCTTTACTTCACACACTTCTTTGTTGGTTTGCATGGATGTTAAGTGAATGTCTTTCTCATTTCTGGTGCATGTTTTGAAGTTGTTGATGGATGTTTGATCTTGTATGACTTGAGTTTGGGTTTGATATGACATTGATGTATATGCTACTGCCTCTTGAGTTCTATACTTGATTTTCATGTTACTTGAGCATTGTTGGGTGCATTTGGTTTGAATTATGTGATGCATATCATCCCTTTTGCTTTGTAACTTCTTTGGTGCATCATATTGCATAATGTGAACCTCTTTTGCATATGCGAACTATTGATGATGATATGATGTGAGTTCTGGTCTTGTTTCATTTTCATCTTGTCTCTTTCATTTCACTTTGGTATGAGATCCATGTGTTTTTAATTGTGCATTTAATTCAAGTGTGCTTGCATCCTTCCATGTTTACCTTTGCATGATTACTTGAAGTGATTTGCATTGATCTTTGAAACATGTTGATTGACTTGAGTTGGACATTGATGATTATGATGTACTTTCTGCCCCATCTTGCTTCTCATCTTATCCTTCTCTTTCTTCTTCTTCTCTTTCACTCTTTCTCACCCCATGAATCTCAAGACTTGATTAAGTCTTGGATTCCTTCCCCCTTAGAGCTACCTAGTCCAACTTAATTTCTGATTAAGCTTGGAGTAGGATTAGCATTAGGTCTTAGGTAGTTGTTTCTCTCCTAAACATCACTAACCCTAGGATCTCCATGCATGATAACATTAGGACTCTTAGTATCCCTTTAGAGTTTCCTTTGTGTCGTCTCTCTTCTCATCTCAAAACTTCTTCAAAACACTTAATAAAAGTTAACGTGTATTGCGTTTGATCCTTCTATGTGGGAAGTGGGGAACGAGGGGCTTCCTCTCATTCTTCTAGGATACTTAGTGTACGTCCTGTTGGGGACGATGCGCGAAGTATTCGTTCCTACGTTTAAGACTTTGGTGCAATGCAAGTTATGAACTAACTTAAAACACTTCTGTCTAAAAAACTCCAAAACAAACACTAACGTCTTTCCTTTGGGAATTTTTTTCTCATCTCACTCACTCTCAACGTACGAAGGTGCTCCTACTTGTTCTCTTGCAAGACGGTAATGCCTAAGTCTCGATTTAGCGAGCTGCAACACCTGAGCTAGAACTTAAGTCGTTCCCTAAAGAACACCATCCACCCCTAGCGAGGGGAACTACGTCGCTCTGATTCTCATGCTCCCGATGAGATACGTAGGCAGTGGGGTAGGGCCTATGCGAGCACTTCTTTTATTTTCCCTACATTTGTTTCTTCGTTTCTTTCCGTTCTCATTCCTTTCGCCGGTCCAGTAGCAGTGGACTTCCAGGTGATGACACCCTTTGATGCAGACAGCAAGCGTGGATCCCATCGAGTACGATGGACGTGTTGGGTGCTAACACCTTCCCTTCGCGTAACCGACTCCCGTACCCGTTCTCTTGGTCGCGTGACCATGCTCTTTCCCTTCTTTCAGGTTTATACAGTGTTTCCTTCCCCTCTCTTGGGATAAATACACTTTGTTGGCGACTCTGTGTTCTTTTGCGCCACTCTCAAGTTTGTACCGTTGGATGCGAATCTTTCGGGAGCGACAGCTGGGGACTCTGCTGGGGACTCTGGTTGACCTACTGCTGGTCCTTCCCCTTTAGCGAGTCAATCCTAGCGCGTGTCTGTTTGTTTTCTTTGGGTGTTTTTGTGGTGCTTTGCTTTGTTGTATATTACTGTATTGTTGTTTACCATATTTTTGCTTTACTGCTTTACTGTATTTACAGCTTTTACTGCATTGCATTGCATTTTATTATTGTCATACTGGATATTACTGTGCTGTACTGGCTGGTTTTCTGTTTGGCGGGTTGGGATGTTCTGAGAGATGAGCTCACTACCCAGGCTCGAGCATACACACAGGTTTTAGAGTGGATAGTCGTGACGCTTGCATGGGGGTGGCCATGTATTATTGTTCATGAGACCCACAACCAGACGAGGTTCTATCAGGAGCTACCTGCTACTGTGCATTGGTACAGGCCAGTAGGTATTCTCTTGAGGGATTGTCGACTCTGGAGACCATTCCCGAGGACTCAGTTGCGGCACTCCTCCCGTGATGTGACAGTGGTAGACCACGCTCTGTGGCAAACCCATTGCACATTCTCGACCCGAGGACCCAATGTTGGGAACTTGCTATAGGTTTTCCTTTTGTGAGAGGGAATCAGTGGAGGCACTCCTCGATTGGCGATAGTACTGTACCCCGAGGGATGAATGTACTATTGCTTCTCGACCTCAGTACCAGAAGCTGATGACCTTTCGTCTTGGAGAATCAGTTGAGGCCTCCTCGATTGATGATGATTCCAAACCAGAAATGGTGAACGTATCATCATTTCTCGACCTGAGAGCCCGTGATACTGAACATCCTAGTACCCACACGTGAGAGGGGCGGGTTGTTTACAGGTTTGTAGGTAACCGTGACCTTCTACCTACCCGGTATTTTTGGATTCTTTGTCTCTACAGCCGTATCAGTGTGGTTATTCTGTTATTCTGGTTTGACTCGAGAGTTTGTACAGAGCTTTAAGATTGTCCAGCCAGTTCAGCGCAGAGGCTTGGTGCCTTGATCCCATGTTTTGCATTGCATTTCATTATTTTTCTCTGACATTCATATTTTTTCATTTCCAGGTTGTATCCGAATCCGTGATTCTAGTCAGAGGGCAGTATTAGGGTGGATGTTCCAAGGGGTAAGAAGGATATTATCATCTACAAGTTTCACAAGCCAGCAATAGGTCCTCTCACTATTTTGAAGGGAATGGCAAGTCCTGATGTATTGAATGCTTTTGTAGAGAAGTATGGGTGGATTCTGTCTTTTGTTCGCAACATCGACGATTATGAGTTCCGAGGTCTTCATACTCTAATGCAGTTCTATGACCCTCCACTGAGATGTTTCTTGTTCCCGGATTATTTGTTGGTGCCTATCTTGGAGGAATACTTTAACATGCTAGGGATTGATATCAAGGAAGTTCCTCCTTTCTTTGGTTCTAAAGGAGACCTGGATTGTGGGAAATTGGTTGGTGCTCTTTATTTGAGCAAGTCAGAGTTGGAAGCCAACCTTTCTACCAAAGGAAAAATCTGTGGTTTCAAGTTGGGGTATTTAACGAAGAAGGCTCAGAAAGTAGCAGAGGATAAAGACTGGATTGTGTTCAATGCACTGTTAGCTCTTTGTGTTTATGGCATTGTGTTGTTCCCCAATGAGCCAGATTTTGTTGATGAAGATGCTATCAGAATATTCATAACGAGGAATCCTGTGCTAACCCTGTTGGGAGATCTCCATTATGCCTTATACAACAGGAATGAGAAAAAGAGAGGGAGAATGGTTTATTGCTGCGCTCCATTATTTTACAAATGGTTCGCAAGTCGTCTACCTCAATCTGGTGCCTTTGTTGATTCTAAGGATTCTCTAGAGTGGAGTCAGCGCCTGATGGGATTGGTCAGTAAAGACATTGTGTGGATAAATCATGGATTGCTTGGCAAGAACATCATTCATAGTTGTGGTACGTATCCTAATGTTCCTCTGATAGGGAGGAAGGGCGAAATTAATTATAATCCTTCCTTGGCTGTCAGACAGTTTGGTTATGCTCTGGTGGGTCCACCTGTTAAGAGAGATGTGAAGAATCATTGTATTTTCACTCATCTGAAGGATTAGAGGAGGCGCAGAGAGCTTCTGAAGCTTGGGGTAGTATACTGAAGAAAGGCAAGGCCGTTCTGGGCAAACCTAACAATCAAGCTTTCCTTCCTTATATGGATTGGATAAAACAGAGAGTTAAGGAGTGTTACTTGCCTTTTGATCGAGCACCTATGCTATACCCAGAAGGTGTGGAGGAAAGACTTATTGTGCCTATTGAAGAGTTCAACAAGCAACAGAAGTTGATGCAAGAATTGAGAGCAGAGAATTCCGGTATGAGTAGTCAGCTGCAAGGAGCTTTGCATGACAATTTGGAGCTGAAGTGGCAGGTCAAAGAGTCAACTGAGCGTCTGAAGAAGACAGAAATTGATCTGGATAACAGAATTCAGCATTTCAAGAAGATCGGCATGGCAGCAGAGACTTCAAGCAAGACCACCAGGACAACTAAGAAGCTTTTGGCTAAGACTGAAACCGAGCTTGATGTTTATCAGGAGATGTGGAGTGAGGTCCAAGTCGAAAACGAGGTACTAAACAAAGAGCTGCAAAAGGCAAAAGAAAAGGGGAAGCATTTCTTTAACAAGTGGAAAGAGTCCTAAAAGGAGATTGAAGAGCTCAAATTACAAGTTGGAATCAAGAAGGTGAGACATGAAAGTAGCAACGCTGAAGAACAGATTGCAACGCTGAACCAAGAGATTGCAAAGAGAAACAGGTTAATCAAAGGGCTAATCTCGCGACCGGCACATCCTGACACTTTGAATCTTCTGGAAGAAGTGGAGGCTAGCCTGTTTGGGGTAGAATTGTAGTTTATTGTGTATCTATTTTTTATGTGGTTACCATCAGGATTGTTGATGGAATCACCGTTGGTTACGATTGACTTTGTTTGTATGAATTCTTCCATCTTGATAATAGAATGTTTGATTCAGATATTTTGCCTTGGTAGTTTTTTATTTTTGTGATTAGTTTCCTGTGGTTGGATCCGGTGGTATCTCTGGGTTCGGATTTATTTTTCGATATTGCGTCTAATCCCTGGCCCGGTTGCTTGGATTGGAATCAAAGCGGATATGCCCTGGAAATGTCCAGATATGTTTGTTTGCATTTGCATTTGCATAATCATATTCATTCTTTGCATTGCAGGTTTTCTTGGTTTTCTCTGGTTTTCTTATGCTCTCTCTTTTTTCAGTCAGGATTGATCAACCAAGTCATTGTTATTCTACTCAACTCAATCAAAGCAGAGTGATGGACAAAGTTCAGGAAGATATGGCAGCTATGCAAGCTCGCATCAATCAGTTCATGGAAATGATGTAGGGTGTGGTGCAAAGTCAGAATGAATTCAGAACTCTGGTTCAGCCGTTGGTGGCACAGGTCGACGAAAATGGTATCTTACACGGTGGTCTTCTTAACCGTAATATTCCTCCGGGCGGAGTTGGTGCTGGTGGACAGGGTAGAATTCCTTCAGTGGTTGGAGAAGGAAGTACTATTCGAGCTATCCATGGCCCTCGTTTTGATGACCAATAGGATGATGTCTTTTCAGTCAGAAGTTTAGATGCTGCCCTTCCTGTGGTCAGTGATGAGAGGATTCGTTTAATTGAAGCTCAATTGAAGGGAGTGGTGAAACAGGATGATTTAGGGATAGATTTGGACGACCTAGGGTTGGTTCCTGATATTGTCATTCCACACAAGATTCAGATTCCTACACTAGAAAAGTACAATGGTTCTACCTGCCCGAGAACTCATGTGAATGCCTATACCAGGAAGATGGCTGCTCATGCCAAGGATGAAAAGCTAATGATGCACTTTTTCCAAGACAGCCTGTCTGGCGCGTCTTTGGAATGGTACATGGGGCTAGAAAGTAGAGATGTTCGTACCTGGAGAGAGCTAGCTGCAGCTTTCATCAAGCATTACCAGTACAACACAAACATGGCTCCCAACAGAACTAAGCTGTTGAGCATGTCCCAGAAGAATGATGAGAGTTTCAAAGAATACGCGCAAAGGTGGCTTGAATTGGCGGCTAGGGTGCAGCCACCAATGCTGGAGAAAGAGATGTTGGACATGTTTATGGACACACTGCCTAAGCACTACTATGAGAAGCTTTTGCCTTGTTCTCTAGGCAAGTTTGCAGATGTGATTGCTATTGGACAGAAGATAGAGGTCGGAATTAAGGCGGGAAAGGTTTCTAGTGGTGATGGATCATCCTCTAGACATGGAAAGAAGCCGTTTGACAATTATAAGAAGAAAGGAGAGACCAACGCTGTATCATCCCACAGGGGAAAAGGGAAACAGCGCCAGCATAACAATCAACAGGTAGCATCAGTAACCATTCCAGCAACGTTACCTCCACCACAGTAATAGAGGAATAATGATAATCAGGGTCAGGCTCCGCGTCAGTATCAGCCAAGGCCTAAGCAGAACAGGCATTTTGATACCCCACCTCTACCTTATCCACAGTTGTTTCAGCATTTGCTACAGTTACAGCTAATCCAGAAAAGGACTCTAGCTCCTCCCACCGGTAATCCACCTCCGGGTTATAACCCTAACGCCCACTGTGACTTTCACTCTGGAGCGCCCGGACACTACATTGAAGATTGTAAAGCTTTTAAGCACACAGTTCAGGATCTTGTGGATTCCAAGGCTATCAACTTTGCCAATGATGGGCCCAATGTTGTGCAAAATCTGATGCCTGATCACAACGGACCGAGGGTAAATGCAATAATTGAGGAATGTGAAGCTTCGAATTTAATCATGGATGTTGAAGAGCTGAAGACTCTGTTGGTTATGGTTAAGAACAGGCTATTGAAAGGTGGTGTTTATCCGAGTTGTGGTGAGAACTGCTCCGAATGTTTGACAAAGGTGAATGGTTGTGATTCGTTGAAGAGGGGTATTCAGAATATGATTGATGAGGGCTGTTTGCAGTTTGACAGAGGTAATCAGCAAGAAGAGGTTGTTAGTGAGAAGGTTGCCACTATCACCATTCCATTCAAAACAATTACTATTTATGGTCCAGCAAGGCCACCTCCAGTCATTATCACAAGGGCTGGACCCATTCCGTACGATAGTTCTAAGGCCATTACGTGGAATTACGGTGCAGAGGTGTTTGTCAATGGACAAAAGCAAGAGTTAATGAATACTTCACCAGTGGGTTCTAGTTCAGGGGTTAAAGTTGAAACTGATGCTATCACTAGGAGTGGTAGAGTCTTTATTCCGTCTGAGGATCAAGTTGGCAGTTCAAAACAAGACAGAGGTAAACCGATAATGGATGAATCTGTACAGAGGCAAGAAGCAAATACTTCTATGACAAAGCCATGTGGGGATACTTTCTCAGAAGATGCAGAGGAGTTCATGAGATTGATTAGGAAAAGCGATTACAAAATTGTTGATCAACTTCACCAAACTCCATCGAAAATTTCCATCCTATCTTTACTATTGTGCTCTGAGGCACACCGAAATGCATTGCTGAAGGTTTTAAACATGGCTTATGTACCACAGGAAATATCTGTCAATCAGTTAGAGGGGGTTGTGGCTCACGTGAATGCCGGTAATGGTTTGGGTTTCACCGATTTAGATTTGACTCCAGCTGGGAGGAATCACAACAATGCTCTGCACATTTCAGTGGAATGTCGTGGTTCCTTAATGTCGCATGTGTTAGTTGATACCGGGTCATCTTTGAATGTGCTGCCAAAGAAGGCTTTGATGAAGTTAGATACTCGTGGGTTGATTTGTACGCCGAGTGATTTGGTGGTACGTGCTTTTGATGGCTCCAAGAGGTCGGTTTTTGGAGAGTTAGTTCTGCCGATCAAGGTGGGTCCTGTGATTTTTAACACCACCTTTTACATAATGGATATTCAGCCTGCCTATAGTTGTTTGTTGGGTCGCCCTTGGATCCATAGTGATGGGGCAGTAACATCTACTTTGCATCAAAAACTGAAGTATATGGTTGATGGTCACGTAGTGACAGTATGCGGAGAAGAAGACATATTGATCAGTCAGCTGTCAACCTTCAAATACGTGGAAGTGGATGGTGAAATCCATGAAACGTTGTGCCAAGGGTTTGAAAAAGTGAAGGTTTCTGAAGAAGTTGTTCAGTCTGAAGCTATAGTGCAGCCTGCAGTGGCAAATCAACCCAAGGATTCCATGTCTTCGTTAAGAGACGCCAAAGTTGTGGTTGAAGCTGGCAGCTCACAGAGGTGGGGCCAGGTGGTTAAAGTGCAGGAAAAGAGGGATACTTATGGATTGGGATACAAGCTAGCCCGGAAAGATGAGGGTCCTCCCAAATTCTATGGCCCTGTCCGCTTCACCAGCGCTGGAGTTTTCTTTGACAGAGTTAATGCTATTGAAGAAGAAGGGGACAGTGATTGTGACATGGATAGCTGGATCCGTCCTTGCGTCCCAGGAGAAAGTTTGTGCAACAGGTCTTCCGAGAGAGTCATTTAAGTGACAGGCTTCGAGTAATTGCTTTGTTTTCCTATTATGTTAATCCTGCGCTCTGCCCAAGGCGTAGTGATTTTGTAGGGCTTTAACTGTTGCATGTTTTGCTTTATCATCAATAAAGGACTTTTCACACTCAAATATTTTGATCTCTGTCTTTCTGTTTTTATTTTTATGCATTAAAAACCGACATCAAAATGGCAATGTGTTTCTTTTGTTGCATCATAATAAAACATCCCTCATAAATCATTGCAGGTCTTTTTGTTCAGATGACACCGATCATGACTCAGCTATAGCTCGGTATGACTTTGACAATCCAATCTATCAGGCTGAAGAAGAGGCTAACGAAGATTGTGAACTGCCCAAAGAATTGGCCAGATTGTTGAAGCAAGAGGAGAGAGTCATCCTACCTCATCAAGAGGAAATTGAGATTGTGAATCTGGGAACCGAGGACGCCAGAAAGGAGGTAAGAGTAGGGGCTGTATTGGAAGACAGTGTCAAGGGAAGATTGATTGAAATGCTCCGTGAGTATGTGGACATCTTTGCCTGGTCTTACCAAGACATGCCTGGGCTCGATACTGATATTGTCGTACACCGAATACCACTCAAAGAAGGTTGTGCTCCGGTCAAGCAAAAGTTGAGAAGAACTAAACCGAAGATGTCTGTCAAGATCAAGGAAGAGGTTTAAAAATAGCTAGACGCCGGTTTTCTTGCCGTAACAAATTATCCTCCATGGGTTGCTAACATCGTGCCTGTACCTAAGAAGGATGGGAAGGTCAGGATGTGTGTTGATTATAGGGATTTGAACAGAGCAAGCCCAAAGGATGATTTCCCGCTCCCTCACATTGACGTGTTAGTTGACAATACTGCTCAGTATTCTGTGTTTTCCTTCATGGATGGTTTCTCTGGGTATAACCAAATCAAGATAGCCCCAGAAGACATGGAGAAGACAACATTCATAACACCGTGGGGGACTTTCTGCTACAAAGTGATGCCCTTTGGATTGAAAAATGCAGGGGCAACTTACCAGCGGGAGATGGTGACTCTCTTTCATGATATGATTCACAAAGAGATTGAAGTCTATGTTGATGACATGATTGCGAAGTCACAGACGGAAGAAGAACATATGGTGAATCTTCAGAAGTTATTTGAAAGGTTAAGGAAATTCAAACTGAGGTTGAGTCCAAACAAATGCACCTTCGGGGTGAGATCAGGAAAATTGCTGGGGTTTATTGTTAGTGAAAAAGGTATTGAGGTTGATCCTGCAAAGGTAAAAGCCATACAAGAAATGCCTGTACCGAAAACAGAAAAAGAGGTTCATGGTTTCTTGGGGAGATTGAACTACATTGCTAGGTTCATCTCGCATCTCACAGCCACGTGTGAACCAATCTTCAAGTTGCTAAGAAAAGATCAAGCGGTCAGGTGGAATGAAAATTGTCAAAAGGCGTTTGAAAAGATTAAAGAATACTTGCAGGAACCTCCGGTCCTTATGCCGCCAGTGCCAAGAAGGCCTTTGATTATGTATCTCACGGTTCTTGAGAATTCAATGGGTTGTGTGCTCGGTCAACAAGACGAGTCAGGTAAAAAAGAGCACGTCATCTATTACCTGAGTAAGAAGTTTACTGATTGCGAGTCAAGATACTCGATGCTGGAGAAAACATGTTGTGCACTCGCTTGGGCCGCTAAGCGTTTGAGGTAGTATATGTTAAACCATACAACCCTTTTGATTTCGAAGATGGATCCGATCAAGTATGTGTTTGAGAAGCAAGCACTTTCTGGTAGAATAGCCCGTTGGCAGATGGTTCTGACAGAGTACGATATTCAGTATGTTTCCCAGAAAGCCATTAAGGGAAGTGTTTTGTCAGAATATCTCGCTGAACAGCCAATTGAGGATTATCAACCGATGAAGTTTGAATTTCCGGATGAGCATATCATGTATCTGAAGATGAAGGATTGTGAAGAGCCTTTGGCTGATGAAGGACCTAAGATTGGATCTCAATGGAAGATGGTTTTTGATGGGGCTGTTAATTCATATGGCAATGGAATCGGGGCAATCATTACAACTCCACATGGTTCTCATATACCTTTCACTGCCCGATTAGCGTTCATATGCACCAACAATGAGGCGGAGTATGAAGCATGCATCATGGGGTTAGAAGAAGCAATTGATTTGAGAATCAAGAACCCCGATGTTTATGGTGATTCTGAGTTGGTGGTTAATCAGATTACAGGTGAATGGGAGACTCGTCAAGCAAATCTTGTTCCATATAACAACTATGCTAGAAGGTTGTTACCTTTCTTTGACAGAGTAGACTTCCATCACATTCCCCGGATAGAGAATCAAATGGCTGATGCGTTGGCTACGTTGTCATCAATGTATAAGGTGAATCTTTGGCATGAAGCTCCTTCAATCAGAATCATGCGCTTGGACAGGCCTACTTTTGTATTTGCAGTTGAAGGGGTGTCAGATGGCAAACCTTGGTATCATGACATTAAAGTTTTCTTGAAGAGTCAGGAATACCCAGCTGGGGCATCTTCCAAGGATAAGAAGACATTGAGGAGGTTATCAGGAAACTTCTTTTTGAACAAGGATGATGTGTTGTACAAGAGAAACTTTGACATGGTCCTGCTACGTTGTGTTGATGAACACGAGGCAAGCCTGTTAATGGAAGAGGTTCACGAAGGTTCCTTTGGTACTCACGCCAATGGGCATGCTATGGCGAGAAAATTGTTGAGAGCGGGGTATTATTGGATGACTATGGAGTCTGATTGTTTCAAATACGCCCAAAAATGTCATAAATGCCAGATTTATGCTGATAAGGTGCACGTGCCGCCTACTCCTCTGAATGTCTTATCATCACCTTGGCCCTTTTCTATGTAGGGCATCGACATGATTGGAAAGATTGAGTCGACTTCTTCCAATGGGCATCGTTTCATTCTGGTGGCTATTGATTATTTCACGAAGTGGGTGGAAGCAGCCTCATATGCCAACGTCACCAGACAAGTGGTAGCCCGGTTTATTAAGAAGGACATCATCTGCCGGTATGGAGTCCCGGAGAGAATCATTACTGATAATGGTTCAAATTTGAACAATAAGATAATGAAAGAGCTATGCCAGAGCTTTAAAATCGAACATCACAATTCTTCTCCCTGTCGTCCGAAGATGAATGGGGTTATTGAAGCGGCAAATAAGAACATAAAGAAGATTGTGCAGAAGATGGTAGTGACATACAAAGACTGGCATGAGATGTTGCCTTACGCTTTGCATGGATATCGTACTTCGGTACGCACATCAACTGGGGCAACTCCTTTCTCACAGGTGTATGGTATGGAAGCAGTCTTGCCATTAGAGGTTGAGATTCCTTCTTTGAGAATTTTGACAGATGTGAAGCTTGATGAAGCTGAGTGGGTGCGTTCCCGGCTGAATGAACTGAGCCTCATTGAAGAGAAGGGATTGAAAGCCATTGCGCATGGCCGGTTGTATCAGAGCAGGATGAAGAAAGCCTTTGACCAGAAAGTGCGTCCTCGGTGTTTTCAAGCTGGTGAATTAGTTCTAAAAAGGATCATTCCTCCTCAAACAGATCACAGGGGCAAGTGGACTCCAAATTACGAAGGGCCATATGTAGTAAGACAGGTTTTCTCTGGTGGAGCCTTATTACTCTCAACTATGGATGGCGAAGATTTTACGTCTCCTGTGAACGCGGATGTAGTCAAAAAATACTTTGCATAAAAGAGACCCGCTGAACATAAAAAGAAGGTTCAGGCAAAAATGGGGCATCCTGGCGAACCATAAAAAGAAAAGGTTCGGGCAAAAATTAGGGATAAAAGAAAAAAGAAATAAACCCGCAAGGTTGAAAACCTGAAAAGGCAACTTTGGCAAAAATGGGTATCCCGGTGGATTGAAAACCCGAAAAGGGCGATCCAGGCAAAATTTAGGGATTTAAAAGCAAAGACTACGATCCGCGTCCGATCTGTGATTGCTGCTCACACTTGGAAAATCCGAAGGAAAGGAATCAGTCCAGTTAGTCGTCTTCGAAGGCCAAAGTACCTGCGGATAAGTGAGTCATATGGGTTATAGCTGAGTCGAGTCATGGTGGATGTCTGTTCCCCACATTGCCGACATTTGTATTTTCGTTTGCTTTTTGCGCAATTACCTCTTTTCAGGAATTGGTTCCAGATGTAAATGTCTATTTACAGGCCAATTCATTCAATAAAGTTTGCATTTCAGTCAAGGAGCTTTTGTTTTCTGTTTTACCTGTTTTGTTTGTGAAAATGTCCGATATTTTTGATAAAAAACATTACATGCTAAAATGTTGAGCTCTGTGAAATAAGATGGAAAACAGTGGCAATTGCTTAGGCGACAGTCGCTATGATGATAATCAAAGTAATTATTTTGCATGTAGACCTTTCTCTTGGTTTTGCAGGATGACAGGTGTGCTTCCCCAGTAGAGCTCTCCCCAACTTTGAAGTCTGATTGTCCTCAGCAGTTTTTTACTCTTCCTCATCAGAGTGTAGAGGATCATTTCCCCAGCTTAAGTTCTATTTGATTACTCTTTTAGTAGGTAACCAGGATTTGATGTTTCAGCATCCCCAGCAAGAGACTGACGGGATACCTTCTTTGGATAAAGATATTATTTCGCCACAGAGTCTGAACACTCATTTTCCTCGGCTAGTCAGGAAGTGTTTTTTTTCTCATCAGCAATGGTGTGGTCTGATCTCCAGCAGATGAGTAGGCTTGATGGTATCCCCTAGCAGAGTTGACGTCGTCGATCATTAAACAAGCTCGCTGATAGTGGATGATATTCCCCAGCAGGGTGAAGCTGCAGATGTCTCTCAGTAGCAGGTTGAGTTCAGTAACATCGCCAAGCAGGTTCAGTATTATTGACTCGTTGCTTCAGTATCGAGGATCGTTTTCCTCAGTAGAGTATGAAGAAGTAATTCCCCAAAAGGAGTCATTGAGGATCGTCCCCCTCAGCAGCATATAAGAGGTTTGCCCCCAGTCGGAGTATTGGTTTGGCTCATCTCTCCTCAGCAGGTTATCCCCAAGCAGAGTTTGTTTGTGGTTGGTATCCCAGCAGTTTTTGAATCCAGGTTCTGAAGTATTTAGTGATCCCCAGCGGAGGAATCTCTACTCTCAGTATCCATCCCCAATAGAGAGGGTTTTCTCTCGGAGTTTCGTCCATCTCCAGCAGAATTGGTGATTGTGATGTTCCCCAGCAGGGCGAAGTTTTCCTCAACAGGATTTCCTTGGTTTCATTGGCAATTTAGTTTGTCATCCCCAGTGGAGCTGCCTTGGTCTTTAGCATTTATTTTGCTGGGACGCCTCTTTTGCATTGCATAAGCATTTTCTTTGCATGGCATCCTCCCAAATGCGTAGCATTTCCACTTCGTGTGGAGCATTACGGAAAAATTCAAACATATGCATTCGAAGCATAAGCCAGGTTTGATAGCCTTTACCGGTTTCTTTCCCCAGCAGAAAATAACATGATTCGGGAGATGTTGTTTAACATTACAACCAGTGGATTCGTCCTTCTTGTTGATCTTTCTCATACTCCCCCCCGCAGAGTTGTCTGTTTAGATTTCTCTTGTCCCCGGCGGAGTCATTTATGTAGAACCGTCGATTCTACATATCGTTGTTTGAGAGTCTACCTTCGGCTTAGTCTTTCTTTGAAAGTCTACCTTCGGCTTAGTCTTTCTTTGAAAGTCCACCTTCGGCTGGGTTTTTTCTACTTTTTCGAGTTCGCCTTCGGCCGTCCTCGCACTCGCTGTTTTCTTGATATCCCCAGGAAAGTCTACCTTCGGCTTGGTCTTTCTTTTTTGAGCCCACCTTCGGCATGGTCTCGTATCCTTTATTTGAAAGTCCACCTTTGGCTTGGTCTTTCTTTTTTTGAGCCCACCTTCGGCATGGTCTCGTAGTTTTTCTTTTTTTGAGCCCACCTTCGGCATGGTCTCATAGTCTTTCTTTGAAAGTCCACATTCGGCTTGGTCTTTCTTTTCGAGCCCACCTTCGGCATGGTCTCGTATCCTTTGTTTGAAAGTCCACCTTTGGCTTGGTCTTTCTTTTCGAGCCCACCTTCGGCATGGTCTCGTATCCTTTGTTTGAAAGCCCACCTTCGGCTTGGTCTTTCTTTTCGAGCCCACCTTCGGCATGGTCTTGTATCCTTTGTTTGAAAGTCTACCTTCGGCATAGTCTTTCTTTGAAAGTCTACCCTCGGCCTGGCCTTTCTCTTTTTGAGCCCACCTTCGGTATAGCCTCGTATTACCTTTATATCCCCCAGCGTAGTCCACCTGCGGTTGGTCTACCCTTTTCGAGTTCGTCTGCGGCCGTCCTCATAAACAACTATTTTTCATCATCCCCACAGGTTGCAAATTTCCAGGTTCTTTTGGTATTCAATCTCCCTGTATCCCGATTGTCCGAAAGCCGTTGCTTCCGTACCCTCGGATCCAAGAAGTTTGAATAGGGGCAGCTGTAGCACCTCAAAATTTTCCCTTTTGTTTCTGATACTAACTGGCTTATGATTCTTTACATTCTTGCATCATCGTCTTTGCATATCATTGGTTCTTAGCATGGGATCAAGGTACTTGGTTTAGCTCAAGGGAAGAAGAGGTTTTCAGGGTTTCAAGCAACAGTTCATGTGTATTGTTCAAAGGGCTAAGAGGAGAGAAAATTCTTGATGCTATCAATTCTTGAACCACAAAGGAGCCTTGAGCCTCAAGATGTCTTATTTGGTTCATCATCTCATCACAAGATCAAGATTGGCAAGAGATTTCAGAGGGATCACACTCTCTTAACCTGATTTCTTAAATTAGGGTTTTGGAGATTCTGAGATCTAACCCTCAAATGAGCAAACTCTTTGATTGTTCATCATCTCCAAATGGCACTTATCATCATTGGTGGACATGGCACACATCATACTCAGAGGAATTTGAATTTGGAGGATGTGTTATTTTCTCCTAACCGGAGGACCCAAAATCAGGGTTTCCAATAGAATCAGTTTATTTCTGATTTTTGGGGTAAGACTTGATCCCATGGTATTCCTTATGTCCTTAAGTGTCTAGGGATGGAAGATTGCCCATCAATTTGGTTCAAAAGGATTTCAATTGATCAGAAGATTGAAGATCAGGAGAATTGGGAATAAAGTCAATTGGGCAGTGAAAAAGTCAACTCCTGACTTTTTGAGGTCAGCATGGTGATTTTCAAGTCAAATATGATCCATGGAAGAGATATGATCAAGATATGTTCAAGGAATCATCAAAAATCAAGGATTTCAGAAAGTTTCCATTTTTGGCAAAAATAGGGTTTTAGAACTTACTATTTTTGGCAAGTTTCCATGGTTTAGAGGTCACTTTCAAGGCAAAATTTCTTCACGATCCATGCTTCATCTCAATTTTCCTCAAACATGAAAGTTATAGAGCTTGTTTCAAGCTTTCCAACCATGTAAAGTTTGTCCCATTTGGATCATTTTTGAGAGACTTATTATGTTTTAAAGATGGAGGTTTTAAGTTGTAAAATTTGAAAACTTAGAATTTTTTCTAAGTTATTCTTTTGACAGCTTGGTACACCAGTGTTCTTAGCCAATTTAGAGTTATTTCCAAGCCTTGGATTGAGAAACTTCTAACATGAAAAGTGTAGAGGGCAATCCCTTCTTTCCAAAGAGTCCAAGTTTGTGTCATTTGAGCCATGGTGGTGAAAGTTATATTCCTTCAAAGATGGTGTCATCATGTGGTCAATTTGTGTTCATGACTTAAAGTTTTTTATTCAATTTTGGCAGCCGTGAGAACCCATATTCATGGTTTATTTCCACAAAGATCCAAGCATCATTTCAATTTCATTTTAATACCAAGATTGATCTCTATTCTTCCTACTTTCTTGTGATTGCAAGAGTGCTTTGTTTGGCTCATTTTTCACTAAGTTAAGATGGGTTAAAGGTAGCCATATGGATGTATTTTCAAGTATGTCATGTCCTTATCTTAATGCTTCATGCCATGTAATCAATCTGGACCACATTTCATGCGTGAAACCTTGGTTATTTGCACCAAGTTCATCACCAATTTTAGCTAAACATGCCATGCACCATGTGTACCCTTTTTTGGCAAAATTTGGAATGGATAAAAATTGGACAACTCTGATCTCTTTCTCTTTCTCACGTACCACTTCATTTACACCCACTCACATTCTTTTCACGCCCAAAAATCACTACCAACACTCCATAACACCTCTACCCGTACCACCCTTTTCCTTGTCATTTTTTTTGGCAAAACTTTAAAACAAGTTTTCCACTCCATGTCAGGCCCAAATTCATTCCCAACCCATCATATATAAAGAATAAAAACCCTAAGACGCAGGAGAGAGAGGTCATTGTACACTTTTTTCCAGATCTGAGCATAAATTTCTTCCAAAATTTTCACCTTCAAGCTTGATTTTCCTACCAGAGTTTTCTCTCATTTCTTGGTTGAATCTTCATTTACTAAGCAAGAGCTTGGTTCTGTATGCAAAATCTGGTTGCTGTGTGTACCATTAGAGGTGTTGTGAGCTTATTTCTTTTTTCCTCTCCATTGGGTTGAGCTTGTGTGAGGTTCTTCAACAACATTCTGAGCAATCTAAGCTTTGATTTGGAATCTGCAGTTGATTCTCAAGTTTTCCACAGCATTTTATAGATCTCAAGTTTGATAAAGAAGCAACGGACTATCTTCGTTAGGTAACCGTTTTCTCCTTTTCATCGCACTCTTAAGCATCATTCTAAGAGCTATTGTTGTTGGAGTCATACTGGTGAAAACATGAGCTGAAGCCCTACTTATGGTAGGCATTGCATGCGCATTGATCATAGTTTGAATCTGAGCATTTTTTTGTGTTTGAAATCTTGAACATATGGTGGTACCCGTGCTTTGGATCCTCTTTTCTCTATGTTTAAATGTTTGTTTTGAGAAATGGATGATACTATGATGTTCTATGTTTTTTGCTCTTCGATTTGCCATTTTATTTTGTTCATTTTGGTTGAGAATGCGTGATGATTTTAATGGCAGAAGATGGTGGTTTTAGGTGGATTTCTTCACGATGCATGGCTGTTGTTTGCTAGGGTTTAATTGTAGAAGATGATTGCATGGCGTGCTCTGGTTGGCTGGCTATTATTTTTGTCTTTTTCTCACTTAATTTTGGCCTGACCGATTGATATTGAGTTACATGAATTTTGTGTCACTTTTTTTTGTTTTATTTTAAAATCTGATTGGTTTATTACTTCGTATGGGCCTAGTCTTCTGCTTTTCGCACCACCCTTATTTTTTGCCCAATGCGCCACTTAACATGATTGCCTTGTGTTGGTATTTGCTCATACACCCCCACGCCATGTTCACATGTTCCTTTCTTTTATTTTATTTCCTCTTTCAATTTGATTTTATTTCTAAATGTTCTATTCATAATAAAAAATACAAAAAATTGTTTTCTGATCCATGATTTTCTTGAGTTTATTTTCATGATTTTTATTTTATTTTTAATTTCGTTTTATTATTTTATTTTGAATTAAATTGATAGTGTGTTTCCAATGATACCCTTCTTCTAGGGTTAGGAACTTTTGTGATCTTCAAATACCATTTGAGGTCAATCTCTTGGACACTTTTAAGGCATAATATGAGGGTGTTTCAAGGCTAATTTGATGATGGTTTGAGTTGCTTTAGGTGACTTGCCATTTGCTTTTCATGAGCCCTCGATTCTTGTCCGATTCTTTGCACATCTTGACTTGTGGATCACTTTTAGACAAGCTCTTTAACTCTTTTTGCTCCAATCTTTTTGTACATGTTACTTGACTGAGTTAACTTCTGTTTGTTTTTTTTTTTGGGATTTTATTTATCCACTTTGCTATTTTTGGTTGATCGTTACTTGTGATGCAAGTTTGATTGAAGCATACTTTGATACTTGACCTAGTTTGAGTGCATTTGCTTACTTGTGATTGAATGATGCTTGAGATGTTTATATGGTGTGATCATGTTCTATTTGATCTTGTTTCTGGCTTTGGAATCATCCTCATTTGCTCATTTTTCATTTTGTTCTTGATTTTACAAGTGGATGTTGTTTTGGGCTTGAACTTTGTGGTATGCTCAACCTAATCTTGTGATTGCTTCTTTGCGTGATCTCACTCATGTATGAAACCTTTTGTTTGACTTGTATGATATGCTAGAGGTTCTGACCCTCTTGGTTTGAGGTGCTCTATGTGACATGTTCTCACTCTTTACTTCACACACTTCTTTGTTGGTTTGCATGGATGTTAAGTGAATGTCTTTCTCATTTCTGGTGCATGTTTTGAAGTTGTTGATGGATGTTTGATCTTGTATGACTTGAGTTTGGGTTTGATATGACATTGTTGTATATGCTACTGCCTCTTGAGTTCTATACTTGATTTTCATATTACTTGAGCATTGTTGGGTGCATTTGGTTTGAATTATGTGATGCATATCATCCCTTTTGCTTTGTAACTTCTTTGGTGCATCATATTGCATAATGTGAACCTCTTTTGTATATGTGAACTATTGATGATGATATGATGTGAGTTCTGGTCTTTTTTCATTTTCATCTTGTCTCTTTCATTTCACTTTGGTATGAGATCCATGTATTTTTAATTGTGCATTTAATTCAAGTGTGCTTGCATCCTTCCATGTTTACCTTTGCATGATTACTTGAAGTGATTTGCATTGATCTTTGAAACATGTTGATTGACTTGAGTTGGACATTGATGATTATGATGTACTTGCTGCCCCATCTTGCTTCTCATCTTATCCTTCTCTTTCTTCTTCTTCTCTTTCACTCTTTCTCACCCCATGAATCTCAAGACTTGATTAAGTCTTGGATTCCTTCCGCCTTAGAGCTACCTAGTCCAACTTAATTTATGATTAAGCTTGGAGTAGGATTAGCATTAGGTCTTAGGTAGTTGTTTCTCTCCTAAACCTCACTAACCCTAGGATCTCCATGCATGATAACATTAGGACTCTTAGTATCCCTTTAGAGTTTCCTTTGTGTCGTCTCTCTTCTCATCTCAAAACTTCTTCAAAACACTTAATAAAAGTTAATGTGTATTGCGTTTGAGCCTTCTATGTGGGAAGTGGGGAACGAGGGGCTTCCTCTCATTCTTCTAGGATACTTAGTGTACGTCCTGTTGGGGACGATGCGCGAAGTATTCGTTCCTACGTTTAAGAATTTGGTGCAATGCAAGTTATGAACTAACTTAAAACACTTCTGTCTAAAAAACTCCAAAACAAACACTAACGTCTTTCCTTCGGGAATTCTTTTCTCATCTCACTCACTCTCAACGTACGAACGTGCTCCTACTCGTTCTCTTGCAAGACGGTAACGCCTAAGTCTCGATTCAGCGAGCTGCAACACCTGAGCTAGAACGTAAGTCGTTGCCTAAAGAACACCATCCACCCCTAGTGAGGGGAACTACGTAGCTCTGATTCTCATGCTCCCGATGAGATACGTAGGCAGTGGGGTAGGGCCCATGCGAGCACTTCTTTTATTTTCCCTACATTTGTTTCTTCATTTCTTTCCGTTCTCGTTCCTTTCGTCGGTCCAGTAGCAGTGGAGTTCCTGGTGATGACACCCTTTGATGTAGACAGCAAGCGTGGATCCCATCGAGTACGATGGACGTGTTGGGTGCTAACACCTTCCCTTCGCGTGACCATGCTCTTTCCCTTCTTTCAGGTTTATGCAGTGTTTCCTTCCCCTCTCTTAGGATAAATACACTTTGCTGGCGACTCTGTGTTCTTTTGCGGCACTCTCGCGTTTGTACCGTTGGATGCGAATCTTTCGGGAGCGACACCATTCACGGAGACTACATTCATCTCTGGGAGTAGAGTTTCTTGACAATTCCTAATGAGGACAGCCGAAGAGAAGACTGTATCTGGTGATCCTATTGGGGATCTAGCTGTCTATTTCTACGAATAAACGAAACGGCGTTACCAAGTTCTAGACGTAGTTGCCGGGGAAACTCTAAATATCTATACTATTATTACATAGTTGATATGAGTTTATGAAAGAAGACTTACAGCAAAACAGCCCCACAATACAGTTATATGTATATGAAAGCGGTAAATGAAAGCGTATAAACACTTACTCGGTTGTAGAGCTTCCATGTTGTTTGGTTAGTTGTTCAACAAAGAAAGATTGAAAACAAAATTATATTTAAAATCAAAGGAGAAAGTGCTTTGAAAAAGAAAGATTTAGGGCTTACAGCTCAAGGAGAGGCCCAGGGTTTTACCAGTGATTGCACTGTTGAATTTGTACAGGGGGATTTATACAAGTGACTGTGGCCCAAAAAGGTTTTCTGTAAAAAGGGATGGGTCTTACACTCTCTCAAGAGGCCCAAAAAGTTTTTTAAAGAAAAAGAGTGGGGCTTATAACACGAGGGTAGGCCCAAATGATTTTTCCGTTTAAAATGGCGATCGAGCCGAGGTTTTCTTTTAACGTAGAGGGACTTATACAATAAGTGAGGCCCAAAGTTGTTTTTGGTTAAAAGGGGATTGGGTCTTACACTCTATTAGAGGCCCAAAAGTTTTGAATGGGTCTTATAGCTCAAGGAGAGGCCCAGATGGTTTATTTTTAAACTGGCGACGATCGTACCGAATTTAAAAATGTACAGAGGGACTTATACAATAAGTGAGACCCAAAATATTTCTGTACAAGTGGGTTGGGTCTCACACTCTAATAGAGACCCAAAAGTTTTTTTGAAAATGATTTGTGAGGGTTGAATTAATCAAAAATCCTAATTTATTTCCAAAATGTATTTTAATTGAATAAAAATTCAATTAAAAGGATCAAAAATTGTTTAACATGTGGGAAACAAATTATGATTTTGGATTAATGCTTCAAAAATCAAGTATTGACCTACAAAATAATTAGAAGTCATTAATCTTTACAAAATCAAGAGGGAAAAAATATTTTAAATGTCCAAAACAATTAAAATAATAATTCTTTGCAAAAATATCAATTATATGAAACAAATAATATTTTTGGGATTTTTTGGAAAAATAAAATATTTCAACATTTTTGTGAATTATTAAAAAAAGAATCAACTCAAAATCATTAAAACTCGGAGAGAAATTAATTTTTGAATCAATTAAATAAAAATCACAAAATTCAAATATTCAAATGTTGGAAAATGGCGCCAAGAACAAGGGCAAGAACACGCGCGTGTTCTGAGTTTCCCAGATTTGCATTTTCTATCCAATCTCACTGAATACTTAATCATATCATGCAATCCACATACCAATCAACTCGTTTCAACCTCACGATCATGTCTATGACAATTAATTTCATTTAAATTAAACATAAAACAAGAAATCATGAACAATCCTCAAGAACCCTAGATTCTGCATGAAGGCTGGGATTTTTGATACACGATTCAAACAATGCAATTAATTGAGGGGAAACATTCCATGCATGATTATGAACATATGGCCAAGTTATTGTGCAGCAAAAATTGCATGGATTGAGAGATGACCAAGTTTAGGCTTACCTCTAGGTCGTGACAGCAAGAGCAAATTGATTTCTGAGTTGGAGGTGTTACAGATGAGTTGAACAGCTTCCCTACAGCCTATGGAGTGTGTTTGAATGCTTGGACTTGATTGAAATTGGCTAGATCACTTCATGGAATCTCAATTGTAACTTGGTTAAAACCTTGAGCAATTGACTGGTGATTCTGAGAAATCAGTGTTCCAGTTGTTGTTTAAGTGTTTGATCAGCTCATATGTGATGTATACGAGGTGTGTGTGTGTGATTGGTTTGATTGGAAAAGCTCTCAAACTCAAAACCCGATAGTGACTTGCCTTAGAAGGCACAATTGGAGTAAAAGAAGATATTTTGAGGAAAGCATCTATTTGATGGCTTTGGTGTACTCAAACTGATCACAATTGAGCTCTATTTATAGTAGAGCAAGTTTGTTTTGCAAGGAATAGTGAATGAAAACTGCTGAGTAGGTTTGGCCAATGTTGGCAAATGAAAATCCAAGTCTCCTCTAGCCATTGACTAGAGGTTAGGGCATAGGCTGCTGGTTCAATTGGTCTTGGATAAGTTTTGACTGAATTCAGTTGCTAAGAGCTCAGTCCATGCCACCTTGATGCTTCCATTGAATGCTCCAATCCAAAATTGGAGTCTTGTCCCTATTTGGGCAATTCTAGGTTCAACATGTTATTTCTTGTTCCAAAGACTTTGGAGGCTTGGCTCAGTGATTGTCCCCTTTAGATTCAATACTCAAAGGTGTCCAAGTGGATAGGAGTGTTTGGATTTGGCTGATTTTGGCAAATCGACCAAAAGTGCAAATATCTGCCTTGCCTTGGCAGATTTCAGCAAGGCATTTCGCCAATGTCATATCTCATAGCTCAAATTGAATTTGGTAATGTTCTTGGCCATTTTGGAAAGCCCTTACATGATACAACAACTATTTGAACATGTTTGGTTTTGATCTCTTTTGAATCCAAGTGAAAAATCTCCCTACATTTGGAAAAAAGTAAAGGCAGATTCTGACTTAGTGAAATTTTCACTAAGTGTTGGAACAAAGTGACTTTTCTTGATTTTGATCACTCTATAACTCAAAATCCATGAGGAATTTGGACATAGGTCAGTATGAAGCTTTTGTAGAGGGCAATGTGATCTACAAATCAAGCTTTGAATGGGGAACAATGGCCCTGTGGTTTAGGAGTTATGGTCCTTCAAAGTTGGCACATTAGTGTCACTTTTTCCATAACTTAGAAATTTTTCTAACTTTTTATGGTTACCCCTTTTACAAGTTATCCCACTTTCTTTGATTTTTATTGATGAATGATGATTCAAATCATACATTAACATCATTTTAGGGTTAAAAATCCATTTTGGTGAAAAATCACAAAAAGTCAAAGTTGACTTTTGTGCACAGTTGACTTTTTATCAGATGAATTCCAAACTGTGCAATTCTTCAGGAAATCATGCCCTTGACCTAAATCAAACTTGATGGACATGTTCCATGGGTGTCATAGGGTATATTGAATCATGTCTTAGGGTTTGGGAGCATGTCCTGGTCAAAAGTCAAAGTTACAGTTGACTTTCCTCGTGAAACCCTAATTGTGGTGCAGATGAAATTGAGACTTGTTGCTCAAGCTTCTTGGATTAATCCATTGTTGCAAATGGATCAATGTAGTATATTAGAGACCCTAAAATCATGTCTTGAGGTCTTGGCTCATGATTTGTCCCAAAATTCAACTTAGGGGTGAATTAGGTCAAGAAACCCTAATTCCTGATTTTTGATGAATGCGTCCCCTGAGGTCAAATTGACTTGATGATTGGGTCCATGAGGTTCCATGGAGTATATTAGGTTATGTTTAGGATCATTGGCTTGTGCCCAGATGAAAAATTTCCATCTGGAGGCCCTGGTCGACCAAAACCCTAATTTGGTGACACTGTCGATCTTGAGACTTGATCCACCTAGAAGGGAGCAGCCTTGTGCTTAATCCTTGAAGTGGGAGTCCTTTTGATCCGTTGTGGATATTTTAGAAGCTAGAAAAGTTGAAGATCAAGTCATTCCTTGACTGATCCTTTGTCTAAGGCTCTGAGAGGGCTTAAAACCCTAATTTTAATTGTAGTGAATGCTCAACAACCCTTGAGGCATTTAATGAGGCATGATGGTTCATCCATATTGTGATGATGATTGAAACAATGATGGGAATCTTAGTGGTCAAAATTTGGGGTATGACAGAACCATATTTGTGAAAAATTCCAAAAAGTCAAACTTAATTTTGTGCACAGTTGACTTTTTATTGGATGAAATCCAAATTGTGCGATCCTTTGTGAAATCAAGTTCTTGACCTAATTCAAAGATAATGGAGGGAACCCATAGGTGTTATAGGGTGTATTGAATCATGTCCCAAGGTTTGGGAGCATGTCTTGGTCAAAAGTCAAAGATACAGTTGACTTTTTCCCCAAAACCCTAATTGTGGTCCTGGTGAAATTGAAACTTGTAAACCAAGCTTCTTGGGTCAATCCATTGTTGCAAATGGATCAATGTAGTGTATTGGAGGCCCTCAAATCATGCCTTGAGGTCTTGGCTCAGGCTTTGTCCCAAAAGTCAACTTAGGGGTGAATTAGGTTAAGAAACCCTAATTCTTGATTTTTGGTAAATGCATCCCCTAAGGTTAAATTGACTTGATGATTAGGTCCATGAGATCCCTTGGAGTATCTTGGGTTGTGGTTTGAAGCATTGGCTCATGCCCATATGAAAATTTTCATCTGGAGGCCTCAGTCGACCAATAACCCTAATTTGGTGACACTGGCGATCTCGAGGCTTGATCTGTAACGCCCTAGTTTTTGTTAGTTTTATTTAATCAAGTCGATTTAATTATTTTTATTATTATATTATTTTATTCTTGATTTTTATTTGATAATATATTATTTTTCGTCGTGAATATGTTTTATTGGGAACGTTTGCGAGATATTTGAGTGTAGGGGTAATTTGGTCATTTCACTTTATTTTTCTTAAGTTAGTAAAATAGAAAGAGAGAAAAATAGAGAGAAAGAAAAAGAGAAGAAGGAAAAGGGAAAGAAAAGAGAAAGAAAGAAGAAAAGAGAGAAAAACTTGGAAAGGAAGAAAATCGATCAACTGACTATTGAAAACCATAATATGTATTTGGTTGTTTATGGATTGAAATTGGATGTAGAACAAAAACCATAATATGTTAAAATTGTTAGAATTCGATTAAATTGTGTCGGAAATCATGTTTTCAGGTTCCTTATGGTTGATACATGTTAGATATATGTTGTTGTGCAATCTATTGGTAATTTTCTGGTGTTTAGGTGGAAATTGGATTGATTTTGGGATGAATTTCACAGCAAAAATTTTGCAGAAAAATTCTGGGTTTCCTCTGCCGTTACGCGTATCAGGAATGTCCATACGCGTATTGGGTTTGGCAATACGCGTATGGAAGGTGCATTTGAGGGCAATACGCGTAATGAAAACCATTTTTCTCGGCCTTCTGCTGAAACACGTAATGGTACGCGTATGAGGCTGGGCAATACATGTATGGCTCAGGGCAATACGCGTATGGCCAGCAAGGGTGCAAAATGTTGTCTTTTCGCGATTCCATTTCTTTTTACTTCCGTAACTTGTGTTCCGATTATCCGTTTTGAACATTTTTGGTATCGTTGGAAAGCTATTGAGTTGTACTTTCTTATTAAAATGGTTTTGAGATTGTTGGCCAATTTAATTATGTCAGGAATTTGGAATAGTGTGGTTTTGTCGACTTTTACCGTTGTAATTGTGTGAAATTGATGTGTATCATGCAATGTGCTTTTGATATGGATATCGTATGACTTGTGTGTCGTTATATGATGTGAATGCATGTGATTAAATGTTGTGATGATGGTTTGTCGCCTAAGGGAAAGTAAATGCAATGTATTGTGTTTGATTATATATGCATGATCATGGTTGCATATATGTGTGCATTTGAATGTCATGAGTCATTGTATGCCAAGCATCATGATATGCATTCTTGTGATGTCGTGTGCCCTAGTGGGTATGAGCGACGAATCGGTTCCAGAGGGAATCTGTTATAACATCGTGTGCCTTATACAAAGAGGACCTAAAGCGATGATTATAGACGATCGTGTGCCTTATACAAAGAGGACCTAAAGTAATCGGGTCGTGTGCCTTATACAAAGAGGTGTGAGCGATCTATAAACGTCGTGTGCCTTATACAAAGAGGTGTGAGCGACGGGGAACATCGTTTGCTCGACGGGGAGTTACACTAAGTAACAAGTGATGATTCTAATAGTTCCTGAGTGAACTAGTGATGAGATTGATGGATGGTTGGTACCGCATTGCATTGCATAGAGTCGTTGCGTCGGTCTCTGTGCATTTGTATAAATCATGAATGGATTGATATTGTGTGGAACTGTGAATGGAATTGATGAGTTGAGATACATATATATATATATATATATATATATATATATATATATATATATATATATATATATATATATATATATATATATATATATATATATATATATATATATATGTTGTTGGTAAATGCATTGAGCACGATTGATATGCCTTGGTGATGGATATAGGAGATATGCATTGTGTTGTTTTGGTATTTGAATTCTGGTGAAAGTTGTGGTGAGGATATTTTACATGTGTATTTTTGTGTTATTATATAATTGTATGCAATTATATTATGATTGTGTTTCTCACCCTTCTGCTGTTTTGAATGCTCTATGTGGCATTGCAGATTAGATGTTGGAGGTCTTTTTGTGAAGCTTAGGTCTTCATTCTTTTGTCGGTCGGCTCTGATATGTAGCACCGGATAGTCGGGGAGATCGTTGTGGTTTATGTGTATATGTATATATATCTTTTGGATTGTACATGTATAAATCTGTGTATGACAGACAGAGTTCTATGTTATATATATATATGAGATTTAGTTGCAGATATTCCGCTTTTATTCTGTATCTGAATTGTGGGTAGTAGGAACTGAGTTCCTCTGTTATGTGCTACCTGATTGTTGCATATCTTTATGAGCAGGTTTATTGTGTTTTGTCTCAATTGATGTGACGCCTCCGTCTATGCCATGAATATTTTCATTATACTCTGATTAATTTTTTTGATTATCGCTTTATCCATTTAGGGGTATAGATTGGGGGTGTTACAATAAGTGGTATCAGAGCCAGTCCGTGTCAGTTTGTGTTAGTCCTTGTTGGTCGTTGTGTTTGGGTGAGCTGTTTGTTTAACCATAGTTGCTGTTATTGGAAATGAACAGAATATGGCTGGTAGGAATGATGCTGCTTTGGCTGCTGCTATGCAAGTTATGGCTCAGGCTGTGCAGGGTGCACCTAATGCTTGTGAGAATGATGAGTTCAGGAAGAACAAACCGCATGTCTTCAAAGGGAGACACGATCCTGATAGTGCACAGATTTGGCTTAAGGAGATTGAAAGAATCTTTCGAGTGATGGATTGTGCTGAGGAAAATAAGGTAAGACTGGGTACTCACATGTTGCAGGAGGAGGCTGATGATTGGTGGGTTAGTACGCGTCATGTGTTAGAAGCTGGAGATGATGAGGTCACTTGGACTTTGTTTAGCAGGGAGTTTTTGAGGAAGTATTTTCCTGAAGACGTAAGAGGAAAGAAGGAAATAGAGTTCTTGGAGTTGAAACAAGGTAATATGTCTGTTATTGATTACACTGCTAAGTTTATGGAACTTGTTCAGTTTTATCCACATTATGCTGAAGCCATTGCAGGGTTTTCCAAGTGTGTGAAGTTTGAGAACGGATTGCGTCCTGAGATCAAGCAGGCAATCGGTTATCAAAGGATTAGGAGGTTTTCATATTTGCTGGATTGTTGTAGGATTTATGAGGAGGATAGCAAAGCTCGTTCTACTCATTATAAGAGTGTGAACGAAAGGAAAGGGAAGCAACCGTTTCGTGGTGGTCCTTATGTGACACCAGCTGACAAGGGTAAGCAAAGGGGTAATTTTGAGAAAAGGCCAAGTGGGGGAGGTATGTCTAATCCTCCGAGATGTTTTAGGTGTGATGACTTAGGACATCGTCAGTTTGAGTGTAGGAAAGATATGAGGAAGTGTTCCAATTGTGGAGGTATAGGGCATGTTGCAGCTGATTGTAAGAAGAATGTGGTGAAATGTTTCAACTGTGGTGAACCTGGTCATATTAGTACGAAGTGTCCGAAACCGATGCAAGCTGCAGCTGGTGGGAAAGTTTTTGCATTGGCATGAACTCAGACTACTAGTGCAGACCGTCTGATCAGAGGTACTTGTTTTATTAATAGTACGCCTTTAGTTGCTATTATTGACACTGGAGCGACTCATTCGTTTATTTCGTCTGAGTGCGCAAAGCGTTTGAATCTTTTGTTGTCTTCTATGGGTGGAGAGATGGTTATTGATACTCCAGCAATGGGGTCGGTAACTACTTCTTTGGTTTGTTTAAGTTTTCCTTTGACTATTTATGGTAAAGATTTTGAGATGGATTTGGTGTGTTTGCCATTTGAGGGTTTAGATGTGGTTCTGGGTATGAATTGGTTACAGTTTAATCGGGTTCATATTGATTGTTATCATAAGTTGGTGAGATTTCCTTCTCTTGAAGAAGACGAGGAATCGAGTTTCTTATCTACCAAAGAGTTGAAGAAACTTTTGGCGGATGAAGCTCAGTTGTTTGGGTTATTTGCATTGTTGATAGTGGATAGTCAAGTTGCACTTGATGTGTTTCCAGTTGTGTGTGAATTTCCAGAGGTGTTTCCTGAGGATATTTCAGATGTGCCGCCAGAGAGAGAGGTGGAGTTTTCTATAGATCTAGTTCCTGGTACTAGACCTGTGTCTATGGCACCTTATCGTATGTCGGCATCTGAGTTAGTTGAGTTAAAGAAGCAGTTGAATGAATTGTTATAAAAGAGGTCTGTGAGACCGAGTGTATCGCCTTGGGGTGCTCCAGTTTTATTGGTGAAAAAGATAGATGGAAGTATGCGATTGTGTATTGATTATCGCCAACTGAATAAGGTGACGATTAAGAATAAGTATCCTCTTCCGAGAATTGATGATTTGATGGACCAGTTGGTAGGTGCTTGTGTGTTTAGTAAGATTGATTTGAGGTCAGGTTATCATCAGGTTAGAGTGAAAGAGGAAGATATTCAGAAGACGGCTTTTAGGACACGATACGGTCATTACGAATATTCTGTGATGTCGTTCGGGGTTTCTAATGCGCCGGGTGTGTTTATGGAGTATATGAATCGTATTTTCCATGAGAATTTGGATTGATTTGTTGTTGTGTTTATTGATGACATCTTGATTTATTCTAAGTCCCGGGAGGAACATGCGGAACATTTGCATGTTGTGTTGCAAATTTTGAAAGAAAGAAGACTTTTTGCCAAGTTGTCCAAGTGTGAGTTCTGGTTGTCAGAAGTGAGTTTTCTTGGGCATGTGATTTCAGGTAATGGTATCGTTGTGGATCCATCTAAAGTAGATGCAGTTCTACAATGGGAGGCTCCTAGATCTGTTACTGAAATTAGAAGCTTTTTGGGTTTAGCTGGATATTATCGGAGATTCATTGATGGCTTTTCCAAGTTAGCACTTCCATTGACCCAATTGACTTGTAAAGTAAAGCGTTCATTTGGGATATTCAGTGTGAGGAAAGTTTTAGTGAGCTGAAGAGAAGATTGACTACAGCTCCGATTTTGGTCTTACTGAATCCTAGTGAACCGTTTGTGGTGTATTGTGATGCGTCTTTGATTGGTTTAGGTGGAGTGTTGATGCAAGAAGGTAAGGTTGTGGCTTATGCTTCGAGGCAATTGAGGATTCATGAGAACAATTACCCTACTCACGATTTAGAATTAGCGGCTGTGGTTTTTGTATTGAAAATTTGGAGGCATTATCTCTATGGTGCAAGATTCGAAGTCTTTAGTGATCATAAAAGTTTGAAATACTTGTTTGATCAGAAAGAGTTGAATATGAGGCAACGGAGATGGTTGGAATTTTTGAAGGACTACGACTTTGGCTTGAATTACCATCCTGGTAAAGCTAATGTGGTAGTTGATGCGTTAATCCAGAAACCTTTGCATATGTCCGCTCTGATGGTTAAAGAGTGGGAGCTTTTGGAAGCATTTAGAGATTTGAGTTTGGTGTGTGAATTGACATCTGACAACGTGAGGCTTGGTATGTTAAAGGTCACTAATGATTTTCTGTTAACCGTTAGCGAGAAATAGAAGTTGGATGTGAAATTTGTTGATTTGTTGATGGTTGGAGATCAAGGTGTGAATGGTGACTTTAAAGTGGATGATAAGGGTGTTTTGAGATTTCGTGGTAGGATTTGTATTTCTGATGATTCGGACTTGAAAAAGATGATTTTAGAGGAAGGACACCGGAGTAATTTGAGTATACATCCGGGAGATTATAAGATGTATCAAGATTTGAAGAAGATCTTTTGGTGGTCTGGATTGAAGAGGGATGTGGCTCAGTTTATTTATGCGTGTTTGACGTGTCAGAAGTCTAAAGTAGAACATCAGAAGCCTAGTGGATTGTTGCAACCGTTGGATATTCCCGAGTGGAAATGGGACGGCATTTCTATGGATTTTGTGAAAGGGTTGCCGAATACACAGAGGGGACATAATGTCATTTGGGTAGTTGTGGATAGGCTGACTAAATCGGCGCATTTCATTCCGATTGACATCAGTTTTTCTTTGGAAAGGTTGGCTGAGATTTATATCAGTGTGATTTTGAAGCTACATGGTGTTCCGTTGAGTATTGTTTCAGATCGAGATTCGAGGTTTACTTCCAGATTTTGGGAAAGTTTGCAAAAGGCGTTAGGTTCCAAGTTGAGATTGAGTTCTACTTATCATCCGCAGACGGATGGTCAGACCGAGAGAACTATTCAGTCGTTGGAAGATTTGTTGCGGGCTTGTGTTCTTGAGCAAGGTGGTGCTTGGGATAGTTATCTTGCGTTGGTTGAATTCACGTATAACAACAGTTTCCATTCGAGTATTGGAATGGCACCTTTTGAGCTTTGTATGGAAGGAGATATCGAACACCTTTGTGTTGGCATGAATCTGGTGAGAGTTCGGTGGTTGGACCGGAGTTGGTGCAACAGACTACGAAAAAGGTGAAACTTATTCGTGAGAAAATGAAGGCTTCTCAGAGTAAGCAAAAGAGTTATCATGATCGAAGAAGGAAAGATCTTGAGTTTCAAGAGGGCGATCATGTATTTTTGAGAGTTACATCGGTGACGGGTGTTGGTCATGCATTGAAGTCGAAGAAGCTTCTTCTCAGTTTATTGGTCCTTATCAGATATCCGATAGAGTGGGTGATGTGGCTTATCAGGTGGCGTTGCCGCCGAGTCTTTCGAATTTGCACGATGTCTTCCATGTTTCACAGCTTCAGAAGTATGTTCTGGATCTGTCGCATGTGATTCTGATGGATGAAGTAGAGGTAAGGGAGAACCTTACGGTCGAGGCATTACCGGTGAGAATTTTGGATCGCGAGTTGAAGCGGTTAAGGGGCAAGGATATTGCGCTTGTGAAAGTAGCGTGGGGAGGCGCTGCCGAGGGCAATTTGACTTGGGAGTTGGAGAGTCGGATGCGGGAGTCGTATCCGGAGTTGTTCGTCTCAGGTAATATTTTCGAGGACGAAAATTTCTAAGTGGGGGAGAGTTGTAACGCCCCAGTTTTTGTTAGTTTTATTTAATCAAGTCGATTTAATTATTTTTATTATTATATTATTTTATTCTTGATTTTTATTTGATAATATATTATTTTTCGTCGTGAATATGTTTTATCGCGTTTTGGGAACGTTTACGAGATATTTGAGTGTAGGGGTAATTTGGTCATTTCACTTTATTTTTCTTGAGTTAGTAAAATAGAAAGAGAGAAAAATAGAGAGAAAGAAAAAGAGAAGAAGGAAAAGGGAAAGAAAAGAGAAAGAAAGGAGAAAAGAGAGAAAAACTCGGAAAGGAAGAAAATCGATCAACCGACTATTGAAAACACAATTAAATCGGGTAAGGGTGTGAAGCTCGATTATCTTATACTTGTGTATGATTATGTATGTATGTATTTGGTTGTTTTTGGATTGAAATTGGATGTAGAACAAAAACCATAATATGTTGAAATTGTTAGAATTCGATTAAATTGTGTCGAAAATCATGTTTTCAGGTTCCTAATGGTTGATACATGTTAGATATATGTTGTTGTGCAATCTATTGGTAATTTTCTGGTGTTTAGGTGGAAATTGGAGTGATTTTGGGATGAATTTCGCAACAAAAATTTGCAGAAAAATTCTGGGTTTCCTCTGCCGTTACGCGTATCAGGCATGTCCATACGCGTATTGGGTTGGGCAATACACGTATGGAAGGTGCATTTGAGGGCAATACGCGTAATGAAAACCATTTTTCTTGGCCTTCTGCTGAAACGCAAAATGGTACGCGTATGAGGCTGGGCAATACGCGTATGGCTCAGGGCAATACGCGTATGGCCAGCAAGGGTGCAAAATGTTGTCTTTTCGCGATTCCATTTCTTTTTACTTCCGTAACTTGTGTTCCGATTATCCGTTTTGAACATTCTTGGTATCGTTGGAAAGCTATTGAGCTGTACTTCCTTATTAAAATGGTTTTGAGATTGTTGGTCGATTTAATTATGTCGGGAATTTGGAATAGTGTGGTTTTGTCGACTTTTACCATTGTAATTGTGTGAAATTGATGTGTATCATGCAATATGCTTTTGATATGGATATCGTATGACTTCTGTGACGTTATATGATGTGAATGCATGTGATTAAATGTTGTGATGATGGTTTGTGGCCTAAGGTCAAGTAAATGCAATGTGTTGTGTTTGATTATATATGCATGATTATGGTTACATATATGTGTGCATTTGAATGTCATGAATCATTGTATGCCAAGCATAATGATATGCATTCTTGTGATATCGTGTGCCCTAGTGGGTGTGAGCGACGAATCGGTTCTAGAGGGAATTCGCTATAACATTGTGTGCCTTATACAAAGAGGACCTAAAGCGATGATTATAGACGATCGTGTGCCTTATACAAAGAGGACCTAAAGCTACCGGGTCGTGTGCCTTATACAAAGAGGTGTGAGCGATCCATAAACGCCGTGTGCCTTATACAAAGAGGTGTGAGCGACGGGGAACATCGTTTGCCCGACGGGGAGTTACACTAAGTAACAAGCAATGATTCCAATAGTTCCTGAGTGAACTAGTGATGAGATTGATGGATGGTTGGTACCGCATTGCATTGCATAGAGTCATTGCGTCGGTCTCTGTGCATTTGCATAAATCATGAATGGGTTAATTTTGTGTGGAATTGTGAATGGAATTGATGAGTTGAGATACATATATATATATTGTTGGTAAATGCATTGAGCATGATTGATATGCCTTGGTGATGGATATATGAGATATGCATTGTGTTGTTTTGGTATTTGAATTCTGGTGAAAGTTGTGGTGAGGATATTTTACATGTGTATTTTTGTGTTATTATATAATTGTATGCAATTATATTATGATTGTGTTTCTCACCCTTCTGCTATTTTGAATGCTCTATGTGGCATTGTAGATTAGATGCTGAAGGTCTTTTTGTGAACCTTAGGTCTTCATTCTTTTGTCGGTCGGCTCTAATATGTAGCACCGGGTAGTCGGGGAGATCGTTGTGGTTTATGTGTATATGTATATATATCTTTTGGATTTTACATGTATGAATCTGTGTATGACAGACAGACTTTTATGTTATATATATATATATATATATATATATATGAGATTCAGTTGCAGATTTTCCGCTTTTATTCTGTATCTGAATTGTGGGTAGTAGGAACTGAGTTCCTCTGTTATGTACTACCTGATGGTTGCATATCTTTATGAGCAGGTTTATTGTGTTTTGTCTCAATTGATGTGACGCCTCCATCTATGCCATGAATATTTTCATTATACTCTAATTAATTTTTTTTATTATCGCTTTATCCATTTAGGGGTATAGATTGGGGGTGTTACATGATCCACTTGGAATGTTGCAACCTTGTGCTTGATTCTTTATGTGGGAGTCCTCTTGATCCTTTATAGGTGTTTGAGAGGTTAGACAAGTTGAAGATCATGTCATTCCTTGAATGATCCTTTGTCTAAGTGCTCTGAGAGGGCTCAAAACCCTAATTCTTGATTGTGGTGAATGTTTAATCATCTTTGAGGAGATTGATGAGGCATGAAATTACATCCATATTGTGATGATGATTTGCACAATTATGGGAAATCTTGGTGGTCAAAATTTGGGGTATGACAAAAGGCTACCACAAGAAATTAAATCAGATCTAAACGTAACACCGTTGGATCGTTGAAAATTAGCACAAATTGAAATATGCAAGTTGCTAACATGTAAGTGGTCATTCCAACCGGATCGAGTTATCATAAATGTCACGCATCATGCACACATATATGCAAACAGCGTATTGACATTCGATCCAAACAACAATAATCAAAACATTAATAAAAATCGCATTGACATACTACAACTATATTTATACATAATAACAAAAATGATACATAAAGAAAAGATCAAAGTACATACTAGAATTAATATAAATAGTATAATGATATGTAAGAAAACCAATATGAAACAAACGAGAAGAACGAATATAATATAACAATCGAAATGATATGTAAGAAAACCAAACAAAAAGAAATAGTATAATGATATAGAGACACACAAGAAGAACGAAATCAAGGGAAAAAATAAACAATAGTAGATCCAACAAAATAAAGGGTATCCTCGGCCCTGTACCTAGACAGCCTCCTCTCTTTTATTTTTTCTTAAAAAATTCGAACAAGTCGATTCCTCTATCACAAAACAGCGGCGTGTGTGTTTTGATATGTTCCTCCCTAATTATGAAACAAAGGGTCTTATTTATAGATGGTTTTTAAGGATTTGTAATTAAGTCTGATCCATCTATTTTAGGCAAGATTTTTAGAGCTTGAGATCTGATTCAAATCTTGGTGAGCAAGACTATGAATCTAGAAGGGAATGTGACCAGGTGCAAGATTTAATATGGACACATTGTAATTTGGAAGAATATCTCTTCCTTTTTTGGTTATTTATTTATTTAATGCATAAAATAAAGATTCAAAAATAAAAAATTGATTTTTTAAATACTCCTAAATAAGAAAACAAAAATAATAATTAAATAATTAAAAAAATGATCTTTTTACCCTTTTTTAATGAAAACACACAAAAAGGAAAATAAATACAATTAGTAATGCAATGGGACTTGAACCTGCGACCTTATGATTAAACCTCTTACGCGTACCTTCATACCAACTATGTTATCTCATTTATTCGAAATAAAAGTCACTCGAAAGCATATGAAGGGTGGACACAATTTGGGTATGATATATATTTTCTGAACATTTTCAAGGAGAATAAGGGTTATGAAAATTGGAGGATAAAGTACGAATTTGGGAGCACAAAGGGATATTTTTAGAGCATTTGAATCCATTGAAGGCCTTCTCTTCAAGGGAATTATCATGTTTGTTTTATCGATTGATTATGATATTTTTCTCTAAATAATGTGTAGCTAAATTCTCTTAGGTTAGGTTGTGTGATGATGAATCTTATTAATTCTTGTTGGCATTATATATTGGTTTGACTTTGTATGAATCCTTTAAATTATAATTTTATTCAGTTGTTGCTTATGCTTAATGCTTTTTATTTGAATACTCTGTTAATCTGTTATTAGACACGTAGGGATTCCTGACCCGTAGCCTATTTGTTGGGCCTAGGGAAACTGTTCTACTTACGCTGGTTGAATATGGATAGGAGACCTCGAGTAAGGGCATAGGGAATTAATGGTCTATACATTGCCTAACACTTCTTACGCTAGCGAATTAGGGAAAGAAAGCTCCGAGTAGTTGTTAGTGAGTTATATCGTGGGGGACTGGCTATAACGGCTTTGTTAATTCTCCGTGAGATTATAAGGATAATATCATTCATACAAGGCATCATACATCAACATGAGAGGATAAGGGGATTTTGAAGCACAACCTGACCGCTTTCGTGACATTGTTTTCTCACTTATTTACTTTTTGCACTAAAACTTGCAAAACCCCTTTTTTACTGTTTTACTTTAAATTGCATAAATCATTGTCTTGTTCGAACACAATCCTTATTGTCATACCCCAAATTTTGACCACTAAGATTTCCCATCATTGTGGAAATCATCATCACAATATGGATGAACTTTCATATATTCATTAGTCTCCCCAAAGATGGGTGAGCATTCACTACAATCAAAGAATTAGGGTTTCAAGCCCTCTCAGAGCACTTAGACAAAGGATCAATCAAGGAATGACATGATCTTCAACTTTTCTAACCTCTCAAACATTCATAAATGATCAAGAGGACTCCCACATCAAGAATCAGGCACAAGGTTGCAGCATTCCAAGTGGATTAAGCCTCAAGATCGCCAGTGTCACCAAATTAGGGTTTTGGTCGACCAAGGCCTCCAGTTGGAATTTTTCCTCTGGGCATGAGTCAATGCTTCAAAGCATACCCTAAAATACTTCATGGGACCTCATAAACCTAATCATCAAGTCAATTTAGCCTCAGGGGCTGTATTCATCAAAAATCAGGAATTAGGGTTTCTTGACCTAATTCACTCCTAAGTTCACTTTTGGGACAAAACATAAGTCAAGACCTCAACACATGATTTGAGGGTCTCTAACACACCACATTGATCCATTTGCAACAATGGATTAACCCAAGAAGCTTGATCTACAAGTTTCAATTTCATCTGGACCACAATTAGGGTTTCGAGGGAAAAGTCAACTGTGCCTTTGACTTTTGACCAGGAAATGCTCCCAAACCTTGGGACATGATTCAATACACCTTATAAAACCTATGTAACATATCCATCAAGTTTGATTTAGATCAAGGACTTTATTTCACAAAGGATTGCACAGTTTGGAATTCATCTGATAAAAAGTCAACTGTGCACAAAAGTCAAGTTTGACTTTTTGAGATTTTTAATAATTATGGTTCCTCAACCCTAAAACAAAGTTAATATGTGATTTGAATCATCATTCATCAATAAAAATCAAAGAAAATGGGATAACTTGTAAAAGGGGTAACCATAAAAACTTATAATTTTTCTAAGTTATGAAATAAAGTGGCTAGGGTGCCAACTTCCAAGGATCATAACTTGAGATCCAAGCAACCATTTTGGCTGATCCAAAGATGGATTTTTAGCTCTCATGGCATACTTAAAAAGTGTCAACTACACCTCATTCCAATTCCTCATGGATTTCAAGTTATGGAGCGATCATAATGGCTGAAAACCCAAAAATGACATTTTTCCAACACTTAGTGAAATTTTCACTAAGTCAGAATTTGTTTCACTTTTTTCAAAATGTAGGGGCATTTGTCACTTGGATCTAAAACGTTTCAAAACAAACTATGATCACACATGTGTTGTATCATATTAGAGCTTTCCAAAATGTCCAAGAACCCCGTGAAATTCCATTTGAGCTAAGAGTTGTGACAGTGGCAATATGCCTTGCTGCAACTGTCATAACAAGGCAGATTTGTGCATTTTGCTCGATTTGAGCAATTTATGCAAATGACAAATAAGTTTATCCATCTGAACACCTCAGGGGGAGACCAAGGAGGAACAAACACTGATCCATAAGCCTCCCAAGTCTTTGGAACTACAAATAACATGCCAAACCTAAAAACCCTAAAAAGGGGACAAGACTTTAATTTTGTTTTGGAGCATTCAATGGATGCACCAAGGTGGCATGAACTGACACTATTCCAACTGAATGAGTTAAAATTCTGGTATAGCAGTCCCAGATGTCGCATAACATGTCGAGACATCTGGTCTGTTATCCACAACGTATACAAGATATAGACAATTAAAGAAGTTACTGAAAAGTAAAGTGCACACAAGAATTGTTCACCCAGTACGGTCTAACAACCTAAATCTGGTGGCATACCATGCCAGGAAGGAAGTTCACTATCAGTAGTATCAATTCTTAGACCCTATAATCAACATACCCGTTGATGATCTACTCACTTAATCACGACCCAATGACCCTTCTACCTAAGTCCACCCTAGATAAGAGACTCCATCTCACTTCCAATCATCGCAATGATGTCTAGCAGTCAACACCTCAGCCACTGCATCAACAGCTTGATTACCAATAACTCTTCAGTCACATAAAAATAAAAGACAAACTTCTATGCCTATACTCAGCCAAGACTCTTGACTGAGAACACCATCTTGAAGTTGCTTAAAAGCTCCCTCCAAGAACAATACATCTCTTACTTACAGGCTTAGAGATAAACACGATGACCATCCCACAAACCGAGTGGTTCATCGACCAACACAGCCCTAATAATTTACATGATGGCTGGCTTACTTTTTCTAGGTTACAATGCTTCTATTTATAACCTATACCCAACTGGATTTGGGCTTCTAATCACAACATATCAGCTGCTACAAATATGCAGAAGATTCTCCTACAAAATAGGTCTTCAATCAAATCTTTCTAAAATATCTCCATATTTAAATACTCAATCTTTTCTTGATTTTATCTTGAATCTTCCAGACCTTTAAATCAGCTCCACAACGGGTACATAATATTTCCAGGATATTATGTATCTTTTAAATTTTCACTTTTTAATTCAGCTGCAAGATCTTCTCCATAAAAATAGGAACAAATCTCCAAATAGTTTCCTAAAAAGTCTCCAAGATCCTTTTTATGAAATCCAATTAAATCTGCACTTTGTTCCTAATTAATCTCCTTGACCTGTGTATAATGATGAGGTCTATCCAAAAAGATCTCATCAGATCAAATCAAATCTGTCAAGGGATATACAATAGCAGCACCTGTTGTAACAGACAATGATGTTGTGACATCTCCTTTAACATCATGATTAACCATCATAGAGCAGCAGTACCTGTTGTACCAGATCAAGATGTTCTGTCATGACATTCCAAAAACAGCCACGTCACATAACCTTAAACATTCAGGTTTAATAAAGTGCTCATGACATCTCTGTCACATCATTACAACCATGCACTCATACTAGGTAGGTGCAGCACAACATGTCAAGACTTCACACTTGACATTTAACTAATCTAATATGACAGAAACTGAACATAACCAGTTAGTGCAGAACAACATGTCAAGACATCCTACTTGACATTTCACAACCTGCAAGTAATCTGTTATGGCAGATACACATACAGCATGTTAAAACATCTTCAGTGACATAAGAGCTAACATAAAGGTTTTAACAAAATTTAGCCAACATACATACTGCATAGCTGCAGAACTAACAAACTCCTCCTTTGGCAAATTTTGGCTAAAACCAACAATCAGAATACCAACACAGATTGTTAGCACAGTCACACACACATCACCAGATAAAAACATCACACTACACATCAGCAGATAAAAACATTTATCACACAGCAGCAACTTCACAACAACAGATCAACACTCAACTACAACCTCACACAGTTAGCATATCATCAGTTAGTGGCATCAGATAGCAGTACATCATGCAATAACACACTGCACATCATGCAATCACACACTCTACCCCTTTTTAGCCATATTTGACAAAGCAATAGCACACCAGAGCAATATCCATACAACTTTTGGATAACACACCCAGCTCCCCCTCAAGGAAACAACCAAGGAACACTACTACTACTTACTTCTCCCCCTTTTTAGCCATAATATATCAGACCAAGCAATTATGCATCTAAGGACAATCAACCAAAAGCAAGCAAGTCAGTAGCAGAACACATCCAACTCAGAAGCTTGTACAATTCCTGTCATGGATAACCAATGCTCCATTGCAAGCAGAACACCCAAAATGAATGGAAAACACAAGACACGTCTTCATGTCTTCAAGAGCGCACCCTCTGTTCAACATACCTGCTGAACACATTCACCTACTGCTTGACCCTCAAGCAAACCATGTACCATAATAATACATAAATTAGATAGAAGCTTGTGTTCTCTGGAGACAAAAACCATAACATTCTGAACAGAATATTCTGTCAGCAGATGTTAAGACATCAGTCTTGACATCATGAACTGAATCCAGCTGCACTAAGAAAAACACCACATTCCAAATAAAAACAGAATCTCTAAGCTCCCTCTTAAGCCAAGGAACCAAAAAACCAGAAAACCAGAAAATCAAACAACCACCACAGCACACAAAATTCTACACTACAACACTCTCTACTCTCCCCCTATCTTTCTCAACATATGCTTCTTCAGCAAGAAACACCCCAAAACCACTACATGATATCCTACAACAGCTTCATGATCATATAGTGTGTGGATACCCAGAACCCATCCGTGTACCACAACCAACAGACTTGAGATCAAAGCTCCAGGAATTTTCAGCCCAATTGTTCCATAAGCACTAAACTTATCCACTTCTAGCATATCTCATTCACATCAGGATTCCAAGACAATCCTTTACCCATCATTCTCCCATATGACAAGATAAATACTTCTTAGATAAGATGTGAACTATGAGTCCTACTCCAAGGATAACTAACCCCAGAAATGTTCTAACGTCTGTTAGGACATTCTTGACACATCACATACACCACACACCATGGTTCTTGATATGCTCCACTACTGAACTTACTATCAGCATAGTAATCCACACTGAAGATCTTTACACAACACTGCGTCACCAGCTTGAACAACAAGATCTTCATAAACCCAGACATAAACTCTCGTCCACCAAATGAAGGTATACTTCCATCCTCAACCTAGAACTTCTGTCACAAGCTCCAAGAGAATTAGAACCTCCTTATGTTTTCAACTAAATACTCTTCTGCACAAGAGCAATTAGTTTCAAGCATCCTGCTTGAATGCACACAATGAAACCAACCAAATTCCACCTTTTGATTAATTTCAATCTTCTTTAGAACTCCCACAAGATATCCTGATCCACCAATGAAACCAGATCTTCAAGTCACATGAACTACTTGCTCCATAGCAAGACATCTTGGATTCACCAAGCCTCTTAGTCATGTAACATCTTCTCAAACAACAGCTCCTGCAAACTGTATGAGATTGAAATTTTTGAAGCATCCATAACTTCCATTACTGTAGATCACCTCTATCTTAAGCTGATGTGCCACATCACCAGCTGAGACTTCTGATGTTAAGCTAGATGTCAAAACAATATGATATCCAACTGTTGAGTTCAGGTCTTCCTTCTGCCACTTAGAAGAACCTCCTCCCTTTGCAGACACCGATTTCCATGCTCTCATAGACTTGATTCAATAATCAAGTTTGAGTAGACAACCTCCATCCTGCTTTGAAATGCCAAAGACTTCAAACATGCCATATCTGAATCTTCAGAAAATAAGTAGTCCAAGACTACCCCATAGCCAAAAAAAATGCCACTATAGAACACACAATCTCATCTTTATATTCCCACCATGATCGTTTCACTATCATGTAGGACATCAACACAGAGTTCCTTGAACCCAGGATGATCTCCAAGGATCACACCTTCAGCAGCTAATTCAGGTCGTCACACACTAACACACCACGAAAAGAAATAAACAGCCAAATAGAGAAAAGTAAATTCTCAACACTTCTGCAGTCCTGCACTTTTACATCAGACATATACATAGTCTCCCGTCAATGTATTTTGTCATTAATTGAAAGCACAACACCTTAGATAAACGTTCAGCTCCCGTCAGAGTATTCACTATCGGTTAGATGCACATCCTTATCAAAAACAGACAAATACTTAACTCCTGTCAAGGTATTTATCATATGTGATAAGGTAACCTTCTCACACCAGGTATGACATTCTTTTCCTACACACTTGTGGCACTAGCTGATCCCTCTTTTATTAATCCACACCACTGATCACTTCAGATTAGGTAAGTGGCTTGACCTGATACTCCACCATGAGCACAACTAACTCCCTTGGTTGAAAACTCAACACCTTTGAGATGTTGTTCCAACATCAGATCTGACACCAGTCTCAAACACATGGATTTGACTCTTACTATGGTTTTAGAGGTAACATCCGTAGTAATCCATGTACAACTCTTTGCAGGGGATACAAGAGTTCACCAGTAGCTGATCATCCTTTCTGATCAGACCATAAATACTTGCATGATACACACCATCAACACGTCTGCATCTTTTACTCTTCCAAGTGTTCCATCATGTGGGGGACATCACATAGCTGGACCTAAGTCATTGTATAAGTCCCACTGTATTTTCAAAAACAACGGCGTGATCGTCGCCTTTTCAACAAAACTGATTTGGGCCCCTCTCCTCGAGCTGTAAGTCCCATTCCTTTTCAAAAACAAAAACTTTGGGCCTCTTGGTAGAGTGTAAGACCCACCCCTTTGTACAGAAAACCTTTTTGGGCCTCAGTCACTTGTATAAGTCCCTGTACAAGTTCAAAACAACAGTACAATCACTGTTAAAATTTGGGCCTCTCATTGAGTTGTAAGCCCCGATCTCTGTTCAAAGTACTTTCTCCTTTGATTTTGAATCCAAATGTATAGTTGCTATCAAAACTTTCTTTAATTTCTTTGAAAAACTAACAAAACAGAATGGAAGCTCTACAACGAATAAGTGTTTATCTGCTTCCTTTTATCTGCTTTCATATAAATAACTGTATTGTTGGGCTGCTTCACTGTAAGTCTTCTCTCACACCCTTTTAAATACTCGTCATATATCAACTGTATATATACTAGTATAGTTATTTAGAGTTTTCCCCGGCAACTACGTCTAGAACTAGGTAAAGCCCGTTGGTCACTCTTGAATACAAACAAAACTAGATCCCCATTGGATTCCAGATACAGTCTTCCCTTCTCTTGGGGTTAAACAATATGGAACAAAGAGAAAGGCAGTATTCTCTGTGAACCTTTTCTCAGACTGTCACCCTTAGAAATTGTCAAAGAAACTCTACTCCCCAGAGATGATCTTTTCTCCGTGAATGGCATCTCTTGAGTTTCTTCCAAATTCTCGAACTTTCCTAGAATGATCTCTTCTCTGTTAATTGCATTTCTTGAACTTCTCTTGGTTTGGGGACCCACAGGCTTCCTAAAAGCACCCCCGCCTCCTCTTGGGCTTTGTACAAGGACCCTCCAGCTTCTTAGAAGTTCTCATGCCTTCTCTTAGGCTTAATACAAGGACCCTGAAGACCTCTTACAGGTGTAGGAATAGAACTTATTCATCCTTCGTCAGAGTTGTCTTTCTAAAAAGAGTCAACACTCTCAGACCAATTTTAGGGTTGATACTCATCCCTTAAAACCCGTGCCTCCTCTTGGGCATCATACAAAAGATAAAACTCTTCCACACCAGTAGACTTGGACAATCTAATCCCCTTGAGTCTCAAAGACATTCTCAAGTTCCTTACAAATATAGGAAGAAACCCCGGGCTCTCTGGATCAATCTCCAACAGAAACCCAGCCTCTCTCTTGAGAGTTCCCCAACCAGGGTCAGCTTATCCCAAATCAAAACCTCAAGGTCTCTGATATCTCAACTCTTCTGTAATCCTCAGGAAGAGTTGATTCCCCATTTGGACCTGCCTCGGGATCTTAACAATCCCCGGCAAAAGTTAACCTCCTCTTAGGCTTTGTATAATGATCTTTCCTCAGTAAAGTCAGCCTCCTCTTGGGCTTTGTACAAAGATTCTCCCCAGCAGAGCTAACCTTTTCAGACTCTCTTGTTGAGTCCATCACTTTTCCAAACTCTCTTGTTGAGCCAATCAACTTTCAGACTCTCTTGTTGAGTCAATCACCTTTTCAGACTCTCTTGTTGGGTCAACCTTTTTTAGCCTCAATCTTGGGCTTTGTAGAAAACAGATAAAAACACTCTCTTGTTGAGTCAAACCCTTTTAGCCTCAATCTTAGGCTTAGTACAAGACATAAATCTCCCTCTCTTGAGCTTGGGAAAGATATCTTCCGTAGCAGAGTCATTTCCTCCCAGCCTTCCTCTAGGCTTTGAGGAATGATCTTCCCCAAGAAGAGTCAAACTCATTTCAGCCTCAATCTTGGGCTTTGTACAAGACACATAAAAATATCCTCACCAAAGTCAGATAAATTTCTCATTTTAGCCTCAATCTTGGGCTTTGTACAAGACACATACAAACCTCACCGACAGAGTCAAGATCCTTTTAGCCTCAATCTTGGGCTTTGCACAAGACAGATAGAACATTTTCCCCCGGAAAAGTTAAACTTCTAACCTCCTCTTAGGCTTTGTATAAGGACTTCCCCAGGGGAGTCAATCAACCTCTTAGCTTCAACCTTGGGCTTCGATCAAGGCACACAAAAATCAATAATTCCCCTTTAGAGATAACAAATTATCTCCCAGTCAAAACCTTTAGCCTCTGTCTTGGGCTTCGAACAAGACACCAAAACCTCTTTTCCTCCCATAGAATAGGAGGAACTACGATCGCTCTGATTTCCCTGTTTCATTTAAACAGGAATACGTAGGCACAAGATTGCAAAATCTTAGCGAGCACACTAATCAAAAACTCTAAACCCAGTACCTTCATACCTCAATCATAAAAACATCAGGTCTAATACCTTACCAAAAGCCTCGCAGTCCAGACCCCCTACTCTTAATAAAATAGCCTATGGAAGATCCACTATCTTAATAGCATCTGTAAACTAACAGTCATCTGTTTAAACTCAGTATGCCAGCAGGGTTAATTAGAGACATCTATTTCCCTTCCTTAATCAGCTTCCCAGGATAAAAAATGAATCGAACTGTAGTACCAAAGCGATAATGATTCAAAACCACAAAAACCGCGCTACAGAAAAAATGGCGACCACAGTGGGAGCGTTTGTATGTGTCTCTCATTCCTTAGGTTGAAACCTTAAGTGCCACGAAAAATGGCGACTCTGCTGGGGAACCATTGTCAGTTTAGGACTAGGATTATTATAGCTCTTAAGAGGTCTAGGATGTTAGTTTTAGGATAAATATATATACTGCTTTTCCTAATTGATATCTGTGTTTATTCTTATGCTAATGGGAATGCGTGTGATGCCGCATGTGGAAAGATTGAGTATACACCTAAGATAAGTGATGGCACTAGACGAGTAATCTTAAAGGGAGTGACTCCCAAATAAGAGACCTCGGTCGACCATCAAATCAGTGGAGATGCCCTTTGCGGATTCAATGCCTATACGACTTCGGTTGTTGAAAGCAAATTGTTCGATTGGGTTATCTGAGAAGCTGAGGATTTTAGTAGACTGAAACCATTTTGTAGTGCGGAAGCTATCGAAAATAGTTGTCACGCGATACTACCCTCATTTGAGGCTACTCTAAGATACTACAGCTCGCTTAGCCATCCGCTTACTGTCGTTATCCCAAGAGGGGTCAATGATTTTGAGGACAGGTACAAAAATCACCAGTATAAACCTTTGGGGATGGGTAGAGCCTTGACTTCATGACACCGAACCTTTGACCCCATGTTTTTTCTATGTTTTTGTGTGCTACATTCATGCATTCATCTAAAAAAACATTAAAACAAAGAAAAATTTCTCTTCTAGTATCTCTTTTTAAAATTAAACTAAGACAATGATGGCAAATATCAGAGAAAAATATTGCGTTATGGATTTTGGAAGAAGGAGGACTCAAAAGTACACCTTCAAGGTTCCAAAACTAGAGGATTTAAGAGGATTGGCAAGGATGATCACCAACCCTGATGCTTTCAGAGCTAAGTACGGAGGACTGCTGTCTCTATTAAGGGTCCATGTAATTGAAGGGATCCTGTCTACACTAATCCAGTTCTACGATCCGGTCTATCACTGTTTCACATTCACGGATTATCAGCTAGCACTAACACTGGAGGAGTATTCTCACCTGACCGATTTACCCATTACTGATCAGGCTCCCTTTTCCGGACTGGAAGAAATTCCAAAGGATCAAACCATCGCAAGAGTAATCCATTTGGATGAGTCAGAAGTCAGGACTCACCTGACCACTAAGGGTCGAATCCAAGGTTTGCCAGCCCAGTTTCTGATAAAGAAAGCCATGTACTTTGCTAGTATAGGGAATGTGCCTGCTTTTGAGAGCATCTTTGTTTTGCTCACCTACGGGTTATTTCTGTTTCCTAACATTGATAATTTCATTGATATCAATGCCATTAAGATATTTTTGATTGGAAACCCCGTACCGACCTTGCTCGCAGATGCTTACCATTCTGTACATTTAAGGAATCTATACAGCGGAGGAATGATCACATGCTGTGTACCCTTGCTATACAAATGGTTCATTTCCCATTTGCCTAAGTCTGCTACATTTTGGGATCAAAAGAGTACTTTATGTTGGTCGCAGAGAATTATGTCTCTTACCAACTCTGACATCGATTGGTACAATCGAATCTATGACGGGATCAGGATCATTGACCATTGTGGAAATTTCCCTAATGTACCCTTATAGGAACTAAGGGAGGAATCAATTATCATCCAGTTTTAGTTTGTCGTCAATTCGGATACCCGATGAGGCATGTCCTGTGTAATGCTCATCTGGAAGGTCTTTTCTTCAAGGAAGGAGAAAATGACAGGGCACTAAAGACAGAAATAATGCATACTTGGAAACATGTTCATAGGAAAGGAAGAGAGTCTCTAGGAAAACCGGACTGTGTCTCGGTGGAACCTTATCTGTACTGGGTACAAACTAGAGCTCTCAAGCTGAGGATGCCTTACCCTCGTCACGAGGTTCTTCCATTGAAGGAACCTTTCCTTTATTTTATGTCTGAGACGGAAAGACTTCAGGTTACTCTCAACAAGGTTCAACAGGAGAAGAAGTCTTGGAAGAACAATTACCGTATTCTCAATATGGAGTGTAAGAAAATACAGCAACTATTGAAAGATAAAGATGCTCTAATCGAGATTTTAGAGCAATATATTGTAGAGAATCAAGAAGACCAAAGGAATTTGCTCGCTCCTTTCACTTGGCAAAGGAATGACAACCCGACAACGGCTCAAGAGCCCCGGTCAAAGAAAAGGAAAGTACTAGAACTAGCACCTGAGCTCTTCTCAGAGAGGACTCAGGATCCATTAGCTTAGACATTTCCTTTTGCAGCACTATGTAAATTACTGTATTTCCATTTCCGCAATCTTTGAATTCAATAAAATGGGGTTTCCCCACTGTTTGATATTTGCAATCCAATTGTCGAAGTTTCTTTTGAAAATAACAAAAAAATAATTAAATATAATCATTGCATATCATCCATCATTCTCGCATTAACGCCTTCCTCTTCCCTACGAATCTCATGTTTGTGTCTCGATTCTAGAATCAAACTGTCCCATTCGTACGATACTCGGGCCAGTCGACAGAAATAGATGGATAATCTCGAGGAAGAGAACAGAAATTTGAGAGAAGAACTCGACGCTCTGAAAGAAGATCTGAGGAAACTTCATAATGACATGCAAGCTCTGGCAGAAGCTCAGCTACAAAGGACTATGATCTTAGAGATCACATCAACGCCCATAGTGGAGAAGTATGATCCTAGGTATAACATGCCAAAAGATGGTCCCTGGGGCATACCTATTACCTATATCCCGGAAGGATATGTTCCGCCGATCACTGAAGATCAGGGAACTGCAGCAGGAACCGCTGGGCCTGAAGGTTACAAACTTTGGGAAAGTGAAGATGCCAGGGGCATGACAATAACTCCTGAAGGTTACAAACTTCAGGAGATGCCAAGATTCACAGCCGTAATGACTGAATCACCACCCGTGATACACATTATCCCAGAAGGACAGATTCCACGGATACCTTCTGGTGGAAATGAAAATATGGACGAGAAAATGAAGGAGTTCCAGGAATAGATCCTGGAGATGCAGAAAGCGCTGCAAGCCCTTCGCGGTCAGGATCTATTTGGAAAGAAAGTCGCGGACCTTTGTTTGGTCCCCAATGTGAAAGTTCTGCACAAGTTCAAAGTGCCTGAATTTGAAAAGTACAAGGGTAACTCTTGCCCTCAAAGCCATTTGGTGATGTACGCTCGGAGGATGTCAACTCAAACAGAGAACAACCAGCTACTGATCCACTATTTTCAAGATAGTTTAACCGGTGCCGCACTAAAATGGTACATGGGATTAAACCGCACTAAGATCGCCACTTTCCGGGATCTTGGCGCTGCCTTCGTTCAACAGTAAAGTATAACCTGGACATGGTACCAGATAGAGATCAAATCAGAGCCATGTCACAGAAGGATAAGGAAACCTTCAAGGAGTATGCTCAGAGATGGCGTGAAATTTCCGCCCAGATTTGTCCACCTCTTGAGGAGAAAAAGATGACAAAGATATTCTTGAAAACCTTGAGCTCATTTTACAACGATAGAATGGTCGCCAGTGCACCCAGTGACTTCACTGAAATGGTCAGCATGGGAGTTCGTCTTGAGGAAGACATTAGTAATATCTCTCTCAGAAAGCAAAGGTGACGGTACCAACCAGTAGCAGCTGTAACTCCTGCTATCAACCCTGCGCCTGTTCCTACGTATCAACCCCAGGTTGCTCAAAGCCAACCTAATCAACAACAATATCAGCAAAGGACACAACAACCTCTTCAGCAGGCTCGTCCTCGGTACAACAACAACCATACAACGCGACCACCAGGGTTCGACCCTATACCCATGTTGTACGCGGAATTGTTTCCATTATTACTGGTCAAGGGGCATGTCCAAACCAGGGCTCCTCTTGCGATTCTGGAGAATCCGCCTTTTTGGTTCAAAGCGGATCAGACTTGCCCTTACCATCAAGGAGGATCGGGGCATAACATAGAAAACTGTCTCAATTTCAAATCTGATGTATGGAAGCTCATCAGGAGCATGGTCTTATCCTTCAAGGATACAAATCCAAATGTTCAGACGAACCCATTGCCTCAACACGAGAAAGCTGCAGTAAATTTGATGGAAGGAGAGTCTAACCACAGTTATCAAATTCATGATGTACTCTTATTAAGGGCCAACCTGGTCAAGATGCATTGTAGACAGAGTGGATACGGTAATGTACCAGCTCACAATTATCACTAGTGTAATATATGCTCCAAAAATAATTAAGGATGTTCTGTGGTGCAATCAGCTCTACAGGAACAATTGGATCTCGGATGGATCCAAGAGCACCGAGTTCGGTGGGTCAATATGACTTATACGAATTCCAACATCATTCAAAACCACGACATCCGTACGATGAATGTCAACTTGGTGGCAATGCACTCAAGCCAAAGCTAGTATCATAATCTGCCACGGCACGATTACAATTCCTGTCTGAATTGCTCGGTAAACAAATAGGGATTCTCTTTTGTACAAGAGGCCCTCAAGCGTCAAATGGATCTTGGGTGGATCCAGGACTACCATGATAGAAATCCTTATCAAGTTAACATGATTAAAATCTTCGATATTCGTTTGATGAATACCAGCTTGGTGGAGTTACACGCCAAGCAAGTCCAACTCGGATTTCTCACTTCACATGATTATTTGACCTGTAAAGTATGTTGTGAGAGTAACCAAGGGTGTGCTCTCGTTCAAAGAACTTTACAACACTTGTCAAACCATTGGTGGCTTTTGATCTATCTAGACGAAGACATGCAGTAAATCAGTGTGACAAGCGGGAACCCTACTAGACATCAAAGTCAGGATGTCCGATCTATGGAGATAGATCTAGTAAGGTTAAACTGCATTCAAAGCGGACGTGGCTTGGTGCCACCACACAACTAAGAGCGTTGTAGAGTCTGCTCGGGGAATAACCAAGGATGCTACCTCGTGCAAGCAGCCCTTCAAAGTCAGTTGGACCGCAAGGAGATTCAACAGTGTCCGAGTTCTGGATCAATCAACTGGACGCCAGACTATTTCGCTGATCAGATTAAGGATGTTGTCGTAATCTCTGATCATGAAAGGACCAAAGATGTGTATGCCATAATCCCTCTGCTTGACGAATCAAGAATTCCTTTGGACAGTAGGAAAGTTCCTAACTAGGAACTTATTGAAATTACTTACAATGGTCAGAAAAATAAAAAGGCTCATGTAGTTATCTATCTACCGGGACCGGTACCGTATGAATCAACTAAGGTTATCCCGTACAAATACGGTGCAAAAACAATTGAGAATGGAAAGGATATTCCATTACCCTCCGTTGTGAATATTGCAGACATCAGTCGAGTAACACAGAGTGGTTGAATCTTCAACTGAGGAGTAGGAGAACCTACCAGAGATAAGGAACCTCAAACGGAAGTTCCTGATCAAGGAGTCGGTCAATCCTTCGATCCCGGCATTTCAAAGAACAACGATGAGATGCTAAAGATCATTCAGAAGAGTGAGTACAACATTGTTGATCAGTTTTTGCAAACTCCTTCAAAAATCTCTGTGTTATCTCTATTACTTAGTTCCAAAGCTCACAGGGAGGCTCTACAAAAAGTTTTAGAGCAGGCTTTTGTGGAACAAGAAGTAACAATACGACAATTTGACAGCATCATCTCCAACATCACTTTCTGCAACAACTTGGGATTCAGTGATGAAGAATTTCCAGAAGAAGGCAAAGGTCACGACATGGTGCTCAATGTTATAATTAACTGCCAGGACGATGCTTTGGCCAGCGTACTGATAGATATTGGATCGGATCTCAACGTTATGCCGAAGTCCACTTTAATGCGACTATCATTTAAAGGACCTCTGATGAGAGGCAGTGAGGTCGTTGTCAAAGCATTTGATGGATCCCGAAAAATGGTTATCGGCGAAGTCGACCTTCCCATAACTATCGGTCCTCACACTTTCCTAGTCACTTTCCAGGTCATGGACATCCGAGCAACATACAGTTTTTTGTTAGGAAGACCTTGGATACACCAGGCTGGGGTAGTCACTTCGACACTTCACCAAAAACTGAAGTTCGTCAAGAATGACCAACTCGTCACAGTCTGTGGAGAACAAGCCTTGATCGTGAGTAACCTATCACTATCTACTTATGTAGAACCCGAGGAGGTTGTTGGAACCCAGTTCCAAGCACTTTCGGTGAGCAATGAGAATCAATCAAAAAAAGGAACATCGATTTCCTCGTACAAAGATGCTCTCAAGGTGATCAAAAGTAACAATGCAAAAGGATAGGGACAGCTTGTCACTCCTACTGATAACAAAGTGAAGAAAGGTCTTGGCTTTTCATCAACATGTACCCAGACTGCTACTAAAGATGAAAGTCTTCATCCCATTCAGAACTTCTTCCATAGTGGAGGTTTCCTTCACCCAGTGTCTCAAGAAGTACATACCATCAATGAGGGAGACTCCTCCGATACAGATGAAGAATGGAAGTCTTATCTCAATGAGGACGGTTATATGTCTCGGGACGAAACATTTACGCTATTTTGCTATCCTGCACAGAGTCCGAGATTTATACCAAGATCAGATGTCAAGATGATATACGGAGATTGTGATCCAGAAGGATGCCGTGCTCTACCAAACTCATTAGAGGAAGACACTCTAATGAAAGATAACTTTAACCACGACTATTATGGCCCAATGGATGGCCTGCCTATCTCGCAGCCGTACCCGGGAGACTTAGGGCCATAGAATCAGCCGAACAATGAATATCAGCGGAGTATCATTAAAAAGAATACCTGCGTCCCCACCATGTCATGGGATCAACACTCGGGGCATGCCGAAATTATCCAGCATGACGATGAATTTGCAAAGCTCGCGGGGCTAGAGTTCATTAACTATGCTTTTCCTGAGGTCAACGTCATCGAGAGGGATGACTCCTCCAGATCCAAAGAAGTCTGGGACACCTTAGGACAACCAAGTGGAAGGTACGACTTCATGGTCAAAAACACTGCTCCTGAAAGCTCTCGCATCAGGCTCGAAGATATCCAGCTGACTGGATGGGGAGATCTGCTTAAGAGTACAAACATTATGCAAGATACAGCAGAAGAATCCTTCTACGACAACTCTGCCTGGGAGACAGATTCCAACGATCCTGTTCCACCAAAAATAAGCGTTATTTTTTAGGACAAGTCAAGAAGGAAAGTATCGGGCTTTATGATTCACCGAGGAGTTCGCCGCCTATGGGTTGTTGTCGATGTCCCGACGATCGTCCATAAGTCTAAGTAATTGCCATCTTTAACCTTTCACCCTGCCCAGGTGAAACAGATGTTTTGATAGGGCTCACTTTCTGTAAATGTCCCTCTTTGCTCCGCCCAAAGTGACAGAGTTTTGTCTTATAGGGCTGTAGTTTCAAGAATCGACCAGATCATAAATAAAATAACGTCGTTCTACAATTTCCGCATTAATTATTGTTTTCTCTTTTCTCTTTTTCAGAAAATGGTAATCCTAAAAAACACAAATACTAAAAACAAGCAGCTTTCAGAAAATACACTGCACACACTCTTGCATTTCTCTCTGTCTCTTCTAAAAATAAATCATCACGTCATGCAGATTGATTATTTTAAACCGCATTGAAACATACGATCCAATGCTTTCTCCCAACTTTGAATTCCCGGTATTTGAGGCTGAAGAAGAAGAGGATGCAGAAATTCCAGAGAAGATCTCCCGATTACTCATACAAGAGGAAAGGTGCATTAAACCTCACAAAGAGCCGTTGGAAACAATCAACTTGGGTTCAGAGGAAGAGAGAAAAGAAGTCAAGATTGGGAAACTGCTCGTTCCAACTGTCAAAGAAAGTTTGACAAAGCTTCTCAAAGAGTTTCTCGATGTATTCGCTTGGTCCTATCAGGATATGCCAGGGTTGGATACTAGCATCTTGGAACATCACCTACCGTTGAGATCAGAATGTCTGCCGGTAAAACAAAGACTCAGACGGACTCATCCAGACATGGCCATCAAAATCAAAGAGGAAGTACAGAAATAGATTGACGCGGGTTTCCTCGCCACATCAGAATATCCTCAATGGTTAGCCAACATAGTACCAGTTCTGAAAAAGGAAGGAAAGGTCAGAATATGTGTAGACTACAGGGATCTGAACAAAGCCAATCCAAAGAATGACTTTCCCTTACCGCACATAGACATGCTGGTAGACAATACAGCAAAGTTCAAAGTCTTCTCCTTTATGGATGGATTCTCGGGCTATAACCAAATCAAAATGGCGCCGAAAGATATGGAGAAAACTTCGTTCATCACCCCTTGGGGAACTTTTTTTTACAAGGTAATGTTGTTCGGTTTGAAGAACGCCGGGGAAACCTATCAAAGGGCCATGACTACTCTGTTTCATGACATGATACACAAAGAAATCGAAGTATATGTCGATGATATGATTGCCAAATCTAAAACAGAAGAGGAGCATGTGACCCACCTGTCAAAACTATTCGAGCGGTTGAGAAAGTACAGACTCTGCTTGAATCCCAATAAGTGCACATTCGGTGTCCGTTCAGGGAAACTTCTAGGGTTCATCGTCATCCAGAAGGGAATTGAGGTTGATCCTGACAATGTCAAGGTCATTCAAGAAATGCCTTATCCAAAGACCGAAAAACAAGTCAGGGAATTCCTGGGACGTTTGAACTATATTTCCCAATTTATATTCCTCATGACCGCGACATACGCGCCGATCTTCAAATTAGTCAAAAAGAATCAGGACTGCGTTTGGGCAGAAGACTGCCAAATCGCCTTCGACAGTATCAAGGAATACCTGTTGAACCCACCGATTCTATCACCTCCAGTGGAAGGAAGGCCACTGATCATCTACCTAACAGTCTTGGAAGACTCTATGGGTTGTGTGCTTGGTCAACAAGACGAAACAAAAAGGAAGGAGTCTGCCATCTACTATTTAAGCAAGAAATTCACAAACTGTGAAACTCAGTACACTATGCTCGAGAAAACTTGTTGTGCTCTGGCTTGGACAGCCAAACGTCTTCGCCAGTACATGATTCGTCACACTACTTGGTTAATCTCAGAAATGGATCCGATCAAGTACGTCTTTGAAAAACCTGCTCTCACGGGAAGGATTGCCCGTTGGTAGATGTTGCTATCAGAGTACGACATCGAGTACCACACTCAGAAAGCCATAAAAGGGAGTATTTTAGCCGACCATTTAGCTCATCAACCGATTGACGATCAAGAATCAATCAGATTTGACTTCCCATACGAGGATGTCATGTACTTGAAAATGAAAGATTGCGATGAAACGCTACCCAGTGAAGGGCCAGAACCAGGTTCCCAATGGGGACTAATCTTTGACGGAGCTGTCAATCATTATTGAAACAGAATTGGGGCAATCATTATAACACCTCAGGGTACCCATATTCCTTTCACCGCCAGACTGACATTCAAGTGTACAAACAATGAGGCCAAATACGAAGTTTGTATCATGGGTCTCGAAGAAGCGATCGTTTTAAGGATCAAGAACTTGGATGTATATGGCAACTCATCCCTGATTATCAATCATATCAAAGGAGAGTGGAACACATACCAATCAGGATTGATTCCTTACAAAGACCACGCGAGAAGGTTGTTACCATTCTTCAACAGAATCGAGTTTCATCACATCCCTCGTGAAGAGAATCACATGGCTTATACATTAGCCACCCTCTCTTCCATGATTAGTGTAGGTCAATGGAATGACATGCCTAAGATTGAGATAATGCGCCTAGAAATGCCCGCCTACATCTTCACGATTGAAGCGGTCATAGACGACAAACCTTAGTATCACGATATCAAATGCTTCCTTCAGAAACAAGAGTACCCACCGGGGGCATCCAAAAAAGACAGAAAGACCCTCAGAAGGTTGGCAGGCAGCTTCTTCCTGAGCGGTGATACACTCTATAAGAGAAACTTTGACATGGTATTGCTCCGATGTGTAGACAGACCAGAAGTAAACATGCTGATGAAAGAAATTCATGAAGGATCCTTTGGCACTCATGCCAACGGACACACACAATGGCAAGAAAAATTCTGAGAGCCGGGTACTATTAGTTGACCATGGAATTTGATTGTTACAAGTACATGAGGAGATGTCACATGTGTCAGATATACGCTGACAAAATCCATGTACCGCCAACACATCTCAAAGTTCTCTCTTCCCCATGGCCTTTTTCCATATGGGGGATTGACATGATCGAACCCAAGGCTTCGAACGGACATCGGTTCATCCTGGTAGCCATTGATTACTTCACCAAGTGGGTCGAAGCAGCGTCATACGCCAATGTAACCCGACAAGTGGTGGTCTGATTTATCAAAAACAATCTCATATGCCGTTATGGTGTTCCAAGCCAAATCATTACTGACAATAGGTCCAACTTGAATGATAAGATGATGAAAAAGTTATGTGCTGAGTTCAAGATCGAACACCATAACTCATCTCCCTACCGACCCAAGATGAATGGAGCGGTAGAAGTGGCTAACAAAAATATCAAGAGGATTGTTCAAAAGATGGTTGTAACCTACAAAGACTGGCATGAGATGCTACCTTATGCTCTTCACGGTTATCGCACATCTGTCCACACTTCAATAGGGGCAACCCCTTTCTCTCTAGTATATGGAATGGAAGCAGTGCTCCCCATAGAGGTAGAGATCCCATCAATCTGGGTATTGATGGAAGCTAAGCTAACAGACGCTGAATGGTGTAAAAGTCGACACGACGAACTCAATCTGATCGAAGAAAAAGCGGCACTATGCCATGGTCAGCTGTATCAACAGAGAATGAAGGGAGCGTTTGACAAAAATGTCTGACCTCGTGTCTTCAGAAAAGGATACCTTGTGCTCAAGAAGATACAATCATTTCTCACTGATTCCTGGGGCAAATGGACTCCGAATTATGACGGCCCATATGTGGTCAAGAAAGCCTTCTCAGTCGCCGCCTTGAGACTCGCAACCATGGATGGAGAAAATTTTGCCTACCCCACAAATGCTAACGTAGTCAAGAAATACATCGCCTAAATAAAAAAAAACGTCTCAGTGGATTGAAAACCCGAAAGGGAGGTCCAGGCAAAAATTAGAGACATAATCAAAAATCATACCGGTGGATTGGAAATATCAAAGTACAATCCAAGAAAATGTTAGGGATAATGGCAAGTAACTATGTATGACAGGGTTGAATCCCTCAGCAGTAATGCCATCCATCAGAAAATTCCAGTCAATTTCATCTTCGACAGAAGCTCAGGATGTCCAGAATTCAAAGTTGGTAGAAGGATAGCGGTCGTTATGTTTCAAAGTAGCCCTTTTCCCTTAAATTACTATTTTCTAACTTTATAAATACTCTATGGGATCACGCGCTTGGCTGATTTCCATCCTATCAATGAAATTTGAGCCCTAGTGCTTTTGTTTGCAACTCTTATTTGTTTTAGCTTTACAGAAGGACATTTTAACATGATCAAACGATTCTTAAAATAAAACAAAAATGAATTTACTTGTCAAACTTTTTCTGCTTTTAAAATAAAGATGGCAATTCTTTTGACGGTTGAACATCGAAAGAACATCGATCGCTTCTCCGAAGGTGATTGAACCTCAAAGTTTAGAATCAAAGTACTCCTTCTAAACCAGTACGCCTGAATGAAGGATCAACTATTTCAGATGCTAATGTCCCATCTGATGTCCCCGGTAGGGTTCTTACCTCCTAAGTCCGACCAACATTTTTCCCCACAGGGACTATCTCTTCCAAGCAAGGCAGAATTGTTATCGTGAACTAAATGGTTTTTCCTCGTCCCCTGCAATGGCCGAGTATCCAGTCGTGTTCATCCGTCAGTTTGTATGTCGTGTCAGTTTTGTCAGCATATACATATATACATCATGCATTATTTATTTGCATTTACATTCATATTGCATCACTATCACTCTAGTCGGTCTTGTTCCCAAGTCATAAAAGTCCTCTGTCAATCGAGTTGTCGGTTCTTTCCTCGTCAAGAAGTGAATCATCTAAGCAATCTCTCTCCAGTTTATTTCTGGACTAGAGACGGTCCTCGACCACTTTGATAACTTGAACCTCTGAAAAGCAAGAAAACTTTCTATGAACGCCACTCTTCGCCATTGAAGATGATATCTTCGCTTTCCCAGATTAAGGAAAATCCCCAGAGAAAGCCTCTTAATCAGAAGCTTCAGCAATACAGCAGTTCTTCTCCAGAAAATTCGCTGACGAAAGGGTCATCAACACCTCCAAACTAGATTACATCGTATGGCATTTCTTTGAAAGAATCTCGAGGAAAATTATGATGTAATATCCCCAAGTGGAAAGCAGTCTCTCAAGAGACTCGTTTTCCCCAGTAGAGTCAACAAATGGCATCTCCAAACAGAGAAGTTTGTGCACCTCTATAGCTCATACGAATGGGTTCCCAGCAAGTCTGACATCACAACTTTTTTCGTCAAATGGCATCTCCCTAGGAAAATTCGGCGAGAAGTTTGAGGAAAAACCGCTACGAATAGCGTCCCTTGTCAAGAAAGTTTATTGACAAAACAAACTGAGACCAAAGTTTACCTTTTCTAAGCATCATTTCTTAGCAAAAGAAGAGGGATAAGTTGACTTCCGTTCATAACTACCATCAAAATTTCAGGTATTCTGATATTTAATCCTCTTGCACCCCGAATGCCCGAATACCTTCGTCAATCGCACCTTCGGGTCCAAGAAGATTAAATAGGGGCATCTGTCATACCCCAAATTTTGAACACTAAGATTTACCATCATTTTGCAAATCATCATCATAATATGGATGAAATTTCATATTCATTAGTCTCCCCAAAGATGGGTGAGCATTCACTACAATCAAAGAATTAGGGTTTCAAGCCCTCTCAGAGCACTTAGACAAAGGATCAATCAAGGAATGACATGATCTTCAACTTGTCTAACCTCTCAAACATTCATAAATGATCAAGAGGACTCCCACATCAAGAATCAGGCACAAGGTTGCAGCATTCCAAGTGGATTAAGCCTCAAGATCCCCAGTGTCACCAAATAAGGGTTTTGGTCGACCAAGGCCTCCAGTTGGAATTTTTCCTCTGGGCATGAGCCAATTCTTCAAAGCATACCCTAAAATACTTCATGGGACCTCATAAACCCAATCATCAAGTCAATTTAGCCTCAGGGGATGTATTCATCAAAAATCAAGAATTAGGGTTTCTTGACCTAATTCACCCCTAAGTTGACTTTTGGGATAAAACATGAGCCAAGACCTCAACACATGATTTGAGCGTCTCTAACACACCACATTGATCCATTTCCAATAATGGATTGACCTAAGAAGCTTGATCTACAAGTTTCAATTTCATCTGGACCACAATTAGGGTTTCGAGGAAAAAGTCAACTGTGCCTTTGAATTTTGACCAGGACATGCTTCCAAACCTTGGGACATGATTCAATACACCCTATAACACCTATGGAACATATCCATCAAGTTTGATTTAGAACAAGGACTTGATTTCACAAAGGATTGCACAGTTTGGAATTCATCTGATAAAAAGTCAACTGTGCACAAAAGTCAAGTTTGACTTTTTGAGATTTTTCAAAATTATGGTTCCTCAACCCTAAAACAATGTTAGTATGTGATTTGAATCATCATTCATCAAGAAAAATCAAAGAAAGTAGGATAACTTGTAAAAGGGGTAACCATAAAAACTTAGAATTTTTCTAAAATATGAAATAAAGTGGCTAGGGTGCCAACTTCCAAGGATCATAACTTGAGATCCAAGCAACCATTTTGGCTGATCCAAAGATGGATTTGTAGCTCTCACGGCATACCACAAAAGTGTCAACTACAACTCATTACAATTCCTCATGGATTTCAAGTTATGGAGTTATCAAAATGGCTGAAAACCCAAAAATTACATTTTTCCAACACTTAGTGAAATTTTCACTAAGTCAGAATTTGTTTCACTTATTTTAAATTGTAGGGGCATTTTTCACTTGGATCCAAAAAGTTTCAAAACAAACTATGATCACACATGTGTTGTATCATATGAGAGCTTTCCAAAATATCCAAGAACCCCATGAAATTCCATTTGAGCTAAGAGTTGTGACAGTGGCAATATGCCTTGCTGCAACTGTCATAACAAGGTAGATTTGTGCATTTTGCTCAATTTGAGCAATTTGTGCAAATAACAAACAAGTTTATCCATCTGAACACCTCAGGGGGAGACCAAGGAGGAACAAACACTGATCCATAAGCCTCCCAAGTCTTTTGAACTACAAATAGCATGCCAAACCTAAATACCCTAAAAAGGGGGACAAGGCTCCAATTTTGCTTTGGAGCATTCAATGGATGCACCAAGGTGGAATGAACTGACACTATTCCAACTAAATGAGTCAAGGATGATCACTGAACTAGGGAACCATAGGCTTGTGCTCTAACCTCTAGTCAATGGCTAGAGGAGACTTAAGATTCCAAAGTGGCACAATTGGCCACAGACCTGTACCAAGTGCCATTCCCTATTCCTTGCAAAACAAAATGCTCTACTATAAATAGAGCTCATTTGTGATCAGTTTAAGTACACCAAAGGCCTACAACACTTGCCTTTCTTAAAATCATCTTCTCACTCTCAAAAATGCCTTTCTTAGCAAGTCACTATCGAATTTTTCAGTAGAGAGCAATTCCACTCAAACCAATTACTCTAACACCTCATAAACATCGTATGTGAGCTGATCAAACACTAAACACACAACTGTCACACTGATTTCTCATATTCACCAGCCAGTTGCTCAAGTTTTCAACCAAGTTGCAGTTGAGATGCCATGAAGTGATCCAACCATTTCCAATCAGGTCCAAACATTCAAACACACTCTATATGGTGTAGGGAAGCTGTTTAGATCATCACAACTCATCTGTAACACCTCCAACTCAAAAATCACATTGCTCTTGCTGTCACGACCTTCAAGTAAGCCTAAACTTGGTCATCTCTTAATCTATGCATATTTCCTCGCACAATATTTTTTCCAAATGTTCATAATCATGCATAGAATGTTTACCCTCAATTAATTCCTTTGTTTGAATCCTGTATCAAAATTCTCAGCCTTCATGCAAATTTTAGGGTTCTTGAGGTTTTGTCTTGATTTCTTATTCCATGCTTATAATAAATGAAATTAAAGACCATAGACATGATCGTGAGGTGAAAACGAGCAGATTGATATGTGGATTGTGTAATTTCATCAAGTATTCAGTGAGATTGGAGAGAAAATGCAAATCTGGGCAAAACTTAGAACATGCGCGTGTTCTTGGCGCCCTTTTTCCAAAATTCAAATATTTGAATTTTTGTGATTTTATTTAATTGATTCAAAAATTAATTTCTCTCTGAGTTTTAATGATTTTGAGTTGATTCTTTTTTTAATAATTCACAAAAATGTTAAAATATTTTATTTTACCAAAAATTCCCAAAAATATTATTTATTTCATATACTTGATATTTTTACAAAGAATTAATCTTTTATTTGGTTTTTAACATTTAAAATATTTTTTCCTCCTCGATTTTCCAAACTTAATTGGTTTCCAATCATTTTTGTGGATAAAAACTTGATTTTTGAAACATTGATCCAATCACCACTCATTTTTCACATGTTTTCAATACTTTTTATTAATTTTTTAACAAAATTAATTCCATTTTTAACAAAATTAGGGTTTTGATTAATTCCACCCTCACAAATCTTTTTCAAACACTCATGGGTCTCTAATAGACTGTAAGACCCAACCCCTTTTGAAAACCAAAATAATTTGGGCCTCGGTCATCGTATAAGACCCACTGTGTTTTCAAACCTCGGTGCAATCGCCATTTTTAAAATAAAACTCTTTGGGCCTCTCCTCGAGCTATAAGTCCCATTTCTTTTCTTTAAATACTCTTTGGGCCTCTATTAGAGTGTAAGACCCATCCCCTTTGTAAATACACCGCTTTTCGGGCCTCAGTCACTGTATAAGTCCCACTGTATTTTTAAAAACAACGGGCGATCGTCGCCTTTTTAACAAAACCAATTTAGGCCTCTCCTTGAGCTGTAAGTCCCATTCCTTTTCAAAAACAAAAACTTTGGGCCTCTTGGTAGAGTGTAAGACCCACCCCTTTGTACAGAAAACCTTTTTGGGCCTCAGTCACTTGTATAAGTCCCTGTATAAATTCAAAACAACAGTACAATCACTGTTAAAATTTGGGCCTCTCCTTGAGTTGTAAGCCCCGATCTCTGTTCAAAGTACTTTATCCTTTGATTTTGAATCCAAATGTATAGTTGCTATCAAAACTTTCTTTAATTTCTTTGAACAACTAACAAAACAGCATGGAAGCTCTACAATGGGTAAGTGTTTATCCGCTTCCTTTTATATGCTTTCATATAAATAACTGTATTGTGGGGCTGCTTCACTGTAAGTCTTCTCTCACACCCTTTTAAATACTCGTCATATATATACTGTATATATACTAGTATAGTTATTTAGTGTTTTCCCCGGCAACTATGTCTGGAACTAGGTAAAGTCCATTGGTCACTCTTGTATACAAACAAAACTAGATCCCCAGAGGATTCCAAATACAATCTTCCCTTCTCTTGGAGTTAAACAATATGGAACAAAGAGAAAGGCAGTATTCTTGGTGAACCTTTTCTCAGACTGTCACCCTTAGAAATTGTTAAAGAAACTCTACTCCCCAGAGATGATCTTATCTCTGTCAATGGCATCTCTTGAGTTTCTTCCAAATCCTCAAACTTTCCTGGAATGATCTCTTCTCTGTGAATTGCATTTCTTGAACTTCTCTTGGTTTAGGGACCCACAAGCTTCCTAAAAACACCCCCGCCTCCTCTTGGGATTTGTACAAGGACCCTCCGGCTTCTTAGACGTTCTCATGCCTTCTCTTAGGCTTAATACAAGGACCCCGAAGACCTCTTATAGGTGTAGGAACAGAACTTAGTCATCCTTCGTCAGAGCTATCTTTCTAAAAAGAGTCAACACTCTCAGACCAATTTTAGGGTTGATACTCATCCCTTAATACCCGTGCCTCCTCTTGGGCATCATACAAAAGATAAAACTCTTCCACACCAGTAGACTTGGACAGTCTAATCCCCTTGAGTCTCAAAGACATTCTCAAGTTCCTTACAAATATAGGAATAAACCCCGGGCTCTCTGGATCAATCTCCAACAGAAACCCAACCTCTCTCTTGAGAGTTCCCCAACCAGGGTCAGGTTATCCCAAATCAGAACCTCAAGGTCTCTGATATCTCAACTCTTATGTAATCCTCAGGAAGAGTTGATTCCCTATTTGGACCTGCCTTGAGATCTTAACAATCCCCGACAAAAGTTAGCCTCCTCTTAGGCTTTGTATAATGATCTTTCCTCAGTAAAGTCAGCCTCCTCTTGGGCTTTGTATAAAGATTCTCCCCAGTGGAGCTAACCTTTTCAGACTCTCTTGTTGAGTCCATCACTTTTCCAGACTCTCTTATTGAGTCAATCAACTTTCAGACTCTCTTGCTGAGTCAATCACCTTTTCAGACTCTCTTGTTGGGTCAACCTTTTTTAGCCTAAATCTTGGGCTTTGTACAAGACAGATAAAAAAACTCTCTTGTTGAGTCAAACCCTTCCCTAGCAGAGTCATTTCCTCCCAGCCTTCCTCTAGGCTTTGAGGAATGATCTTCCCCAAGAAGAGTCAAACTCATTTCAGCCTCAATCTTGGGCTTTGTACATGACACATAAAAATATCCTCACCAAAGTCAGTTAAATTTCTCATTTCAGCCTCAATCTTGGGCTTTGTACAAGACACATACAAACCTCCCCGGCAGAGTCAAAATCCTTTTAGCCTCAATCTTGGGCTTTGTACAAGTCAGATAGAACATTTTCCCCCGAAAAAGTTAAACTTCTAACCACCTCTTAGGCTTTGTATAAGGACTTCCCTAGGGGAGTCAATCAACCTCTTAGCTTCAACCTTGGGCTTTGATCAAGGCACACAAAAATCAATAATTCCCCTTTAAAGATGACAAATTCTCTCCCAGTCAAAACCTTTAGCCTCTGTATTGGGCTTTGAACAAGACACCAAAACCTCTTTTCCTCCCATAGAATAGGAGGAACTACGATCGCTCTAATTTCTCTATTTCGTTTAAACAGGAATACGTAGGTATAAGATTGCAAAATCTTAGCGAGCACACTAATCAAAAACTCTAAACCCAGTACCTTCATACCTCAATTAGAAAAACATCAGATCTAATACCTTACCAAAAGCCTCACAGTCCATACCCCCTACTCTTAACAAAATAGCCTAAGGAAGACCCATTATCTTAATAGCATCTGTAAACTAACAGACATCTGTTTAAACTCAGTATGCCAGCAGGGTTAATTAGAGACATCTATTTCCCTTCTTTAATCAGCTTCACAGGATAAAAAATGAATCGAACTGTAGTACCAAAACGATAGTGATTCGAAACCACAAAAACCGCGCTACACTTATGGGTTCAATCTTTTTATTATTGTGACATTATTGGTACACTTGCCGAGAAGTCATCAATTAAACAAGGGGAAGGTATTTGCACCCCTTGCATCCGTTGTACTCAACGGGAACCTTTTAGTTAAACTTATGATTGAATGTTAGCTTATGTTAATTGTTTTCTTCGAGTGATAAAATGTGCAAAAAGGAAAAGAAAAGAAGTCGCAAAAAATGTTTTTATTAGGATGTTTGACGATATTTTGGGTCTAACATCTACATATCCTCGGGTCTAATGAGGAACCAACGCTTTGTAGTTCGGCATAGGAAAATATGTTTTTGTTGGTTGGTTTGTTTTATTGAATGAGTGTTTAGATCACACTCTAGAAGTTAAACGTTGGCTTGTATACTCACGGGGGAGGCTTAAGCGCTTGTTCGTATCGCGATAGAACAAACTAAACAATGTTTTTTGAAAAGGTTTTCTGTCGCGCATGGCGAGAAAAATAAGTTTGATGTGTTGAGTGTTTCTGGGTGGGTGAGAAATGCTAGAATGGTCGAGTTATTCAACTTGTATCCAAACAATCAATGAAAAGAATAGTAGGCACTAGACCATTTCCTTTTTCATCCTTAATTTCAAAAGGATTAGATATCGTTAATATATTCTTAATGGACAACGAATACTCGAATTGTCGAGTTAGGAAAATCGTATCCAAATACTCAGGAAAAAGAATGGTAGGCACTAGACCATTTCCTTTTTCATCCAAGGTATTACGAAAATAAGTTCGCTTAGGTTTTGATTACAAAAGTGGTTTGAGGTAACTCTGCTTAGAAGTTTTTAACGGATGACGATTGCTCGAATGGCCGAGTTAGACAACTCGTATCCAAATAATTGACAAAAGAATAGTAGGCACTAGTTTATTTCCTTTTTCACTCTTTATGAAATGATATTTAATAATTCTTAAGTGCTTTAATTTGATTCAGAGAAATGCGTTCAATGTTGATCGAGGTTTTAATTTCGCGTTGAATTGAGGTTAATTGAAACGAAATGATTTGAGAAAAACCCACTTGGCAATGGAGCAAGGGTGTTATTTACTGAAATATTCATTTTAAGTCACTTTACCATTTAATATCCAATTACAAGGATAATCAAAATAAAAGACATGATTAATTGTTGACATGAAAAAATGCATGGCTAATAGAATGAAGCAAATAAGCAAACAAATTAGTGATATAAATTTAACTAAAAGTTAATTAAAACTGATTTCCATGACTAATTGATCAAACGAATCAATACAATTATTAGTAACGTTAATTAAATTTAATTAATTAAAATGAACCTAATTAATTAATTTAAATGATAAAAAAACAAAAGTGAAAATGAATGAGGTACATGATTAATATGGTTCTAGCAAATAACAAATATGTTGCCCAAAGGCCCAATCGAACTAAAAATAGTAATTAAAAAAAATATAAAAGAAAGTATAATTGGGGGTGCTAATAAGCTAGGCCCAAAGAGGGATGACCAACTCGGGGTCAAAGGTAGAAAGGGGAGTAAACCAGTAATGACCCAACTCAATCCACTAGATTGGATGACCATACATCATGTGGCCATGATTTGGTGACACTAAGCAAGGCGTGTAAGGATTCATGTAGGGAAACATGAGTCAAAAATCTGTTTACATGCATCCAACGGTTTGCATGTATCCATGTGTCTGCGCTCGGGAAAGGATGATGGGGATTAAAAGAAACGAATCCCCCATTCTAATTCACTCCCACACTCTTCTAAACAGCCTGTTTACACGTGGAAACCAAAATACCTGATCAAAGGGGTGTTTTCTCAAGAACACCTTGATGAACATTACGAAAGGTCATCAAGTTTTTTCCATTAACAACAATTTTTGCCCCTATCTTCGAATCCTATTCTCCTCCTTCTTTCATTGTGTCGCGTGTGGATGTGCTAGATAGAGTAGGTTTTGAGCTCAAGCCTCCTTAAGTTTTAATGCAAAGCTTAAGAGGCTATGATTCTGATAGCTATGGTGAGGGCTTTAAGAGGATTTTAGTAGGTGAGGTTAGGAAGCTTTATTTTGGTTCCTTGATTGAGTGAGATTGAAAGCATTATATAATGTTAGAAGTGTTTGAATGGTGGGAAACCGAGTGAGATTGAGAGTGGAAAATATTGTTACAAGAGTGATTTAGGGGGAAATAAGATTCAGGATCCGCGTGAATATTTGGATAAAGGGATGAGATTAAATTGGAATGAGAAATTGGTTACATTTTTGCGCATGAATTGTGTTTGTTTGGATGTATGTGAGAGGATTCAATAGCATGGATGGTAATGGTATGCTATGTAGTGGTTCACGCGTTATTTATTTCTCCATTGAATTGTTTTTATTTTCAATTTGAATCTATTTGAATTGAGATGTATGTATGTGAAAAATGGATGAGGTGAGTGTGATGGAAAAGGCTCACGCGTTTCTTGCATTTGTTATACTCAGTTATTATTTTTTCATTTTTTTTTGGCAAATTGGTGTGTATGGAAGGATATGTGTATGACGACGTTTATGATGCTTGCTGAGTTCTGGTATTTTTCCAGTGTGATACCACGATGATGAAGTAATGAAATGAGGTCATGGAGACATGCTTGGATGAAAATCATGTGGATATTCAACCTGAAAGGCAATGCGTGTGGGGATCCCAACAAACTTGGAGCATTTTCTTTTAATTCTTTTCTAATTTGTAAAAAGAAGTAAAAATCTTTTGTATTGCTTTTTTCTTCTTTATTTGTCTCATGTGTAAAACAAAACTATTAACAAAATTACTTCTTTTATTTAAATCTCTTTTTTTGGTACATTACAAAATATGTAAATGTATTATAATAAATAGAAATTAATATTGTAAAAATGCATCTACTATAAAGCAATTGGAAAAAAGTCCATTGATTTTCCATTTGTGCCCTTTCCCCAAAATTTAAATACACTAAGACAAGGGAAAAAAAGTAACACATCAATTCAACACATTTCCTAGCTCTTGATACACAAAGGTAGCCATTTGTTTCACTCTCATTGGTTGACAAGTCTAATCAGATGTTCCCTCCACACTCTTCTTCATAACATTGCACGAGACACTTCTTCTTACACCTTCATTTTCACCTTCATTGCCTCTCTCTCCAAGCACTTCTTCTCTCTTCAACCGCAGGTGAGTTCTTCCGCATTTTTCCATTGATTCTTCACCTTCATCGAAACTTCTTCTTCCACCCGCATGATGATCCTTCACGGTTCACTTTTTATTCAAGCTGTTTTCATGTTTTCATGTTATCCTGTTATCCTGTTATTGTTTTTCTATGGAAATACTCTATGTTTTAATCTTGCTACACCAAGTTGTCGTTGTGTTGTCATGAACATCATCCCTGTTTTGCTCTCTCTGTTTTTTTCCATACATTGTGTTACTGAATATGTACGAGTTCGTAAACACGTAAACATGTCCTCTATATTCCGTTGATGTTTCGTTGATGTTGTTTTGCTGTTTAATATTTTTATGCAACGCGTTCTACTGCATGTATGTCTAACAAAAGAACACGTTTTCTTGTCATTAACGTCATCCCTGTTTCATATTCCTGCATAATGTGTTCAATATGAACCTGCAGTTATTCTTATGTAACACGTTGTACTGCTTGTATGTTTAGGAAAAGAACTATGTCAAGAGCTCCCATTCTTATTAAGGATCTGGTCAAGGGAAACCAAGTTTGGAAGATGCTCATTAGGGTTGTTGATATGTGGGTTGTTAAGGAGATAAATGGTCAAGAACACGTTGAAATGGTCATTCAGGATGGAACGGTAAGATTATTTTGACACATTTGTGACATGTTTCTGTCTAACTGAACATTTTTTGTTAATAACATTCACAGGCAGACCAGATTCATGTTACCACCAGAAGCAGGGACCTCAAAGATTGGCTTGACCAGCTGAAAGAGAATGAAACGTATGCCCTCTACAATGGAGAGCTAGTTGTTAATGATGGCCCTTTCAAGGTCTGTTCTAACCCACTGAAACTGTTCTTCAATGGAGGGACTACCGTGACTAATGTGCCGATACCAGAGATACCTACCCACAAATTTCACTTTCACGCTATACAGAATTTTCTCAATGGAAAATTCAAACCTGATTTGTTGTATGGTGAGTTTGTAATTGTGCTTATGTTGTTTGGCCTGTCTATTTTGCATTATAGTCAGTTTAGACTTGTGCTGAAGTTGTTTCCCTTGTGTATTTTGATATTACATTGTTACATATGTTATTGGTGTTTTACAAGATGTATTGAAGACACAGATGGGAGGTGGTGGTAAGAAGTCTTGCGCCAATATCACATTGCGTGATATTGAAGGCAATGTCATTGAGGTTGCGTTGTGGGATGACTATGCAAAGCAATTCATTAATCACGATAACCCTAACAAAGCCACTACTCCTACCATTATCATCTTGACACATGCTTGGTGCAAGACAAATAAAGGTTTCAAATTTTCATTTTCCTGCAATGTTTCTCAATACATGTCAATCATATACTATTTAAGTTTTGTAACTACCTCTTCCTATGGTATGTCACAATTTCAGGATTACCAAGTCTATCAAACGCATGGAATGGTTCTAAACTACTCCTAAACTTGGATCATCCACAGGTTGAAGAGTTCAAGTCCAGGTTATAGTCAATGCATACACTAGATAGTTATGTGCTATGTCCCTTAACAAAGAATTTGACGTCTAACATCTTACGTAATTTTGTTACAGGTTTGGAGCAACTGACTTACCAACTGCACCTGCACTTTCTCAATCTGTAACATGTGATTCATCCATTCAATCCACAAACAAAAACTGGACCAACCTAAACGAGGTCAAGAGTATCCGTGCTATATATGAAGCCGACAGGGTCTGTTTACTCTTCAAATTATTTACATAATTATGAATTCTTTCTGTAGATGTGTTTTATTATTTGTCCGTTATCAACTATTCTTGAACACAATAAGATTGTTTTGCAACAACTATTGGCACTACGAAACGGTTCAAAGCTTCAAAGTTTGGTTGGTATTTTGAGACTTGCCCTGACTGTAAAGCTTCTAAAAAGTCTGTTGGTGCAAAATTTGTGTGTTCTTGTGGAGTTACTGATGTAGAACCTGTCACAAAGTAAGCCTATGTTGTTGCTTACATGTTTTATTTCAGCTAAAAACATTGTCTGTCATTTAATTGACGTTTCCTATGTTTTGTTGCCGTAGATTCAAAATTGAAGTTTAAGTTGAGTATGAAACCCACAGAGGAACCTTCGTGTTTTGGGATAAGGATTGTATTCCTTACACAAAGAAGTCTGCAAAGGAATTACGACAAATAATGAAGGCGGTTAGTATTGTGGAGCATTACTTGATGTATGATTTAATATGAAAGGCTGTCCTAAAAATCGTAACCATTTAGATACTAATGCTTTTTTTTTTGCGTAGGCTGGAGAGGACAATCCTAAAATATGGCCTGCTCATCTAGATGTCCTGTTGAATAGAGAGTTGGTTTTCCATATCAAGTATCAATCCTTTTACGAGCAATTCTCTGTGGTTACCATACTCAATGAGGACAATCTTTACAATAAGCTGCACAACTTCCTCACTCCAAATGAGGTGCTTCATTTGTGTTTTTAAGAATCACTGTTTCATTGGTTGCTGCTTTTTTATGGTTTCATTTTGTATGTTTAAACATTTGCAGCATACTTCATGTCCAACTGCTATGGAAATCTCCAATTCCTCTCCAATCAATGAACCAAAACAACTATTGGTATGCCACCTTATATAAAGTGTTATACATGATTCTTAATTAATCTCAAAGATTTGTGAATATTTACAAAATGGCATATGTAGGTTCCTGATTTATCTCAACAGTCACAGTCTGGAGAACCATCCTCTGCTGGAAACCATCCTTGGAGTCCTTCTGCAAGCTCCAACACTACACCTGCGAAGAGGGTTGTCATACCAAGCTCTGCAAATGATCTCAATCATGCTGAGGAAATTACACCCAAACAATCCGCAACTAAGGGCAAGCCTGGGAGGATATGTGTATGACGACGTTTATGATGCTATATGGTCAGATCAACCATAAATGCATAACACTTTATCATATGTGCAGCCTGCGTCATATTAGTTTATCATGGAACTTTGTTAGCCATTGGACAAGTTTAAGTACACTTTTACCAATCACTACTTTGTGTAATGTCAGAATTTAAATTGTTTTTTAAATGCTTTTCCCTTAAATGCAGTCGGTTAGCAGATTGTCATGATAAACTATATCTGACAAAGGTTTGTAGGAAAAGTTTGAGTAAGTCCTTCCAACTAGGACCTTTTAGTTGGTGTTAGTAGTTAAGTTTAAAAATATTTGCAATAGAGCCCTCAATATAATATTATACATTGGTTATACTCAGTGAAGGAGCAATATTTGTTGCTGAAAAACAATGAACATAATCACTGCCATACCTGAGAGTGGACCTTCCATTGAAGTTTTGTGACTGTTGCTGACCAACATAGCCAACAAGTTTCTTGCTGTTAGAGAAATATTTCTGCACGACGGTGAGTATATTAATTGTACAGACAATGCTTATCTTTGTTTCAAGTATAACATATCTCTAAATATCCACAGGAAAACATGAGAATGCTCATTCAATTTCGATTACATAACATAGCACTAATAAGGTTACCTCATTATATATGTTGGACATAATTTACAGTGTATGCTAAAACAATGGATTACAACCACAATCTTTTTTTAGAAGTTGCGCAGAAGCACATATAGAGTAAGAAATTTTTGTATCCCTTCCACCAATTTCTTAGAATCTATCCAATATAGAACCACTTTTATAGGAAAATTTGGATATTGTAAGTTGGTTGAACGCATTTATGATGCAGCACCTACCTCATTAGTTTCTTTGTGAAGAGATCATTTAAGTTGGTTTAACTCAATAAATGACTCAACTACATGCTTTTCAATAAGAGACTTTACTAAGGTTCTATTACCACCATGTAACTTTCATTGATGATAGTTATATTAAATGACATTATGTGAATATCATTATTGCTGTTACATATTTTTATGCTTAACATTGAGAATAACATTATATAACAGGTGCTTTGAGGCAACAATAATGGACCCTATTGACAACATTGGGTCAGGTAAAAAAGCAAGAGCCAAACGCTCGATGATACTGAAAGAAAACCGTTCAAAGCGACAACGACATACTACTCAAGAGATGCTTGGTATGGAGGGTAGTCATAGTACTCCTAATATTTTTACAAATAGACAACCGTTGTCCGAACTCACCCCGTCGTTTCAAAACATCGGGCCTATCTCACAGACAGATGGAGAGAGTAGTATGATTAATGCAGCAATACTCGGTTCTGAACCAAGCCTCTCAAGACACGATTTCAAGACACATTTAAGGTCCTGCCAAATACACGCTTTGGGAACAAATTTATTGTCAAAATTTTCGTCTGATTCGAATGCCAAATCATCTGAATTTGTTACCCCTTCAACAATCAATTATACGCATCATGGATTGCCATTTCGTCATAACACCGTCATTGAGTTTGGGAGCTCTTCTCATACAATCACGTAAGTTAAGTACTTTTTTTGAGAGGTATAAAAATGTATGGTATTCTACATTGATTTATGCTATGTATGTTCTACATTTATCCACTACATTTAACCGAATAATTGTTTATGATGAACTTTGTTTTAATATAACGGTTTATACAGAAATACAAGCACAAATGCATCAGGTCGGGGCAGGCATAAGCAACGGTTGGGTATTCCACATCGCGCGTTAGAGTCTGGCTTAAACAATCCTGTTAACACAAATGCCACAGAAGCTTATATTTCTAACACAACTAATCCTGTTAACACAAATGCCACAGAAGCTTATACTTCTAACACAGCTGCCGGTTCAGCCTCCAATGCTCGGTAATCGTTCATTAAATATCGTGACATTAACAGGATTGTGTTACTTAATGTCACACCACTGTAAACAACACAAGGCGTTCATGTAAGAAAAACCAACTGTCAAGTTTTCTCCTTGGGTAAACAGGGTACATACCAAAAACAAACCAGGACGTGGGAGGCGTCAACAGAAACTAGGTACATGTCATTATAATGAAACAAGTAACATGTTAAACTCACTTTACTCATTTGGAATTAGTCGCTACCACATCCATCCTCCTGACCATAAAATTTCTTGACAGACAAGGCAGAGTACTTAAAACAGTGATCCGTGGTCCAAATGTACCCCATGAAGGGCATTGACAGGGTTTCCCCGTGGCTACAATAGTTTCGCATTCTGCAGATATTCCAAGGCAAACCTCTCAGGCTACATGCCCTGTTTTTACACCTACAGTCAATTTGGATTTTAATAGCGACTCCGATAATGACTCAGATGGTGACCCTTTTGCAGGTACGTATACAACTTGGTTTCCGACTGTCCTAACAATTTTTTGAATCATTCTATTAGGTAATCCTGAAAGTGAATAACTAAATTATAATGATTCTGTTCGTGAATAGCATATGTATCTGAAGATGAGGTCGATTCAGAATCAGATGAGGTCGACGCACCGTATACAATTCATGCCAATTCATCGAGAACTTCTGAAGGTATGCCATTGTTACACCATATGTTGTGACATTACAACCTTCCTTGGATTTTGTATATAATGGTTATCGTATGATGCAATGATTACTTCTGTAGATTATTATGACATCGGGGACCCTCTTATTGAATGTCCTTACTGTAATGCCATTATGTGGTATCAAGAGAGGATGCACAAGAATAAGCACTCTCCCAATCCGCAATTTATGTTGTGCTGTGGTAATGGAAAAGTAGAGATACCAAAACTAAAACAACCTCCTAGAGTTCTTGCAAAGCTTTTGTTTGATCACAATGATTTAGTTAGCAAGAAGTTTCAGCAACATATCAGAGCTTACAATATGATGTTTGCATTCACATCACCTGGGGCAAAGTTGGACAATCGTTTTAACAATGGATGTGGTCCTCCAACAATAAGGATACAAGGTCAGACTTGTCATCGAATTGGAAGTTTGTTACCTCTGATGGTGAACCACCTAAGTTTGCTCAACTATATATTTATGACACAGAAAATGAGGTCCAAAATAGAATGCAAGGTTTGAGGTAAAATCCTGTTATTGAACATTGATCTTTGTAGTTCATAGTTCCCATCACTATATATATAATTACCAAATAAACATTGCTAACCATTATGCTAACCATTTTCATTATCGTAAATTCTTTAGGAACACCACGAATATTGATTCGTTAGTTGTACAGCAATTGTCTGAAATACTGTATGAATACAATGCTCATGCAAAGTGTTTCCAAATGGCTAAATAGTGGTTACATAGCGGTGACACTCAAAACATGAAGCTGAAACTAATTTCAGACAGATCCACAGATGGTAGAGTATATAATCAACCAACGGTTTCTGAAGTTGCTGCGTTAGTAGTTGGTGATATTGACACCGCGGAAATGAGGGATATAATCATGAAAACAAAAGGAGGAGGACTTCAGAGAATCAATGAGCTTCATGCGAGTTACATGGCTTTCCAGTATCCTTTGATATTTCCGTATGGTGAGGACGGATATAGACCAAATATTGCTCATAGAGACAGGCCGTTCAACGCGAATAGCATAAGAAATAGGCTAACAATCAGAGAATGGCTTTCATATCGCATTCAAACCAGAGCAGCTGAGGCAAAGACTTTGTTATGCTCGCGAAGGTTGTTCCAACAATTTCTGGTAGATGGATACACAATGTTAGAGTCAGATAATTTAGAATGGATTCGCAAAAATCAACCAAAGCTTAGGGTGTCCAAGTACAATACTCTATGTGAAGAAGGGGATCAAAGTCAAACTCCCGGTTCAAGCATAGGTAAAAGAGATGTTTTGCCCTCTACCTTTGTCGGCGGTCGTAGATTTATGGATCAATTGTACTATGATGGGATGGCCATATGTAGTAAAGTCGGATTTCCTGATTTGTTCATAACCTTTACTTCCAATCCAAATTGGCCTGAGATTCAAAGAGTACTTGCAGCGCTTCATTTGAAACCACAAGATCGGCCTGATATTATTTCAAGAGTATTCAAAATCAAGTTTGATGAACTTCTATCAGATTTAACCAAGAAAGGTGTCCTAGGTAAAGTCCTAGCATGTGAGTTATTTCTTCCTCTACTGTGATAATTTTTTATACTAATGTTTCATGTATAAATTCATACTTTATTCACTTCTAACATTAGTTAATTCCAATGCTAGATATGTACACAATTGAGTTTCAAAAGAGAGGACTTCCACATGCACATATTTTGATCTTTTTGCATCCTTCAAACAAATATCCAGGCCCTGAAGACATTGACAGGATCATTAGTGCTGAAGTTCCCGATCCGTTGATACACCCCCGGCTGTACAATTTGGTTAAATCTCAAATGGTTCATGGGCCTTGTGGTTTGGCAAATCTTAATTCTCCTTGCATGAAAGATAGAAAATGCTCCAAGTATTTCCCAAAAAAATTTCAGCCAACAACTATAGTGGACCAAGATGGCTATCCTGTTTATAGGCGAAGAAACAATGGAAACACAATTAAGAAAAACGGTGTCATTCTACATAGTGGTCATGTAGTTCCCCACAACCCAGGTTTATTACTAAAGTACGAAGCACACATCAACATGGAATGGTGCAATCAGAGTACTTCTATCAAATACCTTTGCAAATACATTAACAAAGGTTCTGATAGAATTTCTGCGGTCATACAAGGTCAAGACAAAAACAACATTGATGAAATCAAGCAATATTTGGATTGTCGATACATCTCTCCGAGTGAGGCATGTTGGAGGATATTTTCTTATTCCATACACGGTAGAAAGCCAGCCGTTGAGAGATTATATTTTCACATGGAAGGTGAAAATTCGGTTTACTACAAAGACTACGAACGAGTTGGAAATGTTTTACTCAAACCAAGTGTATCCGAATCTATGTTTACGGCTTGGTTCGAGGCAAACAAAACTTATGAAGAAGCAAGATTACTAACTTATGGTGACTTTGTTTCTAAATTTGTTTATGATAAGCGCAGTAGGAGTTGGAAGCCACGGAAACTAGGGTATACAATTGGTCATCTTATTTGGGTTCCTCAATGTACAGGTGAACTATTTTATTTAAGGATGATGCTAACTATCACGAAAGGGCCATTGTGTTATCAAGACATCAAGAAAGTTGATGGTAAACAATACAAAACTTTTAGAGGAGCATGCTTTGCTATGGGTTTTTTACAAGACGATATGGAATTTGTTAAGGCAATTAAAGAGGCGCATGTTTGGGGATCCGGTTTGTTCTTACGTAAGTTATTTGTAACATTGTTGTTGTCATCATCCATGAATAGACCCGAACATGTATGGAGAAAGACTTGGATGTATTTAGCTGATGGTATTCTCTACGGACAACGAATGTTGACAGGAAATCGAGGTTTCACAATTTCTATTATATTTCATTTTTCTACTACATTTGTTTACAAGTTATAACACTTCTGATATGCCACTTATATGTAACCACTCATGTAGCAAGGCATAAACAAGTGGACAAATAACTGCCTGTATGTATTAAACTTCATAGCAGTGTGCTTTAAAAAACAGCAGCAGTGCAACCATGTATCTGCCTTGCAGGCTGCTATAAAAATATAACTTCAACACAATCTGTTGCTGCCTTGCATAAACTTCTCAAAGTAACAGTTAACATCTAATCTGGAGAAACAAAATATAGAAATTCAACCTGTTGCGGTCGTTTCATTGAGCAATAGGCCAATTCAAATTTCAATTACATTGCAATAATTTCATACGCAGGTTTCGTATCAGCTGTATTAATTCCTTATTTCTTTGTAGGTTTGACCCTAACTGATGAGGAGCTCAAACAACTTACACTGGTGGCAATTGAGAAACTATTACAGAATAATAATAGAAGTTTGAATGACTACAAGACAATTCCATATCCAAGAGATTATGTTGTTGTGGATGTATGCAATAGACTGCTTTTTGAAGAGCGTCAATATGATCCTGTTGCTCAAGAACAACTTTATTTAAATTTGTCCTCTTCTCTTACAGGTACCTAGGTTGTGGTTTAAGTTGTTTAACATTAAGAATTAGTTTCATTTCATTGACATGTAAACGAATCTTCCCCAATTTTTAGCTGAGCAGAGAGGGATTTTTAACGAAATCATGGATGTGGTAGAAAGGCAACAAGGCGGGGTGTTTTTCTTATATGGCTACGACGGGACTGGTAAGACTTTTATGTGGAACACTTTATCAGCAGCACTTCGGTCTAAGAGAAAAATTGTCTTGCCTGCTGCCTCGAGTGGAATTGCAAGTTTATTGTTACCAGGTGGAAGAACAACTCATTCTAGATTTAAGATACCAGTTCCTACCTTAGAAACTTCTATTTGTAACATTAACAAAAAGGATGATCTTGCTGAGCTTCTAAAGATGACAGATCTTATCATATGGGATGAGTCTCCTATGGCTAACAGGTTTTTCTTTGAGGCTCTTGACAAATCCTTAAAGGATATTATGAGTGGAGTGCCAGAAAATATTTGGAGGTAAAGTTGTTGTCTTTGGAGGTTACTTCAGACAAATTCTCCCCGTTGTACCCAGAGGTACTAGATCTGATATTATCCATGCAACCATCAATGCTTCTTATATTTGGGATGACTGTAGAGTCTTAAAGCTTACGAAGAACATGCGCTTGGCAAGTGGTGCAACTACTTCTACAGTTGAAGACATAAGGGGATTTTCAGAGTGGATTTTAAAAATTGGAGACGGAACCATTTCTGAGACAAATGAAGGTTATGCTGATGTTGAGATTCCACCAGAGGTTTTGATATCAAATTTTTCTGATCCAATTCAGGCAATTGTTGAGGACACATACCCTGATCTGATTCATAATTATCTTGATGCTGAATATCTTCAAAGTCGTGCAATATTAGCTTCAACAATTGAAGTAGTAGATGATATAAACCAATACATCACAAACCTTCTTCCAGGTATGAAACTCGCATTTATTTAACGATTCTTATGGTATTAATAAGAAGTATGGTTATATATCTTACGTTGTCATTAATTATATTTTCTCACATATTGTAGGAGATGAGAAAGAATACTTCAGTAGCGATTCCATAGATAAATCTGATGCTACTACGTTTGATGCTTATGAACATGTCACACCCGAATTCCTGAATGCTCTTAAAACTTCTGGATTACATAATCATTCTATTAGGTTGAAAGTAGGGGCAACAATAATGTTAATGCGCAATCTAGATCAGTCTGAAGGGTTGTGCAATGGTACACGACTCACTGTAACGAGACTTGCCAATCATGTCATTGAGGCTAAGATCATTTCTGGAAAAAATATTGGCAACATCATTTATATTCCTAGAATGTCTTTGTCCCCGTCACAGTCACCATGGCCTTTTAAATTGGTGAGACGCCAGTTCCCTATCATTGTATCATTTGCCATGACAATTAACAAGTCTCAAGGACAATCTCTTAACCATGTTGGTTTGTACTTGCCAAAAGATGTTTTTAGTCATGGCCAATTATACGTGGCTATTTCTAGGGTTAATTCCAAAAATGGTCTCAGGATTCTTATTCATGACAAGGATAAAGAGGCATTGAGTACTACAACCAATGTGGTCTTCATGGAAGTGTTCCAAAACATTTAAAAGGTATATTTTTATGAGAACGTCTTTTCATTCATACTTACAATGGTCAACATTTCAAACTTACATACCTAACATTATAAATGGTTTCTTTATCCATTTTCAGGTTTAAGGAACAAATTGTTTTGAACATGTCATTCGATTTTGTGATATAAGGCTGATGGTTCATGGCAGTCTGCTATAAACAACAGCAGCAGTGCAACCATGTATCTGCCTTGCAGCCTGCTCTAAAAATATAACTTCAAAACAATTTGTTGCTGCCTTGCATAAACTTCTAAAAGTAACAGTTTTACGACTGTAATTGTTTATTTCTATCATTGTTTTTTGTAATTCTATCAATGGTACAATACATCTATATATTATATTTTGGCGGACCGAAACTTTTTCTTTAATGGAAACTCTATCAATGTTGTTTTCCTATTCATGATTTAATGTTTGCTAGATGTTTATAATGGTTAATTTCTTTTCTGTTATCTTCTTTTGAAAGCTTTAATGGTTTGTTGCAAACTCTTTGAATGTTGTAACAGAGGTTACTTCAATATATTATGAGGACATCAGCCAAAACAACATATATTGAGATAACCACCTCACAAATTCAAAGATAGAACTCAAACAGCTTCCTGTCACTTAAATTGGACTGTCAAAATACATGACAGTCTACTCATAATCTCCAAACCACATCAAACTGAATCACTGATCAGTTTCAAAGGTTGTGCACAGTACCACCCTAACCTTCTAAAACACATATAACAGAAGGAAAAATTAACACAGGATATAAACCACCCCATATATTTTGGCAGTGCAAACTTAACAGGCAGATAGATGGTCCAACAAGAATAAACTAACACCATATACTAAAAAACATAATGTTGTTTGCCTAACCAAATAAGCAGGCTTATAGCTGCTTATGACTCCAAGTGTTCACACAATTTGCAACATATTAAAACATGACAATCAAAACGAAATAGCCGTGCCACAGTCGAACTACAACCCAGTTACGGGAACAAAAGCTGCGAGATGACGGCGCAGACTTAAAAGTTGTGGCCATCCAACCATTTAACAAAACTAGAATTTGTAATAAGCATGTGAATCATCAACCTAGATCATCCTTCACGGTTCACTTCTTCTTCAATGCTGACTTGGTGGGCTTAAGTCCTCCACAGGGCTCCTTCTTCTCCACAACATTGATGACTAAAACAGGCACAGTTTTAATCGTCACTTATATAGGAATCATCATTTATATACCAGAAACACCATGCTTCAGGAATTTGGGCACCTTTTCAAACTCCTTAACCAATCGCCTGTCAATCTTGGTAAGAAGCTCAGCAAACATTACATAAATGTGGTAGGGGCATAGCCGTTCCCAATCTGACCAACATTGGCACGAGGAATAACATATATGTTCAACCATGACCTCACAAGTTCTAACATTACAGTTTTGGATGGAAATTCAACTTCTAATTGGATGGAAACTCACAATCTTTGAAACTGCATCCTGATTTTCTGATTTTCACATAAGAGAAAATCAGAAAAAACATTCTGTTTTTCAAAGATTTATTGTATATAACAACTGAGTTTAAATTGTTCTACTCCACATGCCATACATAATAAATTAAACCACCTGATGAATGCTAACATAATGAAACAGACTGCAAACTTAAATACGCACTTTTTGGCGCACAAATGAATATTGATTTCTCATTCACCATTATATTATGGTTTAGACACACAATGATAGTAATAATATATCATTCTAATTATATGATTGTATATTACATCCAGCCATCCTCAAAATACATACATAACGAAACTTAAATACCACAAACTTAACTTAAGTTTTGACCACGACATTGAGTTCAAACATAACTTATACATAATAGACTTAAATACTAAATTGGTTGTCTAACTGCTTCCCACCATTCTACCATTACCAAGCAGCGGTTCACATTCTTCAAATGATCAACGGTTTAATAGCTGCACCACGATCCTTTGCCTGGAGGGTCCTTGAGCATGAATCGCAGTTTATCGCCTCTTCGCAGTTGCTTCTTTTTCACAGTCTTTCCACCCTTTCCAAATATATTTCTCGACAGATGGATTTCTTTGTGAACTAAGGAGCTCACACTCATACCTCTCTCTGGTGTCGAAGTCATACAACACCATTCGTGGCCCAACTCCCTCCAGCGCGGAGGCGATATATTTCTGAGGAAAGTACTGCAAATAACACAAACACACAAATATCAATACATTGCAATGTCTATTATCCAGGCTTCTATTAACAAAATGCAATTGAACGAGACACACCAGAACGCTATTCGCAGTTTTTCTTGCAGAAGATATCTGCTTATTCCACAGATAGATTTTTGGCCTCATGCACAGATCTTCATCACTTAAGCCATCCACAGACCTGCCATAACATGTAAGATATCATCTTTCAATGCTACAAAACTAGTGTACGTCACAGACAAATCAATCTGAACGACTTAAAACTTACAGAATAAAATGAAAGATAACTTGTCTCATTATTGATAACTTGCGATTAGGCTTTTTCCTATAAACCGCATGCATTGAGTGGGTATTACAATTCCACTTGTCAGACCAATTGTATAACAAACATCATATCCCAAATCAACATATACTTTCATTGATATATAACTTTTATTTCTAAATACTATTCTTCAACATTAAAACATGCTTATTAAGAAATCTGGGGCACACATATTGTAATGACGTTGCATGAACACTCAATCATACAAGCAAACCGGAAAATAAACATGCATCAACTTTCTGTAAAAACCAAACAACTTTCTGTAAATCCGACCCATAAGAAATCCGAACCATATGAAATCCTAACATTCAACTTTCTGTAAAAACCAAACAACATATACATTCAGAACAGTAATGCACAAAACCATTAGCTTTACCTTGCATCGTCATGCATTTCGCTTTTCACAGAAATCAGGCACGAACCCTCGCGACTTCAAGCTGTAGCTTCGGCTTTGTGCTTCGTTGCCTCGAGTGTGAAACACGGTTGAATGATGCTTGCACAAAACCATTACTCACCTCCTTTTGTTTAGTGATGGTTGAATGAAATGGGCCACAAAAACCCTTACTATTACATGGCCCATTTACATTAACTCAAACTTCAGCATGTTGATAATTAAACAATTTTTTTTCTTTTTCAAGCTTTTATTTAACTATCACTTTATTTTCTATTTCTTTATTTTTTATACATTTTTAAGTAGTCCACTTAACCACTTTTTTTATATTACATTTTTCATTTTTTTTCATTTACTTTTAAAATAGTAAGAAATTTTCTAAAAATTTACTATGTTATTACCCACTTTTCTTATATTATATTTTTCATTTTTTTTCAATTACCTTTTAAAATCAAAGGACTTTTTCTAAAAATTTACTAAATATAATTATTTTAATATTTTCTACATTTTTTCAGACTTACCTGTATTAAAACAATTTTTTACCTTTTAGAATTATGTGCATTTATCCGTGTGGGAGCACGGGTGTTTGACTAGTTGTTAATAGAAATCAAATCATCTTGTATGACTAAACATATTTTTATATTTTGATATTTTACCAACATAATGTAAAAAACTAAGCATTGAAAAACAATAACTTTTATTCATTTTGATTTGAAGTACCACCTTATCCACTTGTGAATCAAAATGATTTTGACTAAGAAATGGACTTAGGCATCAAGTTAAACAAACTTAAGAGTAAAGTCCAAAAACAAAAATATGCAATTAAGACTTAAAGAAGTCAAAGTCAATAGTCAAACTTCTAGACTTAAACTTTCTTCAAAATGAGAAATCCAACCCATAAAAGAGCCAACTTTTATCCTTGACTTTTATTTGATTGTATGCAGATGACTTATGAATGAAGAAAAGCATGACCAAATGCAATGGTCACGTTGATCTGGATGAAAAATTAGAAATGAGCAATGTAGTAAATGGGCAGGACAAAATTGGGGTATGACAACGACATGCCCGACTCATGGCATTAAGGCCCATTCACCTTCCACACAACCATTGCTCAACCACCCTAAAAGACTCCTCAAATGCAATGAATAAGTCTTAATCATTCTCATTTTCATTTCGTATTGCATTTTTTTATTCCTCACTACATAGGTATAACATCTTAAGATGTGACACCATGTGAGAAATATCATTGCTCTCATCCTTACCATCGACATAACAATGGAACTCTCAAAATGGTCAATTTAAACCTCCTGTTTTAGTAGACACTAATGGATAATTCAAAATTTCGCTTCTCCCCTACTCAACAAAAAAAATATGTCTAGTTGAGTAATTTTAACAAACTTGTTGTGGGAAGCCGCGAAAGAGCATTTCTCCATGGTTATGTCTTGCTCTACATCATTGAACCATGAAGTTCAAAATATGCAAGGTTGAACTTAAAAGACCAATGAGAAGGTTTGTTCCAAAAAAAGGAAAAGAGGTTTGGTGTGAGAGGGAGATTGTGGGGTTTGTGGATTGTTTAAATAATGGCGGGTTTATTGTATGTTTTAGAAAGAGATGGATTAATTAGGAAGAAGTGGTATGATTAATTAATTTGTGGTACAGTTTAGGTGGAGACGAGGATAGAGAATGGTAACTCTCGGGACGTGATTTACCAAGAGGTTCAAATACTGGGTGTTAGCGACAATCATGGCTACTTTGGCAGCATCAACAACCATTGAAATATTAAGAATAAATAATCAAACAAACAAAATACACAAGCTCGTTAAAAAATAAAATCATCATCACGAAGTCAATAGCACCAGAATAACAAAGCTTAAAAAACTTGATTATTTTAATCAGAACTTAAGTTTTCATGCATAATTGATAAGTTAACAATTACTAACAGCACTAACATAATACTATTATAAGCTACTCTTCACTTTAGAGAAATACAACGCATAATATCAAAAGAAATACATGTAAGCACATCACAATCATAATCATCCTTCTCCATTCTAATGGCAATGATCAAAGTTGTGGTTCCCAAAATCCGCATACGAATGTGCGACATCTCATCACCTTCTTCAGCCAACTCACTCCCTAACATTTATTTAGCCTGTACCACTCAAAAATTGTTTGCACCTTAATATCTTTTTTTATATACAACAGAGGGGAAACTAGACTGAAACCCTCTGAGTGATTAACAAATATGTAATTAGCAAGAACTAGTTTATTTCTAACTGTAGCGAGCGATTTTTGTCGGTGACGCGACCATCTTATCGCTGGTTTTTGGGTTTCTATTCACAATGAGGAGGGGGTGCTACTTTCTGATTTCTTATTTATCCCATGAAGCTGGAAGGGAAAGGGAAGCTATCTAAAACTAACCTTGCACGCGAATGCTTAACTGAACAAATGCTTTAAAGAGATTGGGGGGTCTGGGGTCAGGTTATACAATGGGGAGTTGTCAATTACCCATCCTATATGTGGTTATCCACAGGATATTAGCTTTAGGTTTTGCGTTATACTTGATGGTGTTTATCTATTAATGGGTTGGGAAAGTTTCTTGGGATGTATGAGAGAGTGAGTGAGTTTTTGTTGATGTTCGGGTTTTTCCCGATGTTTTATGATAAGGTACTGGACCTAAGTTTTGATTGGTATGAAGGTACTGGACCTAGAGTTTTTGATTAGTATGCTCGCTAAGATTTCGCAATCTTATGCCTACGTATTCCCGTTTAAACGAAACAGGGAAATCAGAGCAATCGTAGTTCCTCCTATTCTAAGGGAGGAAAAGATGTTTTGGTGTCTTGTTCAAAGCCCAAGATTGAAGCTAAAAGGTTTATTTGTGTCTTTTTCAAAGCCCAAGACTGAAGCTAAAAGGTTTAACTGAGAGAGAATTTGTCATCTCTAAAGAGGGATTGGACTTCCTCTGAGGGGATTGTTGATTTTTGTGTGCCTTGATCAAAGCCCAAGGTTGAAGCTAAGAGGTTGATTGACTCCACTAGGGAAGTCCTTATACAAAGCCTAAGAGGAGGCTGGAGATGACCGACTCAACAAGAGAGTGTTTATATAACTTGTACAAAGCCCAAGATTGAGGCAAAAAGAGACTGACTCTTTAGGGATATCATTATACAAAGCCTAAGAGGAGGCTAAAAGTTTGACTTTTCCGGGGAAAATGTTCTATCTGTCTTGTACAAAGCCCAAGATTGAGGCTAAAAAGGGATTTTGACTCCGCCGGGGAGGTTTGTATATGTCTTGTACGAAGCCCATGATTGAGGTTGAAATGAGAAATTTAACTGACTCGGATGAGGATATTTTTATGTGTCTTGTACAAAGCCCAAGATTGAGGCTGAAAAGAGTTTGACTCTGCGGAAGAGTATTATATGTCTTGTACAAAGCCCAAGATTGAGGCTGAAAAAAGTTTTACTCAACTTAGGGAATTATTTCTCGAAGCCTAAAGAAGGCTAGGAGGAATTGACTCAACTAGGGAAGATACTTGTCCCAAGCTTAAGAGAAGGTTATGAAGATTTATGTCTTGTACAAAGCCCAAGATTGAGGCTAAAAGGGTTTGACTCAACAAGAGAGTGTTTTTATCTGTCTTGTACGAACCCCAGGATTGTGGCTGAACAAGCTGGAGAAATCATACTTCCTAAGAGGAGGCTGACTTCTGCTAGAGGAAATCTTTATGCTAAGCCTGGAAGGAGGCTGGAAAAGATTGACTCAACAAGAGAGTGTTTTTGTCTGTCTCGTACAAAGCCTGAGATTGAGGCTAAAAGGGTTGACTCAACAAGAGAGTACTGAAAGGTGATTGACTCAACAAGAGAGTCTGAAAGGTGATTGACTCAACAAGAGAGTCTGAAAGGTGATTAACTCAACAAGAGAGTCTGAAAAAGTGATTGACTCAACAAGAGAGTCTGAAGAGGTGATTGACTCAACAAGAGAGTCTGAAAAGGTTAGCTCTACTGGGGAGAATCATTGTACAAAGCCCAAGAGGAGGCTAGCTGCGTTGAGGAAAGGTCCTTATACAAAGCCTAAGAGGAGGCTAGCTTCAGCTGGGAATTATTGAGATCCCGAGGCAGGTCCAAGTGGGGAATCAACTCTTGCTGATGGTTATAGAAGAGTTGGGGTATCAGATACCGAGAGGTTCTATTTTGAGACATCCTTTTGACCCTGGTTGGGGATTTTTAGGAGAGAGACTGGGTTTTAGAACCCATGGGTTTTAACTCTACAGGAGATTTATCCAGAGTGGCCAGGGTTTTTTCCTATGTTTGTAAGGAACTTGAGAATGTCTTTGAGACTCAAGGTTAGACTGTTCAAGTCTACTGGTGGAAGAGTTTTATCTTTTGAATGATGCCCAAGAGGAGGCAGGTGTTTTACGGGATGAGAATCAACCCTAAATTGGTCTGAGATTTGAAACTAGAAAGACTGCTCTAGCAAAGGATGACTAAGTTCTGTCTTATACCTTTAGGAGGTCTTTAGGGTCCTTGTATTAAGCCCAAGAGAAGGCATGAGAACTTCTAAGAAGCCGGAGGGTCCTTGTATAAAGCCCAAGAGGAGGCGAGGATGCTTTTAGGAAGCCTGTGGGTCCCAAACCAAGAAAAGTTCAAGAAATGATATTCACCGAGAATAGATCATTTAGTGAAAGTTCTGAGGTTTGAAGAAACTCGAGATGTTATTCACCGAGAATAGATCAACTCTGGGGAGTAGAATTTCTTTGACAATTTCTAATAGTGACAGCTTGAGAAAAGGTTCACAAAGAATACTGCCTTTCTCTTTGTTCCATATTGTTTAAGCCCAAGAGAAGGAAAGATTGTATCTGGAAATCCTTTGGGGATCTAGTTTTGACTGTATTTAAAGAGTGACCAAACTGGCTTTACCTAGTTCTAGACCTAATTGCCGGGGAAAACTCTAAATAGCTATACTAGTATATATACAATTTATATATGATAAGTATTTAAAAGGATATGAAAGAAGACTTACAGTGCGCAGCTTCCTACAATACAGTTATATATATGAAAGCGAGTAAATAAAATCTGTTAAGACATACAAGTGAGCAAGCACCCATGCTGTATTATTAGTTGTTCAAAGAAATTAAAGAAAGTTTTGATAACAACATATATTTGAACTTAAATCAATAGAGAAGTTGTTTTTAAAAAGATTGTTGGGGCTTATACTCAATGAGAGGCCCAAGGTTTAACAGTGATCGCACCGTTGTTTTGAATATCGTATCGGGACTTATACAACGGCTGAGGCCCAAAGCGGTTTTTTGTACAAAGGGATGGGTCTTAAAACTCAAGGAGAGGCCCAAAAAGTTTGAAAATGAATAAAGATGGGTCTTATAGCTCAAGGAGAAGCCCAGTTGATTTTGTTACAAAGGCGACGATCGCGCCGAACTTTTGAAAATATACCGAGGGACTTATACAATGTGTGAGGCCCAAAAAAGGTTTATTTACAAAGGGGTTGGGTCTTACACTCTGTTAGAGGCCCAAAGATGTTTTTGTACAAGTGATGGGGCTTACAACTCAAGGAGAGGCCCAAGGAGGCTTTTTGTTTGAAAAAATGGCGGTCGCGCCGAGATTTTTTATCGTGTCGGGACTTATACAATATCTGAGGCCCAAAATGGTTTTGGTTAAAGGGGATTGAGTCTTACACTCTATTAGAGGCCCAAAAATGTTTTAAAAGGTTTGATAAAGATCAAGAACCAAAGAAGCCCTAATTTCATTTTCTTTTAAAAGTAATCATTTTAATAAAATGAATAAAAATGACAAAAATACCAAATAAGTCTAAATAAACTACTTGTGATTTTTTATTAAGGTTTAAAAAATGAGATTTTAATCACCAGATGATTTAGGACTCATTTGATTTTGATTTTCAAGATGAATATTCATTTTTGAAATGTTTAAAAAACAATAAAAATGAATTTATTTACAAAAATATCAACTATATTAAATAAATAATATAAATTTGATTTTTTTGTGAAATAAAATATTTTAACATTTTTGTGATTTTTTTGCAAAAAAAACCAATAAAAAATAATTAAAATTGAGAGAGAAATTAATTTTCCAAATCATTTAAAATAATATGAAAAATATTTTAAAAAAAAAAGGAAAAAATAGCACAAAAGGGTCAGGGGCGAGGGGGATTCGAACCCCAGACCTCCAAGTTACAGCGCACGCCTTCTAACACTGGGGGAGTGATACATTCGTGTATCAAAACCACCCCACAAATACATAAGGGATGCCTTGTTTTAGGCCTGGGCAAGGCAAGGCAAGGCCAGCTTTTGGGTCATTTACGTGAAGCCTCTAACTTTCTCATTTCTCCATGGATTGGGACAAAATTTATATGCATCTGGCCTAGAATTTCCCAAGGAATCCAATGGTGGTCATGGTTTTTTCAGATGAGGTCCCTATTTAAAAACCCGATAGTGGTTTTGAAATAGGCCTATATTTGCATTTTCTATGCTACCTCATGGTACAGGCAAGAATTACATGATGAATTGGTTCAAACACAACATATATAACATGTATGAGATGTTTATGATCAGTGGACTTTAAAGCAATGCATAATTCAAAGAGTTCAAGTTGTGATGCTTACCTCTTTGGGAACTTTTTGTGCTATCTGCCAAGTTTCTTGTACCAGAAGTAATTTGATGCTTTAGACACTCTCAATTGATCCCTTAGAAGCTTTTAGAATGGTTGGAACCAGCTGGAATCTTCAGGAACAAGTTTGAGCTCTTTCTTACAAAAGGGGCAAAAGTGACTAATATGGTAACTCTCTCAAATGGTGTTCCAGATGTAGGGAACCACTTGGGACAGTTCAAGGATGATATTTGGAGTGTGTTTGAGGTTTTATCTGGTTTTGAAAGTGACTGAATCAAGACATGGCTTGAAAAATGCAAAAAAGTCCAATTTTGAGGTTTTGAGATGGGACTTTGTGATTTTGGTGTTACAGGTCACATATGAGAGTTTGAAAAGCTTAGATACAACATATTAGAGGTGTTTGGATCATGAGCTATGATGAAATTGCTCACTAACTCAAAAACTCAGAGATACCTTGCAAAAGAAGGCATTTTGGCCTAAAGAGAGGGATTTTAAGGAAAGCATCAGTTTGGTTGCTTCGGTGTACTCAAACTGATCACAATTGATGTCTATTTATAGTGTGTCAAGTTTGTTTTGGCATCAATAGTGAATGGAGGCTGCAGCGGGCCTTTGGTCAATGTTATGCAAAAGGAATCTCAAGTTTCCTCTAGCCATTGACTTGAGATTAGAGCACAGGCTTTGTAGCTTTTGTTCAAAGATAATCCTTGACTTAATTCAGTTGGAATAGGCTCAATTCATGCCACCTTGGTGCATCCCTTAAAGGCTTGGAAACAAAATTGGAGTCTTGGCACCTTTTTAGCCTTTTTAGGTTTAGCATGGCTATTGTAGATTCTTGGACTTTGGAGGCTTGGAGATCAGATCCTCCCCCTTGGATTTGATCCTCAGATGTGTCCAAATTGATGATAAGGCTTGGAATTATCAGATTTGGAGAAATCGAGTAAAATGCACAAATTCTGCCTTGTAAAACCAGTTCATGATGCCATGTTTCAAGGGTTGTATCTCCTTGCTCAAATTGAATTTGGAGATGATCTGGTACTTGTTGGAAAGCCCTTATGGCATACTTTAACTTTGATGTCCACCCCTAGACCTAGTTTGACTTGGATCAAGGTGAAAAATGTCCCTACATTTTGAAAAAAGTAAGGCAGATTCTGACTTAGTGTGTGTTGGAAAAAATGACATTTTCATGTTTTTAGCCATTTTGATCACTTCATAACTAAAAATCCATGAAGAATTGGAATGAGATGTAGTTGACACTTTTGAAGTATGTAATGAGAGCTATAAATCCAGCTTTGGACCATCCAAAATGGTTGCTTGGATCTCAAGTTATGGTCCTTGGAAGTTGGTACCCTAGCCACTTTGTTCCATAACTTAGAAAAATTCTAAGTTTTTTATGGTTACCCCTTTTACGAGTTAACTCACTTTCTTTGATTTTTCTTGATGAATGATAATTCAAATCACATATTAACATTGTCTTAGGGTTAAGGAACCTTGGTTGACCAAAAATCCAAAAATTCAAACTTTGGAATTTTGTACAGTTGACTTTTTATCGGATGAAATTCAAATTGTGCGATCCTTTGTGAAATCAAGCCCTTCACCTAAATCAAACCTAATGGATGGATTCCATAGGTGTTATAGGGTGTATTGAATCAAGTCCCAAGGTTTGGGAGCATGTCCTGGTCAAAAGTAAGGCACAGTTGACTTTTTCCTTGAAACCCTAATTGTGGTCCTGATGAAATTGAAACTTGTAGATCAAGCTTCTTGGATCAATCCATTGTTGAAAATGGATCAATATAGTGTATTGGAGACCCTAAAACCATGTATTGAGGTCTTGGCTCATGCTTTGTCCCAAAAGTCAACTTAGGGGTGAATTAGGTCAAGAAACCCTAATTCCTGATTTTTGGTAAATGCATCCCCTAAGGTTAAATTGACTTGATGATTATGTCCATGAGGTCCCTTAGAGTATCTTGGGTTGTTGTTTGAAGCATTGGCTCATGCCTAGAGGAAA